>JAJEJH010000212.1:0-358472 GCA_026122585.1 Anacardium occidentale
TTACTACTAGCCTTAAAAGAGAATTAGAAAGAAGAAAGGCTAAGGCTAATCTGAAATCTAAATCTTATCCTCAAAGCTTAGCAAATCTTCGAGAAAGTAGTAATGAAAAAGAGGCAATTTTCTTCCATTATGTTAAGTTTGGTCACTAGAAGAAACACTATAAGATCTTCCATGAAAATGAAGGAAGGAAGGAAGACAAAGTCCGCATCTTTAGGTATGGTTAAAAGTTATACCTTTTCTTTAAAATCTTGTGTGTTTGACACATGGTTTATTTCTAACACTTGTTTTTTTGTTTAAGAACTAAGGTAAAGTATATGCTTGCTTGAAAGGAAGGTAAACCTACAAATGGTTAGTGTAATACCTAAATAGGAGTTCTATAAGCTTTTGGATCAAATTATATTTTGTAACTCATGGACATATGCAGAAGAAATAAATTTTCAGTTGTAAAGTTCAAAATTCTGAAACAAAACTTCTATTTTTGAGCTACAAGTTATTTCATATGAACTATATTTAATTTATTTAACTCTCAATGAATATAAAATCAATATCAATTATAATAATTTGAATGTGTTTTGGCATAAAGACTAGATCATAGCTAGTATTTTAACTTGTTTGATGAAAGTCAAATAATGAATATTGGATAAGCCTTATAGACTAAATGACTATATCATATTTTCATTAAAAATAATAAGAGTGTAATCAACTTGTTAGGCATTGTTTTAGTAACAAATGTTGATATTAATAGTATATACTATTAAATGGTTGCTCTAAAATTGATATGAATTCAAGTCCTAAACCAATTGTGATTTTGGAAATATCATTACCAATCCATGTGTTGGTGCCTCTAAATTACCTCTCAAGCCAATCAAAGTATTTTCAAAGCCATCAAGACAAGAAAAACAAGCATGTTTAAATTTGATAAAAGCATTCAAAGGATATTCAACCTACTAAAATTATTTTCCATGCAAATGGCACAAGCAAGAATGATAAGAATAAATCCATGCAATGCTCATAAATGATGTCCAAGCTTTCCATCCTCAATGCATGACATTTCAAAAAACTTTAATTCATCACATGGCTTCATAACAAGTTCAAAACCCAAAGTGGAAACCAAACCAAGCTAGCTAGAACTAAGGAGAAGCAAGAACAAAGGTAGAAAAATTTGCCTTTCTCTTTTAGCATTGTAACACCATGCTTAGGTGTTGTAGCATGCAATGAGGCATGCCTAGTATTGTAGCACTATGACGTAACTCCTTAACTCTAGGTTTTGAACTTTTTATGCAGCTTATGCACAATTGTAATACCTTGGGATCCCACCATAATGCCTAGCCTTGGGTTAGCATGCTTCTTGCTTACTTTTATACATGCATTTTGGTCCCAAGTCTTCTCCATGTTACTCCAATAAAGCCTATGAGTTTCTAATGTCCTTGTACAAGAATTCAAATGCTAATAATTCTTAAAATCAAGATCAAACAACCAAGTTGAATATCAAGTCTAAGGTAATTCAAGATCAAAGAGACTTTAGCATGGACAAAGAAAAAGAACATGTAACTAACTTTCATTTTTATAATTATTTAATTTTAACCATGTGTTATAATTATTTTAGGTGACATTTTAGTTAGTGTAATTTTTCACTTTATTTTCATTTATAAATTGTAATGTACTTTTGACTAGTCTAAGGTTAGTTTATTAAACCAAGGTTATATCTTGCCTATAAAAGGTAACTTAAACTCATTGTAAAAGGTCTTTGGTTAAATTGAAATATTGAAAGCTTTGTGTTTTGTTTATTTCATGATACTTGGTTGGCTTGTGTGAATGTTTATCTTCATTTATATAACCCTTTAGTAAGTGAAGGCTTGTGGTAGAGAATCAAAGTGGTGGAAACAAGGTTCAAGTAGGTGGACATCTTCCTTTAAGCTTGTATTCAAGTTCTCTTTTATCTTTGGTTCACCTTCAAGTTGATGGAGTTCTTTTTATAGGCTTGAGGCTCTTTAACTTGAAATTATCATTAAGTGAAGTAAATTCAAGTTGGTGGTTAGACCTTTAGGCTTGAATCTTTTTTCTTACAAATTGTTTCTTGTTTGTGTTGAACTTTGATATTCAATCTCTCATATTTTTGTGATGATTGTGTGTTAATTGTTGTAGGAAATTATTGGAGTATTATTGTAGAATAAATAAAGATGGAGAATGCTAGCCTAGGATTGAATTTTAGCATGAAAACTTGTATGAATTTGTATGGTTTTGATGCTTGTTTGTGGCTGGATATTAAAAGTGAAAGCGTGAGTGATTGAACATCAAATTTAGGAGCCTTACAAGCTTTTCATCTTTGATAAAAAATTCATATGATTCATTGGTTAATTCTAACAAACATGTATACAAGGCTAAATTAAGGCATTTAAGATGAAGTATAGAATTAATATTTAGCAAGATATTCAATAACTTTAGTACTATCGAAGACCTAAATATTATGTTGTAATGTTTAGAAGATTAATTAAGCTATAATGAGAGTATTCCTACCTACTCGAATATAAGATATAATCTTAAAAACTACATCTTACATGATTTATGTCTTAAATGCACCTCATTAGGTTAAAGTGAAATAACTTATTTAGACATGGTAATGATACTTATGGTTAAGCAATTAACTAAAGTTCGAGTAACTATTAGTCAAATATGTGTGTACATGTATACAAAGCTTGATTACTACTTAAACATAGTCATGACACTAATGTTAAGAAATTAACATGAGATAGTAGAGTTATATACATACAAGTATGTAAACCTATGATAGGTTAAAACCCAAATAACTTATTTGGTCATAATAGTGTAACTAACCAGATGTAGTTCACCTATGAGTCAATTAAGTTATGAGGCTAAAACCTAAAAAATTGTGTGACTATGATAATGAAGACAATTGTTAAATAATTAACTTGGGATGGTTGAGTAATAGGTTGAACGAGGATATTTGACTATGGTTGTAAACTAATGTTAAGCAATTAACATGAATTAGTTAAGCCACAGATCAAGTGTGTCTTATAAGGTATTCCAAAGAAAACTTTTAGATACTATTTCTCTAGGATCAATCAAGTGGAAAAACTTGCTTTGATGGTTCTATTAGAGATCACTTCTCTAAAAGAGCAAGTGGGAGGAAAAGAACTTGATTAAGTTTTGATTCGTAAGACGAAATAGACATAAACATTGAAATTGTCATCTTGGATAGTTGACATTTTAAAAATATCACTTAATTTCTAATAAATAAAAGAGTGACTTGCTTTGACATACATGAACGATATAGACAAGGGCAAGTTACGTAATAAGTTTAAGAAACATTGTTCTAAAAACTCTTGATAGTGACATACTAATCATTTATAATAATATAGCCTAACCATATAGTTTAGGAAACCATAATATTTTTTTCATGCAAATATTATTTTTGTGTTTGTGGAGACAAATGTGTTTTTTGTTAAATCAAGTGGGAGTACAATGTTATATGTGTTCCTTATAAGAAATAGAATACCATACTTATAGTTGGTGTGTCACTTGGTATGCAAGCATATCTTTATATGATGACTCAAGAAGTAATTTTGGAATGGTTTACTGTAGTAAATCATAGAAATAACTAGTTGAAGTTAAAAGGTACAAATCAGTATAAAGTAATTCAACATAAAAGAAAATAAAAGAAAAATTCTTCATGTGATCTATGTTATCTTAGACATTGTGTTGGTCAACAAAATTAAGAGGGACATGTGGTTAGAGTTCTATTAGTGTTTGTTGTTAGAGTGATCATGTACATCATAATATACATTTAGATTGATGTTGAAATAAGTTGATTTTGTCCCATTGTATAAAATTGAACAATTAGATAAAAAACTCTAAGAATAATCCTTGTTTCCCTTTAAGGTACATGAATATGTCCTTTTCAGATGAAGATTACAATCAAGCTATTGCTAAATACATGTATAACCAAAATGGTCTATATAATAATTCTACATTAAAATTCGTGTATGAGACATTATAAAATACATGGTGTTAAAAGACATTAGATGTGAAAGTTTTATTAGAAATTGTAATGACTCTTAACATAGTTGATTCAATATTTAATACTGAGCCATTAGAGTAAAGGTATTATGAATATAATTTTGTACTACAGTGATTTCACTTTTTTGGTAGTAATTAATAAAGTAAATTATATTGAACTTTTAATTATTAAGTAATGGAATAGTTAGCGTTGTTGGCATGCTTTGTTGTAGTAAAACCATGTGCGTACGATTATCCTATGTTATTTGCATGAATGATTAGTTTTAGCGCAAGTGAGAGATTATTGGGGTTAGTGCTTTAAAATCAATCCTTATAATGATATAGGTCCATTGTTAATGTCACATGCAAACAAACTCCTGATGGCATTCTTTATCTATAAAGGTAATAATGCAATGATAAATACACTTAGAGTAGTAGAATCAAAATGAGGAATTCAAATGACTAATTATGTTTTTTCGATGTACTAATTGATGTCATTTTAGAAAATGTTTGTAAGCCCTATATTACTAAAACCAAGGCAATGGTAATGATAATGAGACTATAATAGTGTTGAACAAAACTCTACCAAAAGGTGATAATAGTTAGCAAATGTCAAAATTATAGGTTATAGTTTGGTACAACACATAAGTGTATGCTATGTACTAGGTATGTTCGTTAGACATCACCTACTAAAAGGATTTCACATAGATGGCAGTTCTAGTGTCAGTAGAACATATCCTCTTAAGCAAACAAAGACATATGTGATTCTTAAACTTGATGATTATTAGAACAACAAATAGGTGCATATTGTGTACAAGGTATGCTCATTAGACATCACCTACTAAAAGGATTTCACATAGATGGTTGTTCCAGTGTCAATAGAACATATCTTTTTAAGCAAACAAAGGCATATGTGATTCTTGAACTTGATGATTACTAAACTATCTTATACGAGGATTAGTATAGTTTGACTCTATCAATTGTTCCTCTATAACAAAGGTACAATAAAGGTGGTGATTGGCTATATTATGATCTACAAAGGATTTGTCACTTCTGACAATAGAAGAATTTATCTATGATAGACCTTTACTAGCGTGTATTAACGACTATAAAAATTTATGATTATAGTAGGATTAGATTAGTATCTAGTCCAATTACTTAGTTGTTGATGTCAATATCAGTTTATAATTATAAGGAGTACATAAGGCAAATACTATTTCTATGTTTTAGCCTTAAGAAATATAGTATAAAAAAACTATTAAATTGTATGGGTAAAGGTTTAATGATCAACACTGAGTATAAATAATGACACTTTAACTAATGGATGGCCATAATGGCTTACTAGAGTTTGTTCATGGTTTATGTATGAAAGGCTAATGAATGGGAGTTTTGGCATGATTTCATATACTAATAGGTCATTAGAAAGCTTCTAAGTCACATACATGAAAGCGTTAAATGTTTTAAAAAGTAGTTAGATTATTCAAGATAAATTAGGTCTAGTCTTATATGGATGATTTTAAGACTCGATTGATGTTTGGACTCAACATGGTTAGAGGTTCGAATTGAACCAAATCTTGATGGAATGGTATAACACAATTATTGGATGACTTGTCAATTCCATTCAAAGAAGGTTGAAAGTCGAAATGCAAGGTTTAGTTGGTGCATGACTATGTACCATTGTGTGGACAATCATGTATCATTATGTGCATGCCTATGTATGGTTTGTCAAGTTGACATTTATCAAATTGGTTTTGGATAAGTCCATATCCAATAAAGATTTTGACTATGCTTACTTGTGTCTGCTCGTGCATGGTCATAGTCGTGTATTAACTTGTTGAGATAACTATCCTTAATCTTTATCTATTTGTATACATGTTGAGTTTAAAAAAGGATAAACATGTGATACATGACCATGCGTGGACCATGACTGCCCTATGCATCAATCTCTATATATAGAAATGTGTTCTCTCACTTTTCAAGTTTTTGAGAGAGCATAGAAAGATAATTTTCTCACTTCTTCTCTCTGTTTTTAGTATAATTATTATATTTCTTACCCGAACTTGTGTGCAAGACCTTTAGCAACATTTTTGTGAATGGTAGCCTTTCAAAACCTACTCTGTGTGCATTATTGATAATGCCTCCCTACTTTAGGAGGAGAGCAAATCCAAAGTGTCAGACCTATGCTGCGTAAAGATTGGTGGAAATACAAAGAGAGGTATGCTCTAAATCTTGTATGGTTTGATTCATATTTTCTTCATAAGCAATTTATAATTTTCAAGAGATCTTGGAAAAAAAATCGTATTCATATATGCATGTGTTATTTATTTAATTGTACCCACACCTGTACACATGTACAACAGGATATTATTAGAATATATTTTATATATATGGTTTCTTAAGTTAACATATATTTTAAATATATAATTTCTTGTTATACATTATTGTATATTGATTACATTAATTTGTGTTTTTTTATACATAAAATTTATGTTTAGAAAACTTTATATCCCAAATATACTATTTAATCGTATGTTTTATTATTTGAATAGAAAATGATGGGAGAAAACTAAGAATATATATATATATATATATCTGAACATGAGTCATTTGTTCTCGTTTAATGTGTTCAATCTAAACTCAACTAAAAATATTTCATATGAAAACTCATCAGGTAATGAATATATGTGGTAGATATACCCAATGAGGTGATGAATACCCATCAAGCCAACTGACAATTAATACAAAAAAATTTTAGGCCAGAAATTTCATAGAGTTTGATTAATTGGATAAGTATATATACTGATATTTACGTGATTCCAGCCATGGTTATCACTGTCAATATGAACAACCACAACTAGCCAACCACATGTAACATGTTCTTTTATGGCCACTCACATGCACCCTCTCTTTATTGCTTCCCACGATCACCCTATTTATATGGATTCTGAACGACTACTTTTATCGCTGGTCTAAATATATTGCTTTATAGTGCTCTTTACTTCGGTTTTAAGAAAATGGGCTCTAGGGCGTTCCTTCTCTTGGGTCTTCTATCGGCTATTCTACTTCTCATCTCTTCGGAGGTGGTAGCTAGAGACTTGGCTGAGACTTCTACTGAGAAGCAAAATGGTGAGCTTATTAGTTGGCCCTTCTACACATTAACGACTAGATTTGTTCATTTTTTCAAACCAATATTAAGTTTAATGGCGAACACCACCGCGGTGTACATCGATCAAAAAAAAAAAAAGTCAAATATGATGCATTATATATCTGCATGCATATTATTCATTAGATTCAGAAAACTTTGTATTAAAGTTGAATATATGAAAATCTAATGTGTTTTAATGTTAAAATAAAACGGGTTAACTTCAAATATATCACTGTAGACTACAAATTCAAGTTTCAACATTTAGCCCTATATTTAATTATTTTTTTTATTTTTACAGATCGACCCCTTGTCAAATTTTGTAAAATTTTAAAACCTTGATAACTCTAGGCTATCTATCTCTCTTGCACATTCACAAACTGTAAAATTAATACACATACATACATACATACATACATACATACATGTATATATATATATATATATATATATATCTCGACACATTGTGACACATGGTCTTCAAAGATTATCCAAATTGGTGAACGGATCAAAAATTGCAAGCATTGCTTAATTTCTAAGATAAAATATGTAGATTTTCACAACTGATTTTTTACTTTCTTATGTGGTGCATATATATCTGGTACCAATCTTTGAAGCAAATTTGTAAATTTGAGTTAGCTTTCTACCAAACTGGTTAATTAATTGTTGACATTTCAATTCTCTTGAAAATAACGTTCGTGCATTTAAATACAACAGCAGCGAAGGCATCAACAGGGACAAATGGAGTCGATGAAGCCAAGCATGAAGATAACGGAAGATACGAGCCACAGTGTATATTCCCAACGTACCCACCGCCCCCGCCACCTTGTGATTTGCCAAAGTCCCCACCGCCATGTGGATGCGGTGGAAATACACCTGGTGGAATGGGAGGATTCGTCCCGCCAGGCGCGAGTGGACCAAGCTCATCACCAGGTGGCGGTAATGGAGGAGTCCCCGGAATAGGTTGATATGGGGCTTTAAGGTTATTTAAGGTTCGGAAGCTTGTTAATTATACGGCTTGGCTGCTGATTGCTACTGCTTAATTAAGCCAAGCATTAAAATAAAGCACCGTATATTAATCCAGGAACGTAAATAAGCAAGTGGTGCACTTAAAAATTAATACGCTATCACAACGACATGATTAGATGCATGTCTATTTCCTTACTACTCTTGCTGTCTTCCAAACTTTGATATCTATGATGTAATCAAATCTTCTTATTTGTATGAGTATATTTTTATATAGACTGATAGTATTTAATTAATAGTGAATGGACTTTACCATGTTTGTGAAGAAATAATTTGAATTTCTTCACTAAGTTCCTTAGTTTTTAATTGAACTTCCGCTGTTAATATAGTAAGGGAAGGAATAATAAAAGAAATTGCTGCAGACTAATGCCACATCTTTAACCAGGTGTCACCACTAGAAATAATCTAGCTAGCGAGCTGCCAACTTCTTTAATTTAGATCCGTCATGGAGATAAGCGGGTTAACCGCAGTCCAGTAAAAAAAATACTATTTCTAGTTCATAGTTGTCACTATGCATGGCACTACCTGTTATTGAGTTGCCATTTGCCACAAATGAGTCAACATTTTCACCTCAAATATATCCTTGTACTCAATTTAATATGTATCCAAATGATACTGTAGCTACGCTTGTGTCAAAGAGAGATAAAACTTAGAAATTCTACGCTAAAAGCATCAGTTCTTCGGCAGCCACCTAACTTCTGGGCCGCATATGGCATCACTTCTTTAATAAATCATGTCCCTTAACCGCCTAATGCTAGCTGCTACTTCTGCACTATAAATACTGGTTAAGCAACTCTCGGTTTCTCATCCTTCTTCAAAAATCCTTTTAATCTTCACAAGTATAAATCAATATGAGAGCATTTGTTATTGTTCTTGTTCTTTTTGGAGTCGTATTCCTTTCAATCCCTTCCTTCTTGGCAGCCGCGACACCCAAGGATGGAAACAAATGTTAGTATATATAATGTTACTTTTCCCATATAAAAATCATCTCTTTTCTTGTTCTTCTTCTTCTACTTTTTTTATTATTTTACTCATCGTCTTTATTGAGTTTCTTTCCATCTTTCAATCCATTAAACGTACTCTCACACATTCTGAATATATATGCAAGATGAGAGAATTCATAAACTATATATATATATATATGCATAGATGTATTTTATACTAATTTATTTTCTTCACTGCATTATTTTGTATTTTTCATTCTCGTTATCTACGGTATTAATTTGTAAGCCACGCCTTCGAAGATTAACATAAAACATTTATGTGCTTAATTATATTCGAGAGCATCTCAGTAGCACTTAATGGCTGTGACTAACGCCGATCTGAAAGACTAGCATTTTAATTAAAATATGACTGTTGCCGTTGGTACGGCCATAGATGCGGAAAGTGTTGTTCATCTACTGAGGAGGCTAAACTCATGAACTCTGATGCTATGCCTCAGAACTGTTAGTAGCGTATTATGAGATAGCGTATACACATTAAGTTTTCCGAAATGTTGATTCCTAAGACAATTTACATGATCACGCGCTAATCATACAAACTCATTTCGATTGTGCAGCCGATCACGTAAACGATGTGAAGAATACTGAAGGCGGAAACGGAGGATGGCATGGTGGTGATGGTGGATATGGAGGTGGCGGACATGGAGATGGCGGACGTGGTGGTGGCGGATATGGAGGTGGCGGACATGGAGATGGCGGACGTGGTGGTGGTGGATATGGAGGTGGCGGACATGAAGGTGGCGGACATGGAGGAGGTGGGCATGGAGGATGGCATGGCGGTGGCATACATTGAAAAGGGCAAGGTAGTGACCGGTCTGAGGCGGTGGCGGCAAGCGAAATAAAGCCGCGAGACTCGACGTTATTACACAATAATCCTGTACTACAAACCTATATAATGAAAACTAAGAATAAAATTTCGTGAAAGAAGTGTATTACTATGCACGGCGTGACCTACGAAGGGTGAAATCTCTTGAAGTTGACCCCGCTGAGGATGTACCAGAGTACTGGTGCTTTTTATGTACTTTGTAAATTAAGAGTTCTACTAGCTGCAATAAACTTCAGTTTATGAGCCTTTCCTAATTATGATTTCTCGATTTATTTATAATTTAGAATTAGCAAATGTGATCTAGATGTACACGAAGAATAACGGCGTATTCCAATTTTGTATTTCGATATTTGCACCTAGCTAACTAAATACTGAGATATTGACTATAGCTGTGTAGTGTAGAATTTTTTATTATGTCTCATCCATTAAAGTTACGTCACTCGTTTCCATAACTAATTGTAATATAGATAATTAGAATGCGTAACATTACACCATAGGAATCATATGCAACGCTTATTCTACAAATATTGAAACTTTTAATATTAAAATTCTAGTAAAAGTAAAGCTAATTAGTATTTGAACAGCAGTTTCGGTCATTTCTTACTCTTTTTGCTATTTTCGAATTTGAAGGCTTTTCTTTTGGGTGTCTAATTCATAAGTTTAATCAAAGAAAATCAAAGAAAAGTTTTAATGCTTAGTCTTTATCTCTATTTTCTAGAGTATGAATTAAGTTTCAAAAGCTTTTGAAATTTTACTCATACATGAATGACATACGGTGTTGTTATTTGTCATATTTTTGTTAGATTGATGAGATATATGTTGTGATTGATTTGATTTAGATAGTTGGCATTATTTTCCGCTTGTTTTAAATCATCTATGGAAAAGGTTTTGATCCTAAATGCTAGCTATTTCGTTTACCCCTATATATTTCAAGCAACCAAGTTTTCAATTTATTCCTACAAACCCTAATTTACTGACAACATTTGATTTTTCAAAAGCAAATAGTTGAAGTTTCAAATTACTTGGGTGGTTTTATCAATGTTCTCTCATACAATCATTACTCAATAACATCTTCATCAAATCATTATTGAGGTGAGTTCTTGTGATATGGTTTACATCATATTTTTTTTGGGATTTTGTTGTTTGAGTGCTTTGGATGGTTGTTTTTGTCTATTTGGATGAACTTTTCTTGCTATAAAGTAAGGGGTTTCAAAGTAATGTTTAGGGTAAAGACTTATTTCTAGACTTACAAGTAGTTGGTTGTCGATTAAATCTTCCAATAGTTGATAGTTATGCCATTTCTATTCTCACTTTTCTTCTTGAAGATTGAGTAATGACGAAGTCTAAAACTATTCTACTAGCTTACAGACCTCCTCCTATATAAGTGATCTTCCTTTGATAAGAAGGAAAAATTCTACAACACATGTTGTAGTAAACTCTTCACCTAAGGCTAAATATAGGGTTTAGTCAACAAAGTTAAACCTAGTGGTGAACATGTTAAAAAGAATGCAACCATATTAATTTGTAGACCATTCATTGACTAAAACTAGATAATAAAGATATTTTAGAAAGTCAAAGCAATAGGGAATGGATAGGGAGTTAATATTGTATCACTATCAAAATACAAGAACCAAGAGACTATTGTCATCATATACACTATGAATGATGAGCCGTTTTTTTAAAGGCAATTGTTGTAGTTTATGCTCACAAGTATACAAGTCAAATAAATAGTAATAAAAATATTGATCCCCTAGGGATTAGGACTAACTATGATCATATTTTATATTAGCTAGAGTATTGAATCTTAAATCATAATATGAGTGTAAACTAACTTCAAGTGTTTACTTTATTATCACTACCTACTACAATCATAAATTCAATTATTGTAAACTTGAATGATCAAACGCTTTTAGGGATAAGGTATCATCATGACCATTTTCAACTAGTGTACAATACTTAGTTCCATTTTTAATTCAATATACTTTGATGGTTGATTCTCTTAATGTCTCTAACATCTCTCTCAATGTAATTTAGGTGTGTTTAATTCATATAAGTATCTACTCTCATGGATACTTAGGTTGTCTAAACTCCTTATGATCTACAAGGATCAATGACTCCATACATGTTTGTATCTATCTCTAAATTAGAAGATTTGAGGTTTGGTATATGTATGAACTAACATATGTCGAACTCTCGGTAATTTAAAACAATCTACTTATATGTGCTATGTCAGGCCTCAACATATTACAAAAAAATATTACTCATATCCAAATTAAAGTAAAACATCAAACTATCATTGAACTTAAAGCAAAGTAGAACACATAGTCTTAAGGGCTAGGATCTCTCTTGCCCTTAGAAAAATATTCATAACCAAACATAGCCTTAACTACACAATTGTTAGACATAAAAGAAAACATCAGACCAAAAGACAAAAGTAAAAGAATAATCTTGGTTGTCAGCTATCTTAGTTGGCCTTTGCGATCTATGAGGATCAATGATTGTCTAGCTAACTAAATACTGAGATATTGATTGTAGTTATGAAGTGCAAAGTTTTTTATTATGTATCTTCATTAATCTTCTTTCACTCATTTCCACAACTAATTGGAATATAAATAAATTGGAATGCATAACATTATACCATAAGAATGCAACACTTATTTTACAAATATTATAACTATAATATTAATTATAGTAAAAGTAATGCGAATTAGTATTTGAATAGTAGTGAGGGTCAATTTCTTTTTGTTATTTTTAAATTTGAAGGTTTTTACTTGCAATAGTTGTTACTTGGTGGCTTGTTATCTTTTTAAGTGTCTACCAAAAAAAGGTTTAACACTCAACATTTACCTTCATTTTCTAGCGTATAAGTAGAGTTTCAAAATCTTATTCTCTTTTACACACATATTGTCATCCTTGCTAAATGCTAGCTTTTTTGTTTACCCTAAATATTTTAAGCAACCAAGTTTTCAATTTCTTCCTACAAACCCTAATTTATTATGACAACATTTGGTTTTCCATAACCAAATTATTGAAGTCTCGAATTGCTTTGATGGCTTTATCAATATTCTTTCATGCAATCATCACATCATAAGGTCTTCATTAGATCATTATGGAGGTGAGTTCTTATGATGTGGCTTTCATTGTATTTGTTGGGATTTTGTTGTTTGAGAGCTTTGGATGGTTATTTTTGTCTATTAAGATGAACTTTCTTTTCTATCAAGTAAAGGGTTTCAAAGTAGTGTTTAAGGTAAAGACTTATTTCTAGACTAACAAGTAATTGGTTATCGGTTAAATCTTCTAATAATTGATAGCTATGTCTTATTTATTCTCATATTTCTTCAAAAACATTGACCAAAGATGAAATATAAAATTATCCTTCTAGCTCAAAAGCCTCCACTTATAGAAGTAATATTCCTTTGATAAGGAGGAGAAATGCTACAACACTTGTTATAGTAGACTCTCCATCTAAGGTTAAGTATAGGGTTCAATCCAACAAGGTTGAACCTAGTCATGAACTTGTTGAAGAGAACATACCTATGTTCATTTATAGACTATTCATCAACTAAACTAGGTAATAAAGACATTCTAGAGTGTGAGGATAATGGGGAACATATAGGAAACTAATATGGTATTGCTATCAAAACAGAGGAACCAAGGGGCTATTGTCATCATGTACACCATGAATGATAAACCATTATTTCAGAGGCGATTAGTACAGTTTACATTCATAAGTATACGAGTCAAACAAATAATAATAAAAGTATCATTCCTACAAGGATTGAGACTAACTATGATCGAATTCCATGTTAGCTAGAGCATTGAATCCTAAATGCATAATATGATTATAAACTAACTTCTAGTGTGTACTCTAATATCACTACCTACTGTAATCACAAATTCAATTATTGAAAACTCAAATGATCAAAGGCTTCTGAGGGGTAGGTTTTACCATGACCATTCTTAACTAGTGCCTACTAAGTTTGACTTTCAATTGAATATACTTTGATGGTTGATTTTCTTAATATCCTTAACATTTCTCTTGAGATAAGCTAGGTGTGTTTGTATAAGCATCTACTCTCGTGGCTACTCAGACTATCTAATCCTTTTATGATTTATGAGAATCAATGCCTTTGCAGAGGTTTTTATCCATCCTTAGATTAGAGGATTCTAGGTTTAATATATGCATGAACGAACCATATTGACCTCTTGGTAATCCACAAAAATCTAACTATATATGTTATGTCTGGCCTCAACATACTACAAACAAATATTATTCATATCTAAATCAAAGTAAAATATCAAACTATTATTGAACTTAATGCAAAATATAACACATGGTCTTGTGGGTTAGGATCTCTCTAGGCCTTAGAAAAATAGTCTTAGCTGAACATGGTCTTAACTGCACAACTATTAAATTAAAAAAAGACATCATGACAGAAAGACCAAAAGTAGAAGAATAATCTGGGTTGTCAACTATTTCGTTGGTGGTGTAAATGCGTCTCATTGTGCTAAAATGTTAGCCTCTTTTCTTAGCAAGTTTTCCATGAATCTCCTTATGTGATTCGCTAGAGTAAATCCTTGCACATATCCTCCAATGTGTAAAAGTCTCCACTTATAAAAAAGAAAAAAAAAAAAAAA
Source organism: Anacardium occidentale (assembly GCA_026122585.1). NCBI lineage: Eukaryota > Viridiplantae > Streptophyta > Magnoliopsida > Sapindales > Anacardiaceae > Anacardium > Anacardium occidentale. Next base: position 14,651 of record JAJEJH010000212.1, read on the forward strand.
AGAAAGGTCCCTCTCAATCTCTTTTGATTATGCTTATTTTCCTAATTGAAAATTTTTTTTTCTTCTTCTTCTAGATTATCATAGATATCCAATTGGCTAGTTGTCTTAAGAGATATCCAATGCTTTTGTACATGTAGTAGGTAAGTTCTACACTTTTAATGACTCTTTCTCGAATACCCTTATATATCACGCTTGTATTTAACGCCTTTAGGTCTCCTATTATGAGTAGGACTATTTCATGTTGAAGCCTTCCATACTTGGCCAATACAATTATATTTCCTATGATGTTACTGCAATCATAAGAAAACATAGTGTGAATAATAAAGTGATGTAATTGGCTTATAATAATAATAATAATAGTAAAAGATTCAGTAATTATGAATGCAATTTCACTTGAATTGCTATACATCAAACCTAGAATATGTTGAAATTATACACATATTAGTGATGCTAAGATGCGGAATGACAATTCCTCTGGACCTATTCATGCAGGGGGTGTTTGATTATTGGTATGTTCTTGATATGCACCTCTTCTATCGAGAACAAGGACTAGGAAAGTTTTGTACATATCAGAAAGCTTAAGAGTTCACCTAGGTCTATGCTTTGGAGGAGCACACACAAAGGAACATGAGTTGTATTTCTTGTCCAAGCAAACAAAGAAAGAACTAAGGATCCAATAATCGTGCACCAGAAATTTTTGAAAAACGAGTAGGTTTTTAGTAAATAGGTGTCATCTAAACTTTCGTGTGGGTCGCTTGAGCATTCACTAATTGCATCTTCTTTGATTTGTAATTATTACTACTAAAAGTCCACTCTCAACACCGTTTGTGAGGATCAAGCAAAAGCTTTTTGCAAGCTTCATAATAGTGCCCACAATGTGATCGAGCTACTCTCCGACATTAGACTTTAGACATTCACTCTTGTCTTTTGGACTTTTTCAGGTCATCCAAAGAAATCTTCAGGCAAACTTTGACTTAATTGTTCTATTGAGATGATTTTAAAAATGAAGAATTCTCCAAATTTTATGTCCTAGATGATATGATAAAGCGGATTCACAGTCTCATCCTAACCTTAAGGAAGAAGGCATCTCAATTAATTCTCCTGTCCGTCTTCCCTCGCCAGGCTTGTAACGACTACAGAATAAAATGGTCTTCTACGTCATCGACAGAGAAAGGGAAGCCGAAAGAGACCTCAGGGAGCAAGAGGACGTGTGTTGAAGTTCTATGCCTATTGTTGGAGAGGGTTACAAGCAAATAGGATGCATTCTTCATCAGTTTATTTTTTTTTTTTTTTTTGCCTCAAGAGAAAGATCGGACAGCAAGGACGCATCTCGATCTCGCTGCCATAGAATTGGTAGTGAGAGAGAACATCTTCGCAGACATCTGGTCTCAATTCCAAGACTTAGCCATGCCGGCTAAAGTCAAAGGGATCATTGAGGCCAGTAAGGTAAACTATGTCCTTTATAGTCTTTAGTTTTCTTTTAATTTTTCCAAGAACCTGCCTAGCCGCTGCCTTTCTTCCCACAGATTTTGTGCATATAGACACCTTTTACAATGAGGTGTGCTTGACTTTTTTGGATAGCGGCATGCAAGACTGAGACTGTACGTTACTGGCCGCAAAATTGAGAGCAACTAAGGATAACCTTCGGGCTGATCAATAGAGGCATGCAGCAAATTAATGTCACATCTTTACAACTTGATTTGGCCTAGAGAATACGGAAAAGGGACATTGAAGTTGTCGAATCTAGGCTCAAATTTACAAAACTCAAATCGTAGCTTGACCATGAGAAAAATGGAACTAATGAGCTGGCAGATTTGGTGAGGCAGGCTGAATTCGACTTAAGGTCCAAGCCAAAATGGGCGAGGCGCTAAAGGGAAAAATCGAACCTGAAGTCAAGGTCAAGGAGAAGGTCGGGGCAATGTTGATTGTGGCCATCAAATTGATCTAGTATAATCATCCAGATCTTGATTACACTTTCTTCAGGAAACTTCTCTAAGTAGATTAAAGAGTGTGTTAAGTACGGAGCTATAACAAAAGAGTACCAAAAAATGACAACTTACTCAAGAATTCTGTTAAACGCTGGAAAAGTAGAAAAACATTAACCGTTGAACTCATATATTGTCTTAGATGAACCAGACTTTAAATACATATAGACAATAACTGAAATACAGAAAAAAAGTGATCCATTATCCCAATAATTATTTATATCCTACTAACTTTCCAAAATATTAGCAACAAACTCACCAAACTTTGACTTAACGCTTCCCTTAATGTAGAACTCTTTAACACCCAACAACCCTCGTTAAGCATATGAATTTCTCCAATGGAGTGGCTTGGTGCATAAATGTACAATCTGATCATTAGTATTGTAGTATTCTATTGTGATGCTTCCTTCTGTAACCAATTCCCTTATGAAGTAATGACTTGACTCTCTGTGCCATGTTCGACAATGATGGATCGGACCTTTTTGTCCTTGGAATTGTTGATTGCTTAACTTGAGTTTGCTTCACATCATCTAAAATTCTTCTATACCGAACTGCTTGACATGCTACTGCAATGACAGTCACATATTCAACTTCAGAAGATGACAAGGCAATGAATGGTTATTTCTTTGAGCTCCAATACCCAGACTAAAAACGTAGCCTATTGTGCCCTTTCGGTCATCTAGAAATTCTGTCCAATCACTATCAGAAGAACCACTTGACCTAAAATTGTTAGTTTGTTAATACCAGATTCCAAATGAGCTTGTTCGCTTCAAGTATCTTAAGATTTTTTTTTTAAGCACCTAAACGTGTTTGCTTGGACTTTGCATAAACCTAGATAGGAGACTTATTGCTTACAAAATATCTGGTTTGCTGTTTGTGAGATAAAGGTAACTACATCAATCAAACTTCCATAAGACTATACATCAACTTTTTCTCCCCTATCATGAAAACTGAATTTTTGGTTAGTACACATGGCAGTTTGCACAGGATTGCAATTTTGCAAGTAAAACCTTTTAAGAAGATCATTGACACATGTTTCTTGAGAAACAAAAATTCTGAAATCACATCGCCTTACTTCTAGTCCCAAAAAGAAATTCATCATGCCTAAATCAATCATCTCAAACTCATTTACGAACACACCCCTAAACTCATTCAACAAAGCATCACAATTGCTAGTATAAATCAAGTCATCAACATAAAGACAAACAATGATAATCTCTTTTGCACCTCTTGTTTTCTTATACAAGGTTGGCTCACTCTAACTTCCATGGTATTCATTTTTTTTTTTCAAATGCCCATCAATGCTTCCATAACAATCTCAAGGAGCTTGTTTTAGACATAGAGTGCCTTCTTCAAATGACATACTTTAATTTTGTATCTTGCAACCTTATAAACTTTTGGTTGCTGCACATGCACTTGGTCTTCTAAAACACCATTTAAAAAGGTTGGTTTTACATCAAATTGTAAAATTTTCCAACCATAATAAGCAACAATCGTTAAAAAAGTTCTTATAATGTCAAACCTTGCCACAAGAGAGAAAGTAATTTCTAAGTCCATACCTTTTCATTGCATGTACCCTTGTGCAACCAACCTTTCTTAGTATTTTTGAATTGATCCATCAAGCAGAAATATATTTTTGTAGATCCATTAAATTTTAACCCAACCACCTCTTGCTTACTCAGTAGATTAATTAGCTCTCATGTTTTGTTTTGTTTTTTTTTTTCTTCAAGAGCCTTCATTTCCTCATCCATTGTAGTAAACCATTCTCCATGTTTGATAGCTTCTTCAAAACATATAAGTTTCTCGATGTGGGAAAATTGACAGTTTATATGTTTGCATAAATTTTCTACAAGGATCTCCACTTTCTAAATAGGGATGAGTATTAGGAGGCTAAGTTTGAAAGAGAATAGGGTTACCAACTCGTGTAGATGAACTGGAATGTAACATAACACCCTTCCTCTAGAAGTGCTTAACTCCAAAGGAAGGATGCCACGTTCACTACAACGTAAGTTACATGTAGCGACATTTGTGCAAATGCCGATGAAAGATCCCTTAATGTTTTTTACTGGCACATATGCCAACATTTAAAATAAATGCCACTATCAAATGAAAATTAGTGGCGTTTACTAAAATGTTGGTAAAAAGTACTAAAAAGCGCTGCTATAAATCAATTATATAAACTCGCGTCCGTCTCTTTCTCCCCTTGCCCTTAACATATTTCCGTCTCGCCGTTGGTTTTGCTTCTATGAAAACTCTGTTGTTGCGAACATTTTCCACTGGTAAGGTTGTCTTCTGCCATTATCAATATTAAAAAATTTGTTTTATTGTGACTAAATCATTATGAGAAAGATAAATTTTGTCATTATAAATATTTTTATTATGCCCAAACTTTCCTTTTGTCACTATTTATCTGTGGCAGATGAAATTCTATGAAATTATTATTAAGAACTTAATTTCTTCACTATATATACATTTATATGACCAAAAAAAAGTCATTTTATCACTATTTATTTATAGGAAAATTTCGGAATCAAAACGACTAGATTATTGTGACGATAGTATTGTAATGAACATTAATTTTATCACTTTAAATATCTTTATTGTGATAAAAAAATTTTTTCATTACTATTTATTATATAAAAAATTTGTAGAGTCAAAACAACTTGTTGATAGTAATGAAATATTTTGTCAAAAAAAAAAAAGAATTGCATATTATGACCAAAATTTCATTATATTAGTAGTTTTATTATGACTAAACTAATTTGTCAAAACTTATAGCCACTATTAATTTGGAGGAAAATTTTTAATCAAAACATTTTGGTTATTGTGACATACATAAATTTTTTTAATACAAAAATCACATTATTACTATTTATTTGTTAGTAATTTTTATTGCATTATTTATTTGTCTCCTTAAAGGTTTTTATTGTGATTAAAAATATTATTTATTTGTAATTACTGGAAGGAAGCTTTTAAGCCAAAGCAATTTTATTATTGTAATGAATACTAACTTTGTCGGGATAAATATATATTTATTACAATAAAATTACTATAGAATATTATTTAATAATAAAAATACGTTAAATTTGATGCATAACTCTCTTAAACATAAATTTACTTAGTTTGAATCTTAGTGGTTTCTCTTATTTTTACTAATTTCATTTCAATAGATAAATAATCTTTTTCGGTCAAATTCATATAATAATCTTTGTGTGTGAATTTGTGGTAATTTTTTTTTAACCAAAAACATTCGGTTTGTCCTTATTATATAGTAATTTATTAGTTTTCAATCTCACAATATTTACATTAATGTCAATGATAGTGAATTATAAACCTATAATTAGTACTCTTTCTTAGATATTAATTGTAATGTTAATAGATTTTGAATTTATAATTTATTGTAGAGTGAGTTTAGTGTGTGCTTGTCAAAGCCACATGCTAATGTGGTCATTGATGCAGCAATAGGAAAATAGTTTAAGCAATATAAACACCGATACTACAAGCATTACAAAAAGTATTCAACTCTTGAGGAAGCATGTCAACACCCACCACAAGATATAAAAGAAATTGATGGGGTTTTTTATGAGAGCATTTTGAGAGTAAGAAATTTAAGGTAGTTTCTTTTAAGTCAAAAAGAGTCTAATTTTATATTTATATATTTTTGATTGACAAAATATGAAATTGGCATTTATTTAAAGGATCAAATTGCTGCAAATGCAATTAACAAAAGTAAATTGAGTATTACGAATAGGGCTGGCTCAAAATCTTATATCCAACGCTTATATGAAATGGTACTAGTTTATTTCTTAAAGTTTTAAACTACCTTATTTAATTTTATTTTAGCATTTATCACTTTTACTTTTATTCTTTATTTGTATAGGAGAATTAAAAGTTAACCTTTTAGGAATCTGTTATATTAAAATTTTATCATAATATGCATTATAAAAAGGATGGCAGTTGAGTACATGAAAAAGCTAAAGAGAATTATGTAAAGATATTTATTTTATTTTATTACTTATTTGTACATTATATATATATTGCGGAGTGGGGGAGGTCATGATTGTGACCATGAAAGACAAGTTTGAAATGAAAGTTTAACTAAAAAATATATCAAATGTATATATCATTGTAACAATATACATATATATACACACACACACACAAACACACAAAAAACAACATGAAGGGTTTTTATTGGCATTTTAAAATGCCACACTTAATGTTATTGGCATTTGAGCAAACACATCTAATTCGTACATTAATAAAGGTTTTACCAGCGCTTCAAAAAAAAAAAGGCCAATAAAAACCCAAAAAAAGCCATTGTAAGTATGGTTTACAACGACATTTTTTTGGGTTTTTACCAACGTTTCAAAATGCTGGTAAAAACCCTTTCCCGCGAAGCCAATTTTTTCCGTTCATTTTTGTGTGTGTTACCAAGGGTTCAGGAGACCTATAGTGGCATTTTTTAAGGTTCTAGTGGTGTTTTTATTTTTTCCCACCATGATATATGTTAGCATTTTTTTTTAAATTGCAATTTTTTTTTTCTGGTTTATAACAGTGTTTTGACCATTTTTTAGCGGCATTTTTTAATTTTTAGTGGTTTTTTTATAATTTAGTGCACTGCGCCTTTAATGACATTTCTCTTTACACTTTTTACTTCCTATTAATTATATTCATTATACTTTTTCTGTAAACAATAAGCAATCTAATATTTTTAACAATAAGTTTCGGTAAAATTAAAAAAGAATTTATAATAACCTTCGAATTCAATATGACATTTGAAAGTACATACTAATAAATTCGTAAATTCATTAATAAAATATTTGATAGAAGTACTATCATAATACTTAATGTAAACATGTATATTAGTCAATTATCATATAAAATCGAAACTTTTATATTAACTATCATGAAGCTTGTTTGGAGAACTGGAGTCCAAACTCTGACATTCTACCTTAGGAAAAAAATTAAAAATGTAAGAAGAATGAAACACAAAAGTAATAAACAACTCATATGTAACAAGATCAAACTCAATAATCAATCAACATCCATATTCAATCATATATTAAAAATATACAAGAATAAGAAGTACATTATGCAAGAATTACTAGAAGTGTTTTATGCAAGAATCTGAAGAAGTGTAAATTAAATATATACAATAATCAACCAAATAAAGTGTCTAACTTCATGTTTAAAGTTCACTACTATAGCTTAGAAATACAACACCACATGATTAATAATGATATCAACAACAAAAAACAAATCAATAAAAATAATGAAATGACCCTCATTTGAAAAAAAATTGTTAGTTTTTTCTACCTGACCAAACATTATATCAGAACTCATTAGAGTAGTTAACTTTATAATTCAGATTCCAAACCTTCACTTCAAAATACAACATCACAATATAATATAAAACTGAAAAAAAGATATGAAAAATTCTTAACAAAATTAATTTTAATGAAGTTTTACAGTCTACTTGATATTTGAATTATAACAAATAGAAAAAATGTAACAAATCATCAATTCTATGTTAGATATTTGAATTATAATAGTATTCAATTTCTTAATAGAGATTCATACCATTAAAGTTCTGCATTCATACCATTAAAATGTGAAAACAGTTTTTTTTTAGCAATTTCTGATCATCTAAATTTGCATTCAAGAAATCATCAAACAAAAAACATAGTTTCTAGGCTTTACATAACTTACATCTATTATTATGCATTCATAAACCACAATCTCCGTTCAATATTTATGAACCAACTAAACAATATCATATTTTATCATATAATAATTTCAACACTCCATAAAACACATATAAACCAACCCTCCAATTGACTGGATTTCATCAATACGTATTTTTAATATATTACAAACATTTAACATGATCTGATATGAATGGAAATACAAACTTACTATTTTTTATCTGAAGAGTGATGACTACTTGATAGATGAGATACCTATGAAAAATATTTGACGAACAGGTGTTTAAATTTTAAAAAATTTGACAGATATTCATTTGTGTTTGAGCTACATCTTGGGTGGGAATAAATCCTTTGCTCTTTCTAAAATCTTGCATATGCTATCATTGATCATTTTAACTTGTAATTTAAGTTGGAGACTTACATAATGAAATATAAATGAAAAATATTATCAAAATATTAAGTGATTAGCAATTTAGTGAAGAAAAACCTTTAATTTACTACGAAAAATAAAACTTATCAGGATGTAAATAATTACTACTTCAAATTGAATCTAAATTTTTATTTATAATGAATATCTACACTATTTAAATGGTTTAGAATTCTCTACTAAAAAATATTAATTATTTAATTTAATCAAGAATATTAACCTAATAAACTGATTTTACTCATGCAATATAATATAAAAAAAACAAATTAATATAAATATATAAGATAAGCTAAAGTGAATTTTTTATAAAATGTGATTTTTTTTTTATTTTCAATCTAAGATAAGCTAAAGTAAATATATAAACATATTATTTCGAAAAATTCAATAATAAAATGTAATTTCTTTTTTGTTTCCAATAGAGTTTTCAATATAAGCTAAAGTATTATTATCTAATACTTCAATAAAACATAAAAACTAGCCCTCCATTTGGGTAGATTTCAAATAATTTGTTTAATATAAGAATTAAACACTTAATAAATAACAAAAATTTAATATTTTTTCACAAATAAAATCTAAAGTTTTAAGCTAACTTATTAGTTTTAAAGCAAAATAGAACTCTAACTGAAGAAGGGAACAAGTTTTAAGCACCAAATAAAGAAGAAACGACCAAAATCCGTGAAAAAAAGGCCTGAAACGAAGGAAGATAGCGACGGCAATAAAAGAGAGTTTTCTGTGCGATGGCAGTATGAAATGAGAAAAAGAAGAGAGAAGCACACGTTTTAGGATATATGAAGGGTTTTACCGGTGTTTTTAAGTAGATTTTTCATGGTTATATGATCTACACATGTATAGAAAAGAATAAATTAGTTGATTCATTTTAATTTGTTTAATTAGGATTTTATTAAACATTCTTACTATTTTCCTTAAACCAATAGTCTTCATTGTTGTACTTGAAAAGTCCCTGTAGGCTTTCTAGTAGACCAAAATCCCATAAAATCAACCCAACTTTCACTTTGGTGAACAAGCCATGTTAACCTTAACAGGTAGCTTATCAAAGCAATCAACAAAAACTCATAATCTCAAGTTAGGTTTTACCCTAACAAACCATAGAAGTCTAAATTGAGATTCTTAATATCAGTGAGTCAGATATTATATATTTCATATATTGATAAATGCATTGCCACTAAGCCTTTAATAGATTACCTTTGCTTTAACGAATAAGTTACTTTCTATTAGTTAAGTTTGACCCAATATAGCCAGTAACTAGTTTTCCACCTAGTAATTAACTGCCATTCACTTTAGTAAATAAAGTTCCCACAAACAAGGGCATATCTTGGTAATGCTATATTAAAAGGCTTCCCATTATAACTTAATATTTATTGAGGTTTTTTTAATTAGATATTATCAATTCTAGTTTACATGTGAGATGATATTTCAACAAAAATAAAACCTAGCATGCATCCTAAACGAGGTAAAAAATAAACGTGCTAGTATATGACTTTAACTAGTGTCAAGCCCCTAAGCCAAGGAGACCAACTAATAAACCTGGATCTTGTTTATTCAAATCTTCAATACTTCGAGTACACTCTCACTTTTCTTTTTTGAGTTTTTAAGTAATTACATCGCTTTATCTCTTAGTTATCTAAGTTTTATGAAATTAATTAACTTCCTATTCTAAATTTTAAATCAAAATTCAAAAACTTCAGGTTACATTCGAGAGGGTGAAGATAAGAAAAGAATTACATCAAGAAAACATAAGAGAAGGCAATATTCTCAAGTCCTATTTTTAAATAATTACAAGCATATGTTTTTAAAAAATCCAAAATATTCATAAGCAAGTTTCTACTCATGTACTAGGTACCATGCATATCTATCAACCAAACATATATATATATATATATATATACACACACACACACACACACACACACACACACACACACACACATATAAATAAATAAATAAAATTAATTTTAATTAGCCATGCGAAATTTGTATTTTGGCCTCTATAATTTTACAAAATTGTGAATAGACCCCAAAACATTATAAATGTTACAAATTAACTCTAAGCAGTCTACCCAGAGTCAAAACGTAACATTCACATCAATCATAGGTATGAGTATCAACTTTACAACTATGATAAGAAGCCTCAAGTAGTGACAGCTTCATGAACGATTATGACTATGCCAAACTTTAGAATTAGCGAAAATTTTAGAAGTCAGTATGGGCAACGCCATGGAATATGTATAAGCATATGCACAAGCATACTTTGCTCTATATATGGCCATGACTAAAACATGTACGATAATACATGGAGTCATAGGTTGAATTTACTGAGTCGTGACCGTATGACTTACACTCAATCACACCCGTGATGTCACATGGTCATGATCATGACAAATATGATTTTCAAAAATTTTAATGATAGAATTAGTCAGAAATCCACCCATAATGGCATAATTGATTTCGAAAATGACCAAAATGGCATGAACTGCTAAAATTCATTTTTTTAGCAACATGCTCAATACACAAAATATGCACATTAAGCATGATTTCATACAACAACACTAAATCAAGCATTCAACCTTTATGTATAAACACAACCAATAACAATTTGCAATTCTCAAGAAAAATTAACAAGAAATAAAACTCAATAACATTTAACTGTTTACGTTATTAATAAATTAAGCATGACATTGGCATGTTCTTAAATCAAAAAAATCAAACACACAACCAAAATTATCAAAACATATAAACAACCTCTAAAACTGAAAATGCAATCTTTGATATCCTTATTGGAGTTTCCTTGAAGTTATAAAAAAGGTAGCCAAATAGTGAAAATAAAAATCTCAAACAAAGCATTGGGAAAATGCACACAAGATGCGCATTTTTAAAAGGCTCATGCCTGATAATAAACATACATAGGATGTTCAACAAAACACCTACCTTATTAAAGCTTTATAAAGTCTCACATGGCTTAGAATCCTCCAAAAGTGAGCACTCCTCCATCAGAAAGGTTAATAACACTTGAGGTAGTCTACGTAAAGCAAGATTGAGATAGATTTTATAGTGGCAGATAAAGGTCAGAGGTGTGAATACTTTGGTCATTGTTATGAGAGTGTGAAAATGCAAGAGATTAAAAGAAAAATCATTTTCTTTGCTTATATAGAAAGCCATGCACATTTATGACAATGAAATATATGTCTATACACAAGATGTCATGGCTTGTATATACATGTCTAGTAACTGTTATGATTTTCTGCATAATCTATAACATTCACATGATTAGATAATCATCAAATAACTTCATGTACACCCATACATATGGTATACACACCTGTGAGTTATCGGATTATTTGAATTTTAAATTAGACAAGTTAATTACATCCAAACACATCAAAATTTTGTCAACTATCAAGATACAAGTTGGTGACACAAAGGATGTATGACCATACATTAAGGTAAATCCTTGATCTTGACTTATCAACCTAATCGTAACGGATCTGATAAGTCTGTAAAACCCCAAATGCTAAATGGCAAATAACCTAGAGGGGGGTGAATAGGTTATTTTGAGTTTTTCTCAATTTTAAAAACTTTTTCCTATTCTACCAACTCAAACATATATATAATTCTAATTAAACACAACCAAGCAAATAAATAATATAAACACAAATTAAATAGAGTAAGGGAAAAGAAATGTTCAGTCGATTTAAAGTGGTTCGAAGCTTCTCCACATCTCCTACGTCCACTACTTCAAGCAATCCCGCTTGAAGATTTTCCTTCCACTAACTTCAACCTCAAAGTTACAATAGTTTTAATCTAAGGGATTTCGCTCTTCATACTAGTTTTGATACAAAGGATTACACCCTTAACTTAGTTTTAACAAGGATTACGCCCCACACTAGTTTCACGGGATTGCACCCAAGGGTTTGTGGAATATTACAATAATTTACCTCTCAAGGCTGGTTTACAATATGCTCTCAAGGTTTCTCTCTAAGGGATTTACAATTGTGATTTTGTGAGAGAAGTTTGGAGAAGAATTAGAGAATGAAAGAGTAATAGTCTTTGGTCAGATTCTCTAACACTTGTATCTTCAAATCAGCTCTACTTTATAAGATTTGAGAGAATAAAGTCGTTACTGCTGATTTGAGAGTCGTTGGAGACTTTTTGAAAAACTGCATGGGCGTGTCATTTTTCTTACACGAACATGCTTCCCGTAATCTGTATTTCTAATGGTCATATTTGTGCTTGCACAGGCGTGTGTATCTTCATCACACAGACGTATGTCAATTTTTCTTCAATCTTCTTTCAGATTCCAGAAGCTAGCACGGGAGACACATACAATCAACACACAGGAAGTGCACGACTGCATTTTAGCCTTGCACATAGGCGTGTGTTTGTGTTACATGACCGTGTGTGTCATTCTTCTTTGACACACGGCTGTGTCCTTCCAGCACACAATTATGTGTGCCCTTTTTTCTTGACACATGGCTGTGTGTCCTTCTACACACGGGCGTGTGTGCCCTTTTGCCTTGACACATGGCTGTGTGTCCTTCTGCACACGGGCGTGTGTGTTCTCCTGTGCGTAACACAGATGTGTGTGGCTTCAACTTCTCAATACACGAGTGTGTGCGGATTCAGTATCTTTATACATGGGCGTGTGCATATATATTCCTATAAAGTAGCTTTTCAATCCGATTTTGGTCATGAACCAAGTTCATGCCAGGGGTAATTTTATCATTTCAAAAATTTTAACATATTTTCGGAATCATCAAAACACAAAAGGTTCAACAAAGTCCAATGTGATATCATATTGTGACGCACTTACTAGAATAAAAATCTTATGTCTTAGTCCATCAACTTCATAGTGTATGACCCACAAGCATCGACTATCTCAACAGTACTTAAATTCAAAATGAATCTAAACATAGACTATGAGTAACCTCTAGCAAGGTATCATATCCACTTGAATAGTAAATTGTTAACAAAGTACTTAGGGCTTAAGTAACTTGATAGTTAACATACAATACAATCTTTTTATCATCATGTCTTATAAGACTGACATATATATATGTGTCAATCTCAGATATCTTTATATATGTATGTGTCTAGGCCAAGAATAGATACAAAACCGATCAATCCAACTATGGCTATAAACTCATAGTTCTAGATAGGTCAACTAAGACACTTATCTCGTGCTCAATATTGACAAATCTTATGTTAATCTACCATAGTCTTATACTAATCATAATATAATCAATTACTCATCTTTATAACGCCTAAATTTTGACGATATTTTTTAATGATATCAAATTATACCACTCCTGGTATGAAACATTCTAATAAATCTCAAGTTAAAGGATTACATTTACTCATCAAGTTATGAGAATTAATCCATAGTTACAATTCGTATCATCTATATAGGATTTGCATCATCTATATAGGGACTAGGCTGTAAGCAATAATCTCAACGCATGCAAACAGTTACTTCCTTTTGATGAAATCACTCATACTATAATAATCTTTACACCATCACTTGTATCTTGATTTTAAAGTGATGTTAGGATTATGAACAACTCTAGTGTAGTCATTACATAGATGTACAGAAAACATGATCAATTATCGAAATTCATCATTTTAGTTCTACTATACTAATGATACAATATATGTTTAAAAAAATAATATATTTAAAATATCTTATATTATTAACATTATAAAATGTACAAGTACAACGATATCCAACAATAATACACAAATAAATACAAGTAAAGTACAACAAACTCATAGCTATAGGGCACTAACCCCTAACATATCTAGACCTAATAACTTGGATTCGACTTTGACCTAATACCACTCTAGCCATAGATTCACATGGTCATGGATGGTTATCAATGAGCTCACTTGAGATACTATTTTTATGCTCAAAAGTAACGAATCCTTTATTGGTCCATCAAAGCCTATATATAGATCTTGGTATAGTCAATCACCGCCTTTATGGTAACTCATTCTATTGTAACATGTTCAATGATAAACTATACCAATCCTTGCATAAGATAGCTTGGTGGTCTTAAGTCAAATGATCATATGTATCCATTAGATTGAGAAAATGTATTCATAGATATAAGAGTCACCTTATCTATATATAATCTTAGTATTAGATCATTCTAGTAAACATGCCTAGTATATAGCATGCATCCATGTGTTGTACCAAGTTGTAAATTAACAACTTTAACACATGTAAACTATCACTACTTTTTGATAGAGTTATTTAACGCTATGATAGTCTCATCTCCATTATTAGTGTCCTAGGTCAAAGTAATATTAGGGTTATATATATTTTTTAGGATAGTTAGCTACTAAGTGTATAAAAAGAGTACGATCAATTCATTTGATTTTCTCAATTCGATACAGCCATTCTAAAGGTGTATTGATTTTACAAATATAATCATAAGCATGTATGAAAATGAATAATCCTTTTATTTATTTACAAATAATTACAAATGTAAAGAATATTGATTGATTAAAGAATACGAACCCGAACAGGATCTTTGTATAGTTGTATTGTGTAGCCTTGGAGCTTGTGTATATGTGTAACTAGTGGTAAAAGGTTTTTTATTGTATGTTTTTGTATTGTGTAGCTTAAGAGCTTATGTATGGTGTACAACTGATAGTGAAAGATTGTTTTTATTGTATGTTTTGTATTGTAACGTAGGACCTTATGTATAGTTTGTGACTAGAAGTAGGAGATTGTGTAATTGATAAAAAAGATAAATGACGGCTTTGATGTTTTCATCGAGTAAATGTTATATTGAAGATAATAGGTGTTAGGTTGTGAGAAGTTATTGGTACAATGATGTTTCCACTAAAAATCAGTAATCATACACTTGTTTTGGCTAGAGGGAGTATGTTAAAAAGCATAAATTTTGTTATAATAAAGTAAATTTTACTAACAAGTGGATACAAGTGAGTTTTGGAGAGATGAAAACGGTGAGAGAGGTAAGTTTTTCTCTCGTTCTCTATCAATTCAAGAGACTTTCTCTCTCTTTTTCTCGATACTTCTAAAGACAACATAGGGTTTGGGTATTTTGTTGTAGATTCGATAATAAGATGCCACCTTTTCGATCAATGATTAATAAAAAAAAACTAAGAATCAAGAATTATACACCCATAATCTGAATAATATCTCACCAAACTTTTATTAAACTCAAGACAGAAAAAATGAAAAACACAAAAGGTTTTTATACACTCGGTTATAGAACTACTTCCAGTTGTCACACAAAAAAGAATTGTTCAATCTCAACAACCCAAGCTGTTTTAACCACTAGATTCAACATTCAGAAACAAAAGAGGACTAAAACTCACAACTATGACAGAAATAAAAAAAATAAGGAATCCTAGACTATGAAGAGAAGAGAGGAAAATTTCTATGTCCATCAAAAATAGAAGTATCATTGCTGCCCTTTGATTGTTTTAGTACCATTAAGCTTTAACAGCTCCGTCTAACGGCGTTTACTTCCGTCATCTATTAAAACACCAGTCAATTTAAACACATCATTCTTCACAATGATAAGTGTTTTGAGTTCTTGTCATTTTCATCTATTAGATCAAAGGTTATTATGTATTTTGACAGACTCTAGAGAGCTAGCATGTATTTGTTCATATATAAGAACATGAATCTGGATATCTTTCAGTATTATGTAATCTTGAGTTGTTAATTGGATAAAATGAATATGAGGTGTTTTTCATTTCTCACTGTGTGTTTTCAATTTTGCTTAGATCTTGGTAGCCTTTTTATCCTGGTGTATGTTTTGTTTCTTGTTACATCTGGACCTATGGGTTATGGAATGTTATTATATCTACTGAAACCCTAGGTCCAAGTAATGACTTAAAGAAGATTGCATAGAGAAGGACAAGATTCCCTTACCAACTCTTGCCCTTTTTCTGCTCTCTGCATCTTCATTTCTCACCGGATCTCCACTACTAGGTCAAAATCGAAACAGTGGTCCTAACCACTGCTCTTCTTCTTCTTGTTCTTCATCCGGCCTGTGCCGGTCAAACTTATTGGTTACAGTTGCCTGATGTTGAGGATATCATGTCGGCCTTTTTTTTATCATTTCTACAAAGTCTTGTTATTTTCATTCACAGACACACGTTTACGTACTCGTTTGATCATATTCTATGTCTTTTAATGTATTTATTATTAACTCTTAATTCTTAATATTTAATCACATCATGCTTCGCCACTTCTAACTGTCTCATCCACATACTTCTATGATCCACTGCCTCACCAGCTTCCTTTATATCTTGATGAAGACTCGCCATCCACCAATATAATTTTTCTTTTTCAATTCAAAATTTTAATTCTGGTAAGAATCTTTTCAATATTTTCTTTTAGAACATTTTGTTGCAATTCAACGCAGGTAAATAGAGAGGAAGAGAGATTATATAAAGGAGATGTGAGGGTCCAACGTCTCATAGATGATAAAGCTCTACAATTAGATAGGTCTCGTCTACTTGTAAAAGTAAATTAACCACAATAAACAACAATTAATTGACAAATATTAATGCTTCTGGTTGACCACCGTCTAAGTAGAAATTGTCAGGTTCTTTAATTGTGGTCGTGATTGCCATTGATGCTAATTTGAATGCTAGCAACCCAACCAATTCTTACCAAGCACATAGCATATATACATACACGTTCTTGTCTTCGATGTTCAATATCAGTATCGGTGATGAAGAGAGATAATCAGAAGCGTTCAAATAGGTAAAAATCTAACAAACATTGAAATTGTCAATATACCATTCCAACTAGAAAATTGTTTACTACTGCTGCCTGCCTAATTTTCTGGCTTCGTCGAAGAAAAAGATAATATTAACAATAAAACCTCAGGCAGGTGTCATATTATTTCCTCGATTGATCAAGTTGAATTTATATTATATTGTTCCCTAAATCAAGGCTAGGTTTGTTGAAAGAAATCAAAAATATAATTTAATTGATAAAGTGATTTTGGTTCAAAGCACTTATTAAAACCATTTTGACTGTTATGAAGACAAAGAGAACCACCCCAACGTGTGAAACAAAAAGGCCTGTTCTTGGCCCACCTTTGAAAACAATATTAGCAAGTCCCGTCATCTTCTCGGGTACAATCTTCTCCTTCCTTTCTTTCTCTCTTTCTTTATAAACCCCTTTCTACATTCTTCTTCTCATCGAGGCCTCTATTTTTTTCTTTAATTTATAATTTGTTTATTTCTTTGCTCTACCCATCGTTCTGTTTTCCTATCCGCAAGAACCAAAACTTACGATGGTGAAGAAGAAGAAGAAGAAGAAGAAGAAGAAATATGATTTTGTCTAGTGGCTGCAAGAAGCATGTTTATACTGTTACATATTCCTATAAATATATATGGACGGAGTTGCAGAAGTGTTTTCCGTTTTCTTTTGGGAGGTGAATGGTCAGGCGCTGATCATGATCAATACACATGATCTCTGTGGTGTCAACTTTGAAGGGTATACGATTTGCTTAGAGGAATCTTCTTCCCAGTGAAGAATTCATTGGACGGCGTACATGGGAAAGCCAGGCATTTGTTCTATGTTCTTGTTTGACTTTTATTTTTTTTTCTTTTAATTAAGTATGGGAATGGGGACAGACCGAAATAGTTTACGGGAAGTAATTTGTAAAATGTTGTTAGAATGTTAACGTGAGAGGGGTGATAAGAATGAAAATAAGATTTGGCTGGTTTTCCGAGTCTCACCAGGTTGCATGTCCATCTTCTTATCGTTTTTATTTTTATTTTCAATCGTCACAATACGGCTCGGCATGCATCACTTGCGATAAATATTAGGCCACATAACAATGTCCCACCCAAGGTTTGATAAAATTTTGATTCCCGCAGTTTAAGTTTGGAAAAAATCATTTTTTTACAATATGTTAACTTTGCTAAAAAAATTGTCAAAATTTTTAAAAAATTGTCCAAAATAATATATAAAAAAAATAAGGTATTTTACCTCTTTATTGTATTAAATAACTTCTGTATCTAACTTATATTAATTTTAATTAGAATTTTTAAAATATTTAGTAGTACAAAAATAGAAAGAAGTGTTAATAACTAAAAATTGTATGTTTACAAGGTAAATTATTTTTTTGTTTGAAAATGTTAGAAGTGTTGATAAAATTTCTTTAGGGATTTATTGGAAATTCAAAAATTTAGGATGATTTTGATCACTTTTACTTTTTAATATATCCTTTAGTAGTAAAAAAAAAAAAAAAATTATAACCCTACAAAACCAAATAAAACACAACATGTAAATATTATATTACAAAATATTTAAGTTAAAAATAGTTTTAAAATCTATGGGTATGAATATATTAATTTTTAAAATAAAATATGAAAAAAAATATCTATTTACTTCTAATAAATTTTAATAAATAATACTTATACTCTCATAATATTGATTACTAATCAAATAAATAAAGTGTTGCATTCATATTTCAAAATTTAAAAACAAAATGATAATTAATTATATTTTAATTATAATATTTGAACAAATGATATAAATATTTTTATTATTAAAACTAATGATTGATTTTATCATATAAATAAAAAAATAACTTGTTTTCAAATTTAAAATTTGGGAATCTATTATTTTATCTAAGCGTGGGGTAGGAAATAGTCATTTGGCACAAATAATAATAGGAAACAATAAAAAATAAAATAGAGAGCGAAGCAATTATTTTGGCATTTAGACTCATATCATAGGGTTGGTACTGCGTTAAATCAAATGGAAGAATCGAAATATTTGTTAAAATTCATCGGCAACATAGCTTTCATGCTAGATGTTTAATTGGAGGCTTCACCAACTGCTATAAGTCAATTTTAATAATCATAATTAAATAAAATCTTAGGCAAATAATACCCTGTAAACCCATATTTCTTGTACTAATTTGTTTTGTTATAAATTTTCAAAAAATAGCAGGTTGCCGTCTGACCCTTAGGCCTCATCAGGAGCCAAAATTAAATAAATAATAATAATTCTCTAAATATATTCTACCCGTTAATTATATGGTTTCTTTTGTTTTTATTTGTCTGCCAATTTATGTAGAAGAGGAACCTTCACCTAAACATTTGATATTGACAATTTGGTATTGAATTTGTAAGATAAATCCATCTATTTGTATAAAGACGACATACTAGTAATTATGAGGTACATATTTGGTGTAATCTTCTCATTGAAAGCCCCTGAATACTTGTATTTTGTATTAGGTGAATATTTAAAGACTTTGTACATTCCAACAGCTCTTTAGAGATGCAGCTGAAACCCCTTTCTGCTTCCCTTAATTTTGGCTCGAGAAGAAAGATTCAAGGTATGGGTTTATGAAGGAGTTTAATTTGTTCGATATTTATAAGTTCATTGTATTTTATAGGGTATGATATAAATAGATAACTTCATTGTAAGTTTTAACATTTATTGAATTATTTAATAATATCAAATAACCAAATTATATATTAGTCAAGTTTCCTTTCTAAAATCCTAATATAATAATTTTACATATTGGAAGTCATTATTCATGAAGGCTTCAAGAGAAAGATTGATCGTTACAAGTAAATATTGAGAGTTCTACTTGTGCAAAGAATATGGCTAAATAAGGTGTTTTTATATGCACTATATTTAATTTAGTATTTTACAAATTAGGTGAGTTCCTATAGATTAAATTGAATTATGTTATATTCATGTAAATTGATATTATATGTGATATCAAAACTAAATACATTAGATTATAAAATTGAAAATTTTGGGACTAAAATTACGAATTGAAAATTTCAAAATTAGGGTTCTTTTGAAATTAGGTTTGGTTTAATTTTAATTTAGGGTTCTTAATTGGTTCATGAAACTTTGAAATCAAAGTTAAAAAAATCTCTAATTTAGTATTCTTAAGGTTGAATTTTGTTTTGCACAAAATAAATTTTGCAATTAGCAAAGTCTTTCTACTCAATTGAGCTTTGGATTTTCATCACTAACTACTACCACAATTTAAGGTGAAATCAAGGCACTTTAGCCACTGTCAATGTGAACCATGTGCTCACACCTTATGTTGGTCAAACAGTAACATTTTCAGATTCCATTGAGTCTTGAGAAGCTATCGATGGTCGCTTAAATTATCAAGATTTGCCACACCCTTTGTCACAGTTTTGTGGCAAAGCCTTGAGCCTTGGCATTGACATTAAATAGGATCTTGACTACATGAATAAAAACCATAATTTGGTTAATTAGGGAATGTCAGTTAATATAGATAGGAGGATATGCTACTAGCAACAAATATTGCACCAATTAGGGTTTTAAATGATCGTGAGTCAAACTCAAATTGGAAAAATTGAAAAGCCCACTTTCCTAAGTCAAAAAGGTCAAACTAACCGATAAGTCAAACTCAATCAATTTAAGTTTTGATTAAGGCAATAATATATAGTATCATTAAAACAATTGTATGAGTTGTCAAAAAATTTTAATCACCAAAACAAACATTCATTGAAGTTTACAAAATTTCCCTCCAACAATGATACATCCTTTAATTTTGACGAATAAGACTAGTTTTGCAAATACATTGGTCTAAAAATTTCACTACAACCAAATATGGGTTCTTTCTATTTAAATGATATGTGTTTTCCTATCAATTAAGGGATAAACAATGGTTTAGGAAGTTTATCTATACAAAGGTGATATTTGTTTCAAATATTATATATTTTCAAGGTTCTTATGATGATTTATATAATCTCGTGTTTCAGATCCTAATAGTATACTATTTTATTTACCCAAATAGGAGTGCTAGAAATCCTTATAAGGTATACATTTAAAGGTTTTATATCCACTTTGATAATTTAATGCCTAATAAGATAGATTTGTTGCATTATTTATCATATTAAGATTGTTGGAGGAAATTTTTCGTTGTATTTCATAAAATCTTCATTTTGAAAATATTATTTAGTCTTAAATAAAAATTATTATAAGTTGTCAGTATATTTAATCGTTAAAACGATGTATTCATTGAAGATTGTAAATTTTTTTTGATATTCAGAGAAATAGATATTTTTCAATTTTAATGAATACAATTTTGATTGTGAAAATTTCAATTCATATAAAGTGTTTGATTTTTCAATTAACATATATTTTTCTTGTTGATGAGAAAAGGAACTATAACTTAAAGGGGTTTATCTATTTAAAAGAGATAGATTTTTCAATGTTATTTGCTCTTATTATTTGTAACATTGTGCAATAGAGTCTTAGTTGCATGTCATGTTCTCTACTTTAAAAAAATAAAGATGGCGACAAGACAAGCCCAAGCTAAATACCCTAATCCTCGTCTCTGTACTTGTAAGGGAGACTTTTTCTTATCACCACCTCATCGCAAATACAACGCTGATATGCTACAAATATTCCATATAGGAAAAATTGTCCTCCCTTTATTTTCGTTATCCCTACAGGAAAATTTTCCCTTCCTTTTGTTTCTCATCTCCCATAAGGAAAATATTAGAATATGTATTAGGTAGTAGGAGTTATAAACAAAAAAATTAAGGTAATTCAATATTTAAATATTTAGGGGATATGTGGGGTAAGAGAAAAATCAAGTGTATACTTATATTTATCTTCGACTTTATGTAGGAGCTCCTGTTATAGGTCATTGTATTGCTCTGTTAAATTTTTATATATTATTTTTTTCCACTAGGTATACCTAACAACAACCTATAACAAAAGTCCCATAAACAGTGTTGAAAAACTGTAAAACAGAGGTTGATAATGTAACTAATTAAAACACTAATTTGAAAAGCGATACTTATATGTTAAACAAATCCCAGGTAACATGTTATATAAAGTATGGAGTGCATATAATACTTTATATGTCACAAGTATACACACACACATACATTCCATGCATGTATCAACATAAACCACATGTTATATGAAAGATATAAAAGCTAACAAAACTAGCTTCTACTAAGTTGTATCCCAAAAACACGCTGCCTCGTGTATCTAGCTCAATCTTAGAAACTTACCGACCTGTAAGGAAAGAAAAGATAAAAGGGTGATTGATCACTTAACAAGCATTCCTTATCTTTAACACAAGCAGGTTTCTATTTGTAGCTATAATCATCACTTGTCACATTTAGTGTGTCTTATCATTTTCGTTTATTCAACTTATTTGTATCTTTATTTATCATCTTTATTAATTCTCATGTGATGCCATGAATGACATGATATATGTATGCTAAAATCATGTCATATGCTAAGAATTATAAAGATTTGCCTTTAGGCATGCTTTCTAAAAACCTTTTCTGAATGATAATAGTTATAATCTGAAGATCTTGAATATATATATATATATATATAGTACATACGTAAAAACTGTCTCCAAAAATATTGTACCTAAAAATAACTGTTATGCTAGCAAAACTGATAAATATAAAGATTCGATACCTTAGTCATGTGAGTTCAATCATATAAAAATCTACTTATGCACAACTAACACTCTTTTTAATGAGCTTGGTTATAGACCATGTCCTTTCCACCAGGCGTTGGTTTCCCTCTCTAATAGGTGTGCAACTTATAAGTGTTCTCTCGTATTCACCCCTGACTGAAGTTTAAAATATCATATATTTATACTTTTAAAACATGTTATTGGATCTTTAGATCTCTTTCTGAAAATATTAAGATGGCATGTCATCCTAAGTGATGTTATTCATGCACGATACTATGTTTTCTCTTGTTATTTTTAGGTTTTAAAGGCTTACACTAGCTTGTGAATGTTGTAAAAAGTGTTATGCACATTCAACTTAAGTGCACGATCGTGTACTACATGTGTACAAGCATGTAAGAAGGTACATGGGGTCGTGTGTTAATTATGCCCCTAATTGTGCTAACGTCTATGAAGTATAATAGTTTTCTTGGCTTACTACACAGACGTATGTTGTGAGGCACATAGTCGTGTATGACAGCATACAGGTGTGTCTTACACTAGCACATAGTGTAACAGTTCTCATAACGCTCTCATGTTGCATGTACACAGGTATGTGAAATTGGGAATAAGCACACGGTCACGTTCTCTACAAACATAGTCATGTCCTCAAGTTCGTCTAGATATGCATGATAACTTATACAAGTTGTGCGTCTGCAAGCACATAGTCGTGCTTTTACCATGCTTTGGTGATAATACGCTTGAAAAACCCAAAAACCTAGCCAAACTCTCCCAAAAATTCATTTAATCTTAATCAGCTACTTCCTTAACTAAATATATCATCCAAATCAAGCCAAACACAACACATTACTCACAATATAACAAAAGGCACATATATATAGCCATATGCTCACAAGCTCAATGGATCACCACATCAATACATTGTCAAATCATTTTCTCAACATCTCAATATGTTAAACAACTAGCATATATAACAAGCATCTTCAAAAGCTAAGAAAATAACAAAAAACATGCTAAGAAAGTCAAGTGAGAAAGGTAAGGAGATACTTACCTTTAGCCATTGAAGCATACTCTCTCTCTAGGTATTCCTAATTCTTTAGCTTAGATTGTGACTGCTAGTTGGATGCTCTCCAACTTAAGGTTTACTAGAAGAAAAATGGAAGAAGTTGGGTGAAGACAGGTGTAGCGAGAAATGAAAAAACACTTAATATTTATGGCTATACGACACGACGCACGATCATATACTTGAGGCACACAATCGTGTGTCAATGGAAAATCACATATTTCCCTTTTTCTCGCAGCCTATATGAAATAGTCTCCTAAAGAGACTCATACACATGTCACAAATAGCTTCTAAAATGCCATTTTACCCTTAAATCGTCTCAATTTTATTTTCAATCATAAAATATCAATTCTAACTTCAATTTTCAACTTAAACAAACCATTTTAACCTCATACTATTACACTTTACCCCTTCCCAACTTTAACGATTTTAACAATCCTCATCCTCATTCCCATTCCCATTTTTATTAAAGAGTCTCTTCTATCTAAGGAAGGTAAGGTTAGAGACTCAATTTAAAAGGTTGAATTACCATTCTTAAAAAGGGAGTTTATGATAATACACCAATAACCGTCGTAGAGAACTACTTGTTAGGCTTTAAAGGTATTTATTATGATGATATAACTTTATTGCAATTTATATATTTTAATTTTCATTATTATAAACAATAATAATAATACTACAATAAAAGTTTTGATATGAAGTATTATATCTGTAGCATCCCAGGTTAGAAAGCCCTTAGGGGAAGAGTTTTAGGGTTAGAAATAGAATTCAGAAAGAGATTGGGAGTCTAGATAAGTTCAGGGGTGAGTTAGTAAGTTTTCGGAGCCGTGTGGCTTTCGTAGGAATCCTTTCGGAAGGATTTGATCAGGCGAGTGAGCGGGAAATGGATTAAGTCTATTTTCCCTTGTGCACGCCCGTGCATCGTTGGTGCACGACCGTGCGTGGCATAGTATATAAGTGAGAGTCGTGAGTTAAGTCATTCTTTTCTCACCCATTTTCATTTCTTCAGCATTTCTCTCTTCCATTTCAGTTCCTCCCGTCCTTAGAGAGGAGAACCAGCAGCAAGTAGCTCCCAATCTGACGAGAGAGCAAAGAGATTAGTCCGAAAAATAGTTTTCAGAAGCATGGCATGAGGTAAGTGTTCTTTCACTTCTCCTCGTGAATTTCCGAGCTTTCCTTGATGAATTTCGATGTTTGGAATGCTGATGATGTTGATGCATGTTTGTGTGATGAGATTGTGGCTTGAGATGATAAATTTGCTATCTTTGATCCATGCATGCAAGCTTGATCATGTTTTAGTGAGAGAAAGTTAATGTTTCCATGGTGAAATCTTGATGAATGGTTGCATGTTGCTTTTGATGCTTGAGTTGGGTTATTTGAAGTGCTGAGAACATGTATTAGAAGTGGAGTTGTGTTTGATTGTGATATAGTTGTGGAATTGTGAAATTTTTCGGCGGTGCTTTGTTGAAGAACCAGACGCACGACCGTGCGCCTGCATGGCACGGTCGTGAGTCTTTGTTTTTCCAGATGCACGCCCGTGTGCACGCGACATGCATGGCCAGAAAATGCATATGCACGCCCGTGTGTCCACACACGCACGCCCGTGCATGCGCTTTCAATGAGAAATTTTCCAGAAATTCCAGTAGCTTGCACGGTCAGGCGCACAACCAACGTACGACCCCGTGCGTCCAGGCTCACGCCCGTGCACTTTCCTTGCACGCCCGTGCACCTGCAAATTTTCAGAAAAAGAATTAAAAATGAGAAATTATGCATGCAAATTCAGAATAAATGTTAAATGACTTCAGATAAGCATCAGATGAGCCTGTATTCAGATAATAAACTGTATATGCATATCATGACATCACATATAGCTTCAGAGAGGATCAAGGGATCCGAATTCAACAGTATTCAGTATTCAAAGCCCGATGTACGGGTGAGAGCATTAGGTGGAACACGAGGGGGCATCTGTGGGATTCAGTTTCTGACATCAGTCAGAATATTCAGCAGCACTCAGATTTTACCATCTGACACCAGTCAGATTGGGCAGCAGTATTCAGATTTTACCATCTGACACCAGTCAGATTGGGCAGCAGCATTCAGATTCAGTTTCTGACACCAGTCAGACTATTCAGCAACATTCAAATTTTTTCCATCTGACACCAGTCAGATTGGGCAACAATATTCAGATTCAGCTTTCTAGCCAGTAGCTAGACTGTTCAGCCCACATGGCCAGGATGCTGAATCCCTGTGTTCACCAGTCTGATCAGCATGGCAGGTACCTTCAGGTACATTCAGATAGAGGTATTCAGATGCATCATCCACAGTGTATTCAATTAGCATGACATGACATGCACATCATGACATGAATAAATATGATATCAGTAAATGAATGTGAATTCAGATATTCAGTGTACAGTTTTCAGATACCAGCAAGCGCATAGATGTATGAATAGGGCCGAGGCCAGGTATGTTTGATTATATGATTGCTTGTGCTTGCTTGGGTTGAGGGAAGTAAGGAGCGCTTACTGGGTGATCTTTATCACTCATCCCCCTCCTTCTTCCATCCTTTTCAAGTGGTTCATGCTGGTTTCGAGGAGCAGGTGGTTCGAGGCTGACGGAGAGGGCCCACACCGCGATCTCAGTTGTATAGTTTTTAGTTTTGGACCTGTGTGGTCATATTGTACATGTTTTATGTTTCCAGATGTACAGAAACAGTGTGTATGTATATGAAAAGGCCATTGGGCCCATTGTACAGAACAGTTTATATGATGTCAGCAATGTATATCCAGTTTTGCTTCTGCATGTGCAGAAATGTATAGTTTCAGGAGTTTTATTTATTTTTCGTAGGATTCCCGTCGCGGGTACCCGAGTTTTCAGATGATTAATAACAGCTCCCCATAGTAGTTTTCAGCAGTAGGGGGTACCCGTGGCGGCGGGTCCTACAATATCGAGTTTGCATTATTGATTGAGAATACATATTTGGTTTATGAGTTGATGTGCCACCTAATATTAGTGACAAATGCTCAACTAAATAAAAGCATTTTCATAAAAAATGGGAGAAATGAAAAAAAAAATAAGTTTGCTAATCTTAAAGAGATATGTTGTCGATTACATAAAACAAGGTTTACATTATACCACAAGTGCTAAGGAGTTTTTCATTGATGTCAATTAGAGATGTTAGATATTTAACAAAGTTGAAATTGCTCACTTGATGAGTGACATGACTAGGACAAGGTAAGTCCATTCTAAAGGAGTCAAAGCATAATAGATATTTAGTACAAGATTAAAACCTATAGGATTCCCATCAATGACAATTTTGTTGGTCTTTCACACTTTAAACTCCTTACTAATATACTTCAATCAAATCAAGATTGCTTATATGGTTTAAAATCAAATGTAAAGTATTTTCTATTAAATTTATAAATGTGTTATTGAATAGGAAAACCAACAGGAGAAGTCTGATAATTGTCTTGCATGCATAAGAATTTGTAGTTAATTTATATAATTTTAAAGGTCAATTGACCAACTTACCCTTATTATATGCATACTTCAAGATCATGGGTTTGTTTATGTGGTTTTACAAAAAAAAAATGATGAATTTTATGAAAATTCATTGGAAAGAAAGACAAAAAGATAGTTATGAATGACTAACTAGTGATTCACGTTGAGTTCGAAGAAGAAAGAGTGATTAAAGCACAAAAAAGAATGAGAACATTAGTGACCACATTGAGAAAACAAGATTTTTCACTAAGTTCAAGCTTCAAAAGGTAAAAGTAGTCTAAATTTTTTATAAAGCTATTATCAAGATAAAATCAAGTTTGTTTAAGTCTTTAATAGTTGTTGCAAAGTTAGGTCTTCTCGATGGAATTCTCTATTTAATCATGGAGGATTAAAATAAACATAACATGATATTTTGAGGTCCAAATCTAATGATTCAAAAGCCAAATTAAACTAGACATCCAAGGCTACAATTATGAAGACCAAAGTTTCTAAAAACACCATAGAAAAGAAAAGCCATATCATGATGAGACAAGAATAACTCCTAATCCTACTAAGACTCAACTTGACTTACCTTTATCTATAAGAAAATGTTTCAACTAATAGGATAATGTTTAAAAGGTTGTAGGAAAGCTAAGGAGACATTTTTTAGTAGCCTTTGAGGAGATTTCACAAGATTATCCAAGCAACTAATTTAGAGATCAAGATTAAGAGAGAATTCACACCAATTCAATATTGTTTTTTTGGAAGGGTTATTGTTTTAACTCTAAAAATATGATTTCTTTTATTCTGATTGTGTGTTCTTCTTGTTAACATGAGCTAAACTTTGATCCATTAGGTCAAGGATATAACCTCTTTGTAATACTCGGTTCATTAATATAATTTAAGTTCCATGTTTTGCTCACATGTGTTAATTAATTGTCAATAATATGTATTGTTTTTGGATCATTTGTCACAATTCAAAATTATCTAGCATTTCATAATGATAAATGAGAAGTAGGTTATAAGGTCAAAAATATTAATAATTATAATAAGTTTAACGACAAAGCATATAAGTAACACAACTTGGGGTTGTAACAATTTAGAGATTGAGTGAAATCTAGAAATAGATAAATGCAAATTTGTATGCTTGTTGGAAATTCTTAAGCTTTATGCATCTTTTGTTACACCATCAAAGACATATAGTTAGTAGGTTAGTAACAATGATAGGTTGATATCATGCAAGAGCAGTTATTAATAAGTAAGTGAATTCAACTATTAACCTATAAAGCTAAACTAAAAATTGAAAGATTGATGACTAAGTTAGCAATTAGGTTAAGCCTTAGCCCTAGTATTCTTTATAAGATTAGTTACTTATGATTCCTTGTTGCTTTGTTTTTATTTGCTTTAGTTTAAATTAATATAGTCATTAGCTTAGCTTTCATTAAGTGCCACTAGTTCTTTATTATTCAAATAACATTAGAATTAGGAGATTTATGCATTAGCACAGTCTTTGTGGAATCAGATCTGGACTTAACCTTACTATAGTCATACAAATTGGTATACTTACTAGTAAATTGAGTTAGGTTTTAAAACTTCTTAAGAAAGTTAAAACTTGCCAATTTGGTTGCTTAGTCAATGTGCCTAATTAGAAAAAAAAAAATGCAACAATAATAAGTGTAACTTTTATAACCCAAATAACAGTCAAAGTTTTAAAAAGATAGAATTTGTCAATAAATGAAGGATAAAAAGGGATCCACATTTAGATTTGAAAATAATGTGGATGTTGAAGTTAACAACATAGGCATAATGGATATTTTAACCAAATTTTCAAGATTATCAATGGCATAATCCAAAATAGAATGGTGTGGCTAAAAAAACTCATTATATCTTTAAAAATACAATAAGAAGCATAAAAAGCAAAGTAAACTTGGCTAACTATCTACAGAATAAAGCAATCAAGATGGCATAGTAAATGTTGAATAAAGTTTCCTATAAATCTATGTCGAAAACTTTTCTTGAGTTTTGAGCATGATAAAAACCCAACGTAAGGTATTTTATAGTTTAGGGATTCTTCACATAAGTAAAAATTTATAATCCTATTTAGAAATGACTTGATCTTAAGATTGTTCATTGTTACATCATTGGTCATCCATAGCATTCCAAAAGATATAACATCTGTTTCCTCTCTCAAGGCACTAAATAATTGGCTCTACTATAACAAAGATTTTAGATCTTAACAATATTAGAAGTGATATCCTTCCACCTTTAAAGGAAGACAAAGTAAATCTATTTGGTGTTTCCTTCGTCTAAAAGACATGATAATTCTATGGCTAAATGAACAGAGAAAGGGAATCAAAAAGGTTTATAAATTCCATGGAAGTTGAGATCACTGTGGAAAATGTTTGTTATAAAGAACCAATAGTCGATCACTTAATAGATATGCTAATTATAATTAACATAGTTATAAAAACTGTGAAGAGAAGATATACTAGAAAAAAAAATGGTTTGTTATCACTATTTATTACCATGTGTATCTCAGTAAAGAGGACTATAATATTGGTCAGATGGTTGAATTCAATGGTTTATTCTAAAGCTATCATGAGTTATTAACTTGACAAGTAACTTTTTGATGATTATAAAACAATAGGTAATGAATAGGTTTATAAAACCAAATAAGACTTCAAAGGTATAATAAACAAGCATAAGGAAAGATAACTTGCAAAGGGTTTTACTTAAAAAGAATATATTGATTTTAGTAAAACATTCCCTCAAATTTTATCAAAATATTATTTTGAATCATGTGATGATATTAGTAGATCATTTAGATTATAGCTTAATTAGATGGATGTTAAATGTATTATTCTAAATGAAAATTTTAATGAGGAAGTCTATATAGTACAATCAGATTAATCTACAGTATAAGGCAAAAATCTTTTGGCGTAAAATGTAAGAGTCCCCGTCATAGATCACTATAGACTACTATTTAAATATAATATTATACCAATAATAAGCATACAGCAGGAATCCCTATAGGAACAAGCTATTGTTGAACTAAAAACTTTTATGCAAAAACTATAAATATAAAACACTAATAATAATAACAAGAAAAATGTTGAATAGATATTGAAATTTCCCAAGTTTTTCAATAATAAATTATACTATCCATACAGTATGTATTTACATTACAATACACATACATGCATGAGTCAAAAAAACTATACAAAAGCATGTAAACTATTAACATGCTATCTGATGCCAATAAGTATCCTAAAGTCCACAACCTTCTTGCCTCAAACTCGTCCATAAGAATCACTGACATGCAAAGAAGGAAACAAGGAAAAAGGTGAGTGATAAAATCACTCAGCAAATGCTTCATATCTCTAACACAAGTAAGTTTTAAGCTTTGTATCATTTGTGACTTGTCACGTTAGATTTTGCTCTAATGTTTTCCTTATTCTCTTTTCTATGAAAACTATGTTACTATAGTATTTTTTATATTTATCTGTTTTGTTTCCCGTGAAATGTTGTGTATGACATGATATGAATGCTCTGGTGTTATATCAATGTTAAAAACTATAAAGATTTTTCCTTCGGCCTATTTTTTGAAAACGCTATAAGAAATACTAGTTATGATCTGAAGATCCTGAATATATACATATAATATATATTGAAAAATTGAATCTGAAAATATTATATCAGAAAATAAGTATGATGTTGACTCGACTGATGAATACAAGGATTCGAAACCCTGACCATGTGAGTTCAATCCTATTGAAATCTACTGATGCATAATTAACACTCTCTTTAACGAGCTCAATCAATGTCTATGTCATCTCTAACAAACACTGGTTTCACTTTTTAACGGGTGTACAAACTCAGAAATGCCTCTTGTATTCACCCTAACTGATATCTGAAACATCATATATTTATACTTTAAAAAGTATGCTATTGGATCCTTAGATCCATTTTTGAAAACTTTGGTATAACATGTCATGCTATATGTTGTTAATTATACATAATATGTTATTTCTTCTTGATATTACTGAAGCATGCTTAGAAGTGGCTTAGAGCGGCTTAAGATTGCTTTATATATCATTTTGTGTTTTTCTTAAGGTGCACAAGCATGTGTTACTTAGTGCATGGTCATGTAGGAGAATACAAAGGATCGTGAGCGAGTTGTGCTCTTTGTCATGCAAACTTTTGGAACTCTTCTATGAATTTCTGGCTTAACACACAAGCGTGAATTGTAAGGCCTATGGGCATGCATCAAGGCATAAACTCGTATTCTACAATTACATGGTGTAACTACTTGTATAACACTCATATGTCAAGCTATACGAGCGTGTAAAATTAGAAATAAGCATATGGTCATGTTCTTGATCACACGGGAATGTGTTTGGGTTTTCAACTACCATGCATGACCCTGTTAATATAGAAACAAGGCCACATAGTCTTGCACCTGTAGGTATACAATCATACGCTTAACTCAATCTTTGTAAATACCTATTTGGAAACCCAAAAATCTTAATCATTTCTCACCCAAAGCATAACAAATCTCAATCTAGCACCTATAAAATCAATACATCAATTGATAAACATGCTTATTTTATCAACTCATCAAAATCATGCTAAATACATCAGATCCCTCAGAATAAAACATCAAAACACACATTCCTAGACATACATGTAGATTCCAAGGAAAACATTCATCAATCATCCATGAAACCATCATCTAATTACTCAAACAAGCTAAGCAAGCCTAAAAAATACAACAAGCATTTTTAGAACTTAGGAAACAAAAAAAACATGCTATGAAAACAAGGTGAAAGAGGTAATAGAATACTTACCCCTAACTATGGCTATTGAATCTCTCTTTAAGGGTCTCTAGATCTCTAATTAGGTGTTGGATTATTGGCTACTTACCCTCAATTACTTTAAGGTTCATTGGGGAAAGGGAAGAGAAGAAGAAGATGAAAGTTGGAAACTATGCGAAACTGATAATACAAGTATATATGGATAAATAAGGCAATGTATAACTATGTGCCTAAGGCATATGGTTATGTGTCTAGCAAAAATCTCATATTTCCTCTCTTTTCACACTATACATGAAATATTCTCCTAGGGATATCCATGTACAAGCCACATATAGCTTCTAATGACTCTTTTACCCACAAACTCTCTCAAGTCTTTTTTTTTTTCACAAAATCTTACTTCTAACCCCGATTTTAGGCCTAAAAAGACAATTTTACTCTCAGGTTATTACAAATCTCTCTTATAATAAAATTGTATCCCTAGAATTTACTTGAACAATTTTGGGCATCTCTCTCTTATTTCAGAATCAACCTCTTAAGTAGCTTCCTCTAATCTCTGACTTCCTTATAGTATCTTGACTAATGGTATCTCTTTATTCCTGAGGGTCTTTACTCTACAGTTCAAAATCTAAATTAGGACCTCTTGATAACTTAAATCATTTATCAATTCCAGATCTTGAACCTCTAATACATAAGGAGCATCTTCCACATATTTTCTCAATTGAGACACTTGAAATATATTATGGATTTAACCTATGCTAGCTGATAAGGCTAATCTATAAGCAATGCTACCAAGTCTCTCCAAAATCTTATATGGAGTAATGAATCTTGGAGCTAATTTGCCTCTTTTATCAAATTTCAGGACATTTCGATAAAGAACTACTCTCAAGAATCTATGATCACCAACCTCAAATTCTATCTCCCTACACCTCTAGTCGATATAGCTCTTTTGATGGTCCTAAGCCTGTTTGATTCTCTGTCTTATAATCCTAACATTCTCAATCATTATCTAAGTCATTTCTAGCCCTACTGTTGTCTCTAAGGAATTTTTCACCAATGTCATCCTAATGTAGTGGCAATTTGCACCTCCTACCATACAGTACCTCAAAAGGTGTCACCTAAATAGTGGACTAATATTTTTATTATAAGCAAACTACATCAAAGGCAATAACTCAATTCACCTAGTTTAAAAATCCATACAATAGGCTCTCAACATGTTCTTTAAAATATGATTGATCGTCTTAGTTTAACAATCTATCTATGAATGATATGCTAAATTGAAATGAAGCCTAGTCTCTAATACTCTCTATAAACTACTCTAGAAAGTTGACAAAAATCTTGAACATCTGTTTGATAAAATATCTCTAAGAACCTTACGTAATTTGACAACCTCTTTGACATATAGATGGCTTAACTGGTTAATACTTATACCCTCTTTGATTGATAAGAAATGTGTAGACTTATTCAATCTGTCAACTATTACCTAGATATTATTATACCTATATTGTACTCTAAAAAGTCTTAATATAAAGTCTATAAAAATTCTCTTTTATTTCTTCTCAGGAATCCTTAAAGGCTGTAATAACCTAGAAGGTCTCTGATACTTTACTTTAACTTGCTGACAAGTCAAACATCTGGCTACAAAATCTACAATATCTCTCTTCATAACAAACAATCAAAAAACTCTCTTGAGATCCTAATACATTTTGGTGCTTCTTGGATGTGCTAAATAAACTGTATCATAAGCCTCTAACAAGATTCTCTATCTTAACTTTGCATCTTCTGGTATACAAACCCTATCTCTAAACCTTAAAATCCTATCTTTGATATCAAAATCTGGTGTTGTACCCTTAAAAACTCTTTAAACCATACTCTGAATTCATATATCTATCATCTGACCAACCTTAATATCATCAAGTAGTGTGGATACTATCTTAAGTTTAAAGAAATCAATTGTCACTATCTCAAGATCCTCTCTAGCAACTCATGCTACAATTCTCTCTGAACAAAAATCATAGATAAAACTACTTTCCTACTCAAAGCATTAGTTACTATATTAGCTCTATTTGGATAATATCAAATATTACAGTCATAATCTTTCACCAACTTTAACCATATTTTCTGTCTTAGATTTAACCCTTTCTAGGTGAAAAGGTATTGGGTGAAGAAGTACTTGAAACTCTGATGATCTAAATATATATGGCATCTAACTTTAGACAGATAATATCTTCAAATCCTCAAAGCAAACACACTATTACAACTAACTCTAAGTCGTTGGTAGGGTATCTCAACTCATAATCCTTTAATTATCTAGAGGCATAGGCAATGACCCTACCATACTGCATTAACACTACTCTAATCCCCTGGTAAGAAGTATATATGTAAATATCAAAGTCAACACCCTTCTAAGGCAATGCCTAAACTAGTGCACTAGTAAATCCCTACTTTAACTCTTAGAACTACTTTTTATACTCTTTAGTTCATATAAAAGGTGTCTATTTTCTAGTCAAAACAATCAATGGCCTTGCTATACTTGAAAATCCCTCAATGAATCTCTGGTAGTAACCAACTAACCTGAGAAAATCCCTCATGCTCTTTTACATTTGTTAAGTAAACTACGATATCGTTGATAAATATAACAACAAATTTATCTAAATAGTACTAGAAAACTTAGTTTATTAAGTCTATAAACACTATAGGAGCATTCATCAACCCAAAAAATATCACCACAAACTCATAATAGTCATATTTTGCCTTGAAAGTAGTCTTAAGAACATCTCTCTCTATCACTCTCACCTGATGATACTCAGACCTCAAATCAACCTTAAAGAACATTGCAACTCTACTTAACTGATCAAACAAGTTATCAATCCTAGGCAAGGGATGCTTATTCTTGACAGTCACCTTATTTAACTTTTAATAGTCTATACCCATCTTTAGGGATCTATCTTTCTTCTTTACAAACAATCTTAGAACACCCAAAGGAGAACAACTTGACCTAATGATTCTCTTATTTATGAGCTCTTAAAGCTACTTCTTCAACTCTTAAAGCTTTACTAAAGCCATTCAATATAAAGCCTTATAGATAGGAGTCGTATCGAGAAGTAGCTTAATACAAAACTCTAGCTCTCTTTTAGAAAACAACCTTAGCAAATCTTTTGGAAATACATAAAAAAGTTCCTTCACTATAAGTACCACCTCGATACTTGGCCCAATCGCACTCTTATATACTACATTGGCTAAGTACCCTACACAACCTTTATTTAATAATTTCCTCACCTGTATACAAAAAATCAAAATAGTCTCTACTCTCTCCTCTCCAAACATGAATTGATCAGGGTCTATCAACATTTTAACCTTTTTCCTCCTATAGTCTATCTTTACCTTATAACTATTTAGGAAATTTATGCCTAGGATCGTGTCAAAATCAACTAACTCCAATATGATTAGATTTATCCTTAATCTTCTACCCATAATCTTTATCTCTTAATCTACCAATATCTGGTCACTCAAAACTACGCCTTCATTTGGCATCTTTATACATATACTAGTATCTGCCACATTAAAGATCAACCTTAAACTCTTTACTATCTTTCTAGATATAAAGTTATGTATAGCACCATAATCAATTAACATATAAATATGAGTATCAAAGAAAAACAATTAACTAGTAATTGTATATGGAGTAGTCTTTGCTTGATCTTGTTTAATAGCAAACACTCTAGCTCTACCTCTACCTGATAGACTAAGACCTCTTTCAGATACACTAGCACCACTTTTACCTACTTTATCACCTATACCTACTAAACCAATAGTACATTTTCTCGGATCTGTTCCATTACTAACTAGGCATTTTAACAACCTATGCTCAAGCTATTAACATCTAAAGCATATACTCTATCTTGTGAAACACTCCCTAAATGCTTCATACCACAAGTCCTACATACAAGTAGCTTTACTTTTTACTTTCTTTCTTTAGTAGATTTCTTAGATTGCATGGGTTTTTTGTCGTGGTCATTGCTTCTATTTAAACCCTTGTCTAAAACTATTTTTGTTAGTCTAGTAAGCACACCTATCCTCTAAAGATATACCTCGAACCTCAAAGCTCTCTTTAAAGCATTACTAAACCTATGAGGAAGAGAGGATCTTGTCATCATGTCTCTAACATTGGAAATGTGTAATCCATGCACAATTTTTTGTACTCTGGTCAACTTTGAAGTTGTCATGCTAAGAAAAAACCTCACTAGAGAATTAAATATGATAGCATAATTCTTCACTAAACTGGTCCCTTAAGTCAACTCAATAAATTATTGAGTTCTAACATGTACCATATTTGTACTACATTACTCCTCATCAAAAATTATTTTAAACTCATCTTAAGACAACCTTTCCTTATCAATTGACATCTTCGCAAGGTTCTACCATACATTCACATCACCTTTAAGCATATAATTAGCATATCTTACTTTTTTTTCTATCTGTCATAAAAAATAACCTCATACCACTCTCAATTGTTTTAATCCAATCTTCTACTGCTATAGAGTCTTTAATAATAGTAAACTTGGGTGGTTGATAAGCCCCAAGCAAACTGTATATCAAGTATAATATTTTTGAATCACTTATACCTATTGTCCTTATACTAGAACTCTGACTTCTCTGATAATCAAACCTTGGTATACGATAACCCTCTATCCTCTGCTCATAATATCCTTTGCCTCGTCCCTTATAGGTTTTACTTTTAATAGGCTTTTGGGTCTCAACCCTCTTTGTATGTTATAGCCCTTCCCTTAGAACCTCTCTAACTATTTATCTAACATCCTTTGGTGTGAGGGATACTTGAAAGTGTTAAGACCTCCTATTATCATTGGTACTCATAGGTCTTACGGAGGTACTACTCTCATCACCTATGAATCTAGCTAGGTGGAATCTTTTAATAAATCATGACACAAGGGGGTTAATATCTAACACAAAACTAAAATTCACATTATAATACTTACATTGAGAAGATACGAGCAATAACTATTAGGATACGCTAATTTTGGGCACATGAAATTTTGAAGAAAAAATGCATATGAAAACATATTTTTCCAAAAATGTGGCTTAGATATGCTCTAATACCAACAACTATAGGAGTCTCTACCATAGGTGACTATAGACTACTATTTAAATATACTATTATACTAATAATAAGCCTACAACGAGAATTCCTATAGTAAAAAGCTACTACTAAACTAAGAACTTCCATGTAGAAGCTATAAATGTAAAACACTATTAATAATAACAAGAAAAGTTGAATATATTGAAAATTCCTAGGTTTTTCATTAATAAAATATACTATTCATATAGTATGTATTTATAATACAAGACACACAGATGCATAAGTCAAAAAAACTATACAAAAGCACATGAGCCATTAACATGCTATCTAATGCCAATAAGTATCCCAAAGCTCACAATTTTCTCACCTCTAACTCAATCATAAGAATCACTGACCTACAAAGAGAGAAATAAAAAAAAGAGGTGAGTGATAAAATCACTCAACAAGAATTTTTTATCTCTAACACAAGCAGGTTTTAAGCTTTGTCTCATTTGTGACTTGTCAAGTTAGGTTATGCTCTAGAGTTTTCTTTATTATTATTATTTTTTTTTTTTTTGTGAAAACAGTGTTATGTAGTATTCTTTATATTTATTTGTTTTGTTCCTCATAAAATATGGTATATGACATAATATGAATGCTTTGATGTCATTTCAATGCTAAAAACTATAAAGATTTACCCTTAGGCATGTTTTCTAATAATTTTATCGAAAATAATAGCTATGATCTGAAGATTTTGAATATATATACATATAGTATATATTGAAAAGTTGAATATAAAAATACTATATCAGAAAATAACTATGATACGAGTCAGACTAATGAATATAGAGATTCGATACCCTAATTGTGTGAGTTCAATCCTACTGATGTATAACTAGCACTTTCTCTAACGAGCTCGGTTAATGACCATGTCTTCTCTAATAGACGTTGGTTTTCCTCTCTAATGGATTTGCGAACTCATAGACACTCCCTCGTATTCACCTCTAACTGATGTCTGAAACATCATATATTTATACTTTAAAGAACATGTTATTGGATCTTTTAATCCATTTCTGAGAACTCTGGTATGGTATGCTATGTTATATGCTATTAATCATGCATAATATATTATTTTCTCTTAATATTACTGAGTTTTGTATGCTTGGAAATGACTTAGAGTGGCTTAAGATTGCTTTGCATTTTATTCTTTGTTTTCTCATAGTGCACGGGCGTGTGTTACTCAGCATATAGTCATGTAGGAAAACATACAAGACCACATGTGGGTCATGTTCTTGATCGTGCTAGCTTCAAAAATTCTTCTATGAATTTCTAGCTTAACACATGCGTGTGTAGTGTACGGCACACGGGCGTACATCAAGGCCCAAAACCATGTTTTATAATTACACAGATGTTTGATTACTTGTATAACAATCCTATATTATGCTACATAGGGGTGTAAAATTAGGAATAAGCACATGGTTATGTTCTTCATCACACGGGTATGTGTCTAAGTTTTCTAAGCATGCACGACTACCTTGCATGACCATGTTGATATAGAAATGAGGTCATACAGTCGTGTATCTACGGGTACATAGTTGTATGCCCAACTCAATCTCTATAAATACTTATATGAAAACCTAAAAATCTCAGCCATTTCTCACCTAAAGCATAACAAATCTTAATCCAACACTCATAAACTCAATACATCAACTGATAAACATGCTTATTTCATCAACTCATTAGAATCATGCTAAATACATCAAATTCCTTAAAATAAAGCATCAAAATTCATATTCCCAGACATACATGCATATTCTAAGGAAAACATTCATCAATCAGCCATGAAATCATCATCTAATCACTCAAACAAGCTAAGCAAGTCTCAACAATATAACAAGCATTCTCAAAACTCAAAAAACAGAAGAAACATGCTATGAAACAAAGTGAAAGAGGTAAGGGAATACTTACTTCTAGCCATGGCTACTGAATATCTCTCTTTAGAGGTCTTTGGATCGCTAATCAAACATTGGATTACTGGTTGCTCACCTTCAACTACTTTAGGGTTTACTAGGGAAAAGGAGAAAAAGAAGAAGATGAAAGTTGAAAATTGTGCGAAACTAAAAATTAAAGTATATATGGCTACATGAGGCAACTCGCAATCATATGCCTAAAGCACACAGTTGTGTATCTATGGAAATCTCAAAATTTCTCTCTTTTTGTACCATATATGGAATATTCTCTCAATAATACCCATGTACAAGCCACATATAGCTTCTAAATCCTCTCAAGTCTATTTTCTTTCATGAAATCACACTTTTAACCCTAATTTCAAGCCTAAAAGGACAATTTTACCCTTGAGCTATTACAAAAGAATTATATCAATGTTTTTAACCAAACTTCTTGAAAAGGTATCTAAAATTCATATGGACTCATAGAGTATTAATTGGACCAATATGTGTGCTTAAAGATGACTACGAGCATATTTATTTTTATGGTATGGTTTTATATGCTAGCAATAGTGATGTCAATATATGTCATGAGAACAAGCTATTTATACGTAAGACTCCTGAAATAAAAGACTAGTCGACTTCTCAAATTATCTCAAAAAGTATACATGGAAGGTGTGCTAAACAAGATCAACATGCAAATATAAGGCCAATTGATGACTATTGTGAAAGAAAATAGGTCTAAAAGGAATCCAATATTGAGCGTTTACTCTTTTTGACCATAGTGACAAAGGAATATATATTTCCTATCTACTATCTCAAAAAATCAGTAGAATGCATGTCCACCATGTCATCTTTCTTCAAATTGGATTTAGACTTAGAACTTCTCTCTTTCATCATGAATAAATGAATGACGGAGATCAATTAGAGAGAAAAAGAAGCACTAAGAATTAGATAAACATCATTCTACATTACACAACAAAACTCTCATAAAATCTAGCAATTTTTTTTTTAACTCTTTTCCAAAATTGAGTCATGCTCAAAACAAT
Source organism: Anacardium occidentale (assembly GCA_026122585.1). Classification (NCBI taxonomy): domain Eukaryota; kingdom Viridiplantae; phylum Streptophyta; class Magnoliopsida; order Sapindales; family Anacardiaceae; genus Anacardium; species Anacardium occidentale. Next base: position 54,659 of record JAJEJH010000212.1, read on the forward strand.
TCTCTTATAATTTCTATTCATACTCCATCATAGTATTTTTCAGAGAGTCAATAACACTAAAAAGTAAATATAAACCCATGAATAGTGGCTTGAACCATATTGAACAAAACCTCATGCCTAACTTTCCTAACAGTGATTTCATATCACCATAGTAAATATTATAATTAAATATTTAATCCTCTATATTATCAATATAATCTATTTTATATAAATCATTAACATCAATTAGTAATAAAAAATCTCATCAATATGAATCAAACAAGTTATATATTTATGACATGCCATGAGTGTAGTTAAAGCAACAAACAAAAGAAACTAATTGAATTAAAAGTAGAATTATTATTTATTATTATCATTATTAAATTTAAAATCGGAGCTTTTTATTCTTCAATTCTGACAAGCTCACAACACTTGCTTGTTCAAGCAAGCCAGCCCCTAATCCAAAACTTTACATTTGTCAACCTCATCAATCACACGTGTGAAAAGGCTCTAAAGAGTCTCAGTCCCGTCTACTCTTATCTTTGTTCCGACACGATTCGACAAGTGACGTTCGCAAGTGACTCCTTCCATTTTCGCGCGCTTGCAGCGGGTGGACCACCACCACCTGACAGCCTTGGCCCCAGTTTTGCCAGCTCGCCGCAGCATCTGGCAATTATTTTGTTATAGTGTTCAATTACTTTTATGTCCTCGGTTTTCTGTAGAGGTAAAACGCGTCGCAACGGTGTTAACCTACCCAATAAGCACACCACAACAACTTCAACGTTTCTTCATGATGAGATGACCACTCTAATCTAATCTGTAACGTTAAAAAATGTATATAGAAATTAATTATAGGCCAAAGGACATTTTCCCACCCATAGTTTGAGGCGGGAACAAAGTCTCACCCGCTCACTTTTAAAAGCCCAAACTCCCACCTTTCATCCAATTTTCATCCAAATTCCTTAACCCATTTGATGAAATGATAAAAATACCCTTATTAATAAAAATTTATAATAAAAATATAAAATAATATTTAAATATATTAAAAATATATTAAAAATTATAAAAAAATTTAAAAAATTTTTATAAAATTATAAAAAATATTTAAATTTTAAAAAAATAAAAAGCCAGACCACACGCCGGTGGTTGGTGTGGCGGATTCGGGTCAGACAGTTAAAGAGACGGGGCCTCAGTCAACTCGGAGGGAGGCCGGTCACAGCATACTCCTCTTTGCGAGGAGAGGCGGCGGTCACGGCCACCTCGCCCCTTGGCGGGAAGCTTGATTGGGGCTCATCCCGGGTCATCTCACTTTTTTTGCCGGAGGAGGCCAGATTTGGCCGCCTCATCCAAAAGACGAGGCGGCCAGATCTGGCCGCCTCCGTCGATTCCGGAGGCCAGATCTGGCCGCCTCGTCCACCTGGTGCCATTTGATGCGGCCACCGTCGCCGACGCGGCGGCGGTGGCGGTGGCTGACTTTTATTTTTTAAAATTTAAGTTTTTTTTTATTATTTTATAAAATTTTTTAAATTTTTTTATAAATTTTAATATATTTTTATATATATATAAATATCATTTTATATTTTTATAAATTTTAACTGTAAAATGATAAATTTGCCCCTTGACTCACTGTTGACTGTTAGATTTAACAGTCAATGGGTGGGACTTCGGATTTTCTAAACTTAACGGGTGGGACTTTGTCTCCGCCTCAAACTATGGGTGGGAAAATGTCCTTTGGCCTTAATTATAACATAAAGTTTGTTTCAACTTTACACCCTTGGCTTGGTGTTAGTTTCTCACTTTCTTTTCTTCTTATCCCAAATTGAGACGAAGACCATCTCAGCTCTCAAAACTGCCTATTGTTCCGTTGGGTTCTCCTTTAATAATCCTACAACTTGGGTTCTTTTTCAGTCGTCTCAAATCTTTCATCAAGATTCAATCCTGCATTCATTCCTTTTCTTTTTAGGATCTTTGTCTTTGTATATGCGTTAGTAGAAAGATCTTGTGTGGGTTTTGCTTTTCTGCTCTCAGTTATACATATATTTGTTTTCTCAAGGAGTGAATTTTTTATTTTTGGAGTCGTATTGTGAAAATCTGAGCTTTTTAATGACATGTTTGTTTGTGACATCTCTTCATTGAATTTTTAAATACCCATGTGAGGTTGATTTTTTTGTTTATTTGATTTATAAGCTTTTATCGGCTTCCAAGAATTGACCATTTCATAATTTGATGCCGGTAAAGGGTCTCGTTTTAATTTGACTTTGGCATCTATAGACAAAATCCAATCTTTCTTCTCTCTTGATCTATCGCAAAAAGGGAAGAAATGTATGGAACTCAAAGCAAGCGGGACCTGGCCTTAGAATTACAAGCACAAGTTCCTTTCTTGAGGCCAAGCATCCATGCAAGAAGAGCAAACATCACTGTCAAATTTCAAGACCTTTATGGGTTTACGGTAGAGGGCAATGTTGATGATGTTAATGTCCTAAACGAGGTCAGAGAGAAAGTCAGGGAACAAGGCCGGGTGTGGTGGGCGTTAGAGGCTAGCAAAGGGGCAAACTGGTATTTGCAGCCGCAGATTTCTTCAATATCTGAAGGAATTGCCCTTAAATCATCACTGAAGTTATCGAATTTTGCTAATGCTATTACATTGAAGAAGCTTATAAGGAAGGGGATACCGCCTGTGCTTAGGCCAAAAGTTTGGCTTTCGCTCTCTGGTGCAGCCAAGAAGAAGTCGACGGTACCCGAGAGCTATTATAATGATTTGACGAAGGCTGTTGAAGACAAGGTCACTCCTGCTACCAAGCAGATTGATCATGTGAGTACAATTGGATTGTTCTCTATTTATGATGATGGTTGATTATATCAGAAATCTGGGATTAGCTTATCCTTTGAAGATTTGTTATTTGCACCATCAATTTGGTATTAGAAATGTTTGTAGGTTCTATTTTGAGGTTGAGATTCTGATTCTTGGATATAACTCGGTTGGTTGTCCTTTTTGTTATTTTGGATTACACAGATCCAATGACGCATTGCTTGTTTGTTGCATTAAAGATGTCAATGAATCAGGACATTGGATATAACAGATAGACAAACATTGAGTTATTGCTACAGAAAAGTGATGGTCAATTATTTATTGTCATGGGAATGATCTTAATTTAGTTGGAAGCCTACCTTATGAAAACACCATTCATTTTTAAGGAAGTGAAATTTATATTGAAAGTGGTCTGCTGCCGAAGTTTGGGAGCAATGTTGAGACTAATCTTGGTGTTTCAGAGATGCCAAGCATGAATATCGTTATGTTTAATGTCAGATTATATTAATAAATCTGATTTCATTTACAAAATTTATGTCTTAGTAATGCTTATGTGAACTAGTTGAATTGAGAAAAACGAAAAGAGTAGATTGTATGTGTTTCTCAGATATTGAACTTTTTTAAATACTGGCATCTTGATTTTGAACCAACATGCTGATGGTTGTCACCTGGCTTAACGATATTTGAATATCATAATCAAGAAAGTGATATTATGGGATGAAGGTTTCAGGAGAAGGGTGAGAGGGATTAGTTCTTGATTTGTTTTACCTGGTTGTATTGCTTCCCCCATGATGTCTTATTTTTCTTCTTTGTTTACAGGACCTACCAAGAACCTTTCCTGGTCACCCATGGCTGGATACTCCTGAGGGCCATGCGGCTCTCCGACGTGTTCTTGTTGGATATTCTTTCCGTGATTCTGATGTTGGCTACTGTCAGGTGGTTTTACTTCCTCTCCTTCCTTTAATGGAGTCTCTTGCCCTTGAGTGAAGTAACATGTTACATATATTCACCTGACAATGGGATTGATTGACAAAATATAGTAAAGTTCTTTGTCCATTTTCTCTTGCAGCCTCAACTATCTATTGCAGTGCCTATTTGTTTTTGTTTTCGAGCTATAATGATAAATAACATAGTCCCATAATTTTAGCAAATACCATTTTGGAAATTGCACACCACAGTATCTGTCCCATAATTGTGCTACATGGTTTTGATTTTTTTTCCACAAGTTGAACTTTTATGAAGTTAAAGTTTGATGCACACTATTGTCTCTTAAACTATATATCTATACAATAGATGTCTGGACCTGTATATTTAGTTTATTAACGTGATTGCTACTGGAATATAATATGAAATGCTAGATGTTTTAATCAAGATCATTTTATTGTCGTTCCTCTCATCATGGTGTGCTCATCTTCGCCCTATCAATCCTTATAATAATTGCCTATTGTTTGGAGTTGCGTTAACTTAATAATCATTTATACCTAATCTTGTGCCTAAGTTTTATCAAGAATCTTCTCAGTTCTCACCAATGTAAGTTTTATCAAGAACCTTCTCACTTCTCATCACTGTATTGTATATTTCCCTTGTTTCTCAGCAATCTTGCTAAATGAACATTACCTTGCTCCAGCAGAAATAGTTTCAGTTAGATTTTCTCATAATATAAACCTCTACTGTGTTTATGCTGCAAATATCTATTTATATTCTTCCTTTTTTGCTTTTGAAAGAAAACAGAGCAGTTTAAATCTAATGAATAATCCTAGTTGCATTTTAATTCCTGATGCAGGGCCTGAACTATGTTGCTGCACTTCTGTTACTTGTGATGAAAACAGAGGAAGATGCTTTTTGGATGCTTGCTGTCCTACTAGAGAATGTCTTAGTTAATGATTGTTATACAAATAACTTATCAGGTTGCCATGTTGAACAAAGAGTTTTCAAAGATTTGCTTGTTAAACAATGTCCAAGGTCATATTCCCTGATCACAACTTTTCTGATATTTGTTATCTTTTGATTGCTATTATATTTTAACTCAGAAAAAAAAAAAATGCAGGATTGCCTCTCATTTAGAAGCATTAGAGTTTGATGTGTCCCTTGTTGCCACTGAGTGGTTCTTATGCCTCTTTTCTAAGAGCTTGCCATCAGAGGTTAGATCAATATGATTGCCTATTAATCTATCTTTGCTTCATATGCTCTTGTATATAATCATAGTGATTTGTTTCATTAAATTTTACCTTCTGGATGCTTCAATTTTCAGACAACTTTACGTGTGTGGGATGTTCTTTTCTATGAGGGGGCGAAGGTTCTATTTCATGTGGCTTTGGCTATATTTAAGGTGCCATTTCTTTTGCCTTTTCACATTTCATCATGTCTATAAGTTTGTTGATGTCAGATAATGACATAAAAGACTGAACTTTTGCAGATGAAGGAAGATGAGTTGCTTCTAACCCATCATGTTGGTGATGTCATAAACATTTTGCAAAAAACCACTCATCATCTTTTTGATCCTGATGAATTATTGACAGTAAGACAATTCTCCAGGTTCTTTCCTCTTTTCATTTTTCTTCGTGTGACATGAAACAATTAGTAAATATTACACTTTGGGGAAATCAGCATGATTCAAAGACCATAAGGAGCTTGTTTCTGATTTCGAAGATCAAATTTTTTCTCATTGTACGAGAAAATGTAAGTGAAGCTTTGACAATCTCTAACTATGCAGGTTGCATTTGATAAGATTGGGTCAATGACAACCAACACCATATCAAAGCAAAGGAAAAAGCAAGAACCAGCAGTGATGGCAGAACTTGATCAAAGATTGAGACGACTGAACTCACTTGGAGTGGATAACAAATAACATTTATCTTGAAAGTGTGATGAAAACCGAGACCACCCAAGAAGGGGCCTGTTACCCATCTGGAGGAGAACAATCTTAAAGTTAAATGTATTGTTTCTGGTTCTTTTTCTGATGTGCAAATCAGAGAAGACCCCATTGTGAAGGGATTTGTCTAGTCTGTTCTGGGATGGTGTAGGTGGTAAATGTAAATTAAGAATTGATACTTAATACCGTCGAAATACCTTTTCAGTTCAGGGCATTTCTGGATTTCTCAGGTCCAGAAAGTCTGAGTGTCTAGATTTTGAAATGCTTTATGCCATTATTTGGTTATCACATGTAACAAAAGTTCTGTTGGTCCACCATAACCATTTGGGACTTGTTGCTTAACATCTCAGCACAAAATAATTTTCTTCTACACAATTTTGAAAGCGTGACATTATGGATTTAGAAACTGTGGGTATATCTTTTTTAAAGAATAGTAGACAGATGGATATGTAATAGATGGTACAATAATTTCAAGGATCTACAATTTTACCATCTTCATAATTTTGTATGTCCAGTGATATACTGGGTTCTTCTCAGTTGTCTCCGGTCCTAAAAATAGTTTAGGAATGAGAGATTAACCCAATCCCTTGGCTCATCATGCTTGCCTTCTTCTTTGTTCAGGACTTCGTTAAAACTAGGCTAGGCATCTGAATTGTCCACCAAATCATCTTGTTTAGATCCTCATCATTACAGTTTGGTTACAGTTCTTAAATGAGGCGCCATAGTTTCGACTAGTCCATCAGTATTAGCGCATTCTAGTGAAATTTTCCAAGCATGTTAAAATTTTAATTTGACTCCTCGTCTTCATCATACTCCACCACGCATGTTGTAATAGATCATGCTTGATTATAAAGTATTTCACGTGTACTTGATTTTTGGTCATGAAACAATTCTATCCCTTACCAAATAAGTTTATCTTCATAATTTGGACTTCCTACCATAAACATCAACTGTAAATATCATTAAATTTCATATATATTACTTAAATTTGAATGAAAAAATTTTAATCAAAACTTTTACTTATTTTTAAGCCTAAATCTATACCAAATATTCATAATTATTACACTATAATGTATTAAATGTCAAATACAATCATTTGCACATTTTTTCAATCATTTTGGTATACAAAAATCAGTGATGTCCAAAGTTTTTGATACATACAAATATACATTTGATGTGCAATTTCCAACGGATACATATGGCATAATTGTTTGAAAATCAGTGATTACGTGCAAATTTTGGAGTGCTTTAACAAAAGAAAAAAATGAATATTATTATATTTTATATTAAAATTTTGATTATTTAAAATAATTGCCCTTTATTAAATATCAAGCATAATAGATATGCGTGCGATGAACGTGTATCGTCCAAGTTCCGACAATAATAAAAATTAAAGGCACAATTCATGAGACAGCAAGTATATTCAATTCAAATGGCAGAAGAACAAGGGAAAGCAGATGCGCAGCTCTTTCAACTTCTTTCCAATCTCCTGCAGCAGGTCTCTTCTTTTTTCATCAATTTTATTACTTATATTCGAGTTGGTTTTAGAATTGTTGATCTGGGTATTTCAATTTCATTCGTAAAACTGAATTTGCGTAATCTGGGGGTGGTATTTGTGTGTTTACTTTTCTGATGCCGGAGAAATTCTATCGGACCTGTGTGTAGAGCTTTTGATTAAACGACATGTCAGTTTGATTTCTTTAAGTCATGTTGTGCGGAAGAATCTTTACAGAATGTGATTGAAAGATAGAATTTTGAGGCAATAACGAGTGAGGTTGGATGTTCGAGGGAATTTCCTAAGGAATTATTCTTAGTAAACTTATGCTTTAGTACCAAATTATAATCCACCTTTTTGGTTGAAGTTCTTCCCTGTATATAATGGACATGAGGGAGGCTAGAAAAATTCATTGAATTGCAATTGGTTACTATTTTGATTCTGAAACTGTAACAGTGCCCATATTTGAGGTGTTTCCTCGTAATTCAGGGCATTTGATGTGTTAATAGGATTCAATTATTGCATAAGCTTAGGGATTTAAGGCAGTTCCTTTCTATGAAGTTTTCTCATCAAAATTTATCTTCTAGGTGGAAGCATCAACCAATCAGGAGGAAGTTGAATTGCGTTCCAAGATCGAAGCCCTTGGATTGGAGGTAACAAAAGTTCCTCCGCGCTCAACACAGCTTGATGAGGTATATGGCAATGCCCTTGAAACCTTTTTCAAAGTTAAGATTTTCTTTTTTTACCTCGGCCCTTTTTGGACAAATTATGTATCTTAGGAGGTTTCTGCTTTTCTCTTAGTTGGAAATAGCAAGGGAGTTGGATAAATTATCAGCAAAGTTGGATGATGTTGATGAGATGATATCCTCAGCAGTAGCGGCTGACCCCCAGGTCCAGTCACTTTTGAGTGGTACAGCTGATGTATGGATGCCGGTTATTACTGCAACAGCTGATGAGCGGCGGAATTTTACCGGATCAATTGGGGATAACAGTACTGGAGCAGAAGGAAAAAGCTCCAGTTAATCACCTTTCTTATATTCTGAAACCTTACATTTTTTTTTTTTTTGTGGGAAATTTAACCATCATTTCTCTTCGCATTTGCCTCATTTCTAATAATTAAACATTTGTATATTTTGTTTATGTTATGGAGATGGATTTATGGTTACTTTATGCATTCATGATCATGGGATGGGAATTATTTATGAGTATTCTTTTATTATGCCAGAGATGTCGCCAGATTTTGAATTTCTTTGGTGGGATATTGCTCCAAGTTGCTTTCCCTTATGCTGGAATATCTTTTGTGGTAAAATATTGTATGAATGTGTAATGCCTTGGAAAGCACAGGGGCTAACGTTTTGTATTCTATTGACCCAGAATTGTCGTCAGGCATTTTGATGATGCCATATTGTCAAAACAAAAAGAAGCAAAGACCCCATAAACAGTCTCTGGATTGCATAAAAGTATTCAAGGGCAGTACATTTTGGATGCAACTTAAAAGATTAAACGAACAAGCCATGATACAAGGGATCCAAGCATCCAACAAAATAGTAAAAACACTAGCAACCCAGCCAAAATGGTGAGGAATGGAGGACCTTGGCCAGTTCCATTGGTTGGTTTCAATTTCTCAGGCAGAGGATCTCCTCCTCCAGAAGGATTTGAATTTGATGCAAATGCGGAAAATGAGCTTTGCCTGATTTGCAATCTCACAGAATTCTTGAACCTAATGGAAGAAAATAAACATCATGTCATTTATTAGCAACATTCCAAGTTCAGCCATCAGAGGGACAGAAACAGTCGCAAAGCCAAACTTGACAACACTGGAGGAAAGGTAAGGATAGGATCCATTAAAATCAAAACACTAACAGCTGCTATAAAAAAAAGTAGGTGATTCCTTGATTATATGTTCCTGTTACATATATTTGGGAGAAGAAAGAGTCATCTATGTCTAATTATAATGGACTCCCACCCCAGATGCTGAAACATAAATGAATCAAGAATTTCTCAATATCCCAAATTCAAAAAGGAAAAGTAAACAAGGGATTTCGTTGTGTACCTGAAATTGGGAGTAATTAGAGAGAGTTTAGGAGTAAGTTTGAGGGAGAGAAATGGGGGATTATGAGATCGAATCCCTACACCACAAAGCGAGAGGGAGAGGGACGCCATTTTCTCTTCTTCGGTGACAATAATGGACAGTAGGACTCACACCAACCACTATTCTCCATTTTCAGATCAGCTACGTGCTTTTATTTGCGATTTAACGAACCCCCTTTTCCCCCACGTCCTGCAACTTTTTCATTATCACATTCGCGCACACAAATTTTAACAATGACGTACGCACCAGCACAAATTGCTTTATTCATAAAATTTGCTCTCCAAATCAGTAAACCTTCAACATCCTAATCATTAACACTGCTTTATTCATTTCTTTTATTCCAATTGTAGTCTATGTGGAATTACAATAACACCCACCACCAACAAAATTTAAAATCACGAGCAGAATAACGCTCTGCTTATACAGAAAACAAAAAAGAAAAAAAATAGACTCAACCATACAAGATGGTAATTGTACAATGTCCCTCTATCCATTACAAGATGCAAAGCTTTTCCAGCAATTATTCCTAGCACTAATTTGAATGCTCTTTGCCCCTCATTTTAAGCTGCTTTCTTGCAATTTTTTTCAATCCAATCTAGGGTAACACTCTTTGGCCTCTCAAGTGGCAATCCAAGAGCTCGGTCCCATATCAGCTGTACCAACCAACCAAAAATATGAAATACAAAGTATTAAAAGTAATGATCAAAAAAAAAAAAAAAAAAAAAGAGAATGTAAAACAAACCTGAGAGCAAATTCCAAGACTCCTTGATACACCAAAAAGTACAGTATAATATCTGTCAAACATGAATTTGAAGCGATATTATCATCTCCCAATTTCGTGATAGGATAGCTGGACACCACCAATAATAATAATAGCTAATAGAATATTGAAAACAGTACCTTGCTTCAGTCAAACCAAAATGGTTCAGCAGCACCCCACTGTGGGCATCTACGTTGGGCCAGGGGTTTTTAACCTACAAGCATGAACGAGTAAAAGAGGTAAGTAGGATGTTCTCAATCGATATCACATTACCTCAGAAAGTAGTATATTATCAAATATGTAATCTTAGTTTCATAAATGAGATCTTCCAAAAATGTAAAAGAATCCATGGATGCTTTCACATTTTTGTGATTTATTATTCATTAAGCGGGCCCATTGTCTTATTAGTGCAGAATCAAAACCACTTTTATTCAATTTCTATTACAGAATTTCCGTCCTGTTCAAGATTTTTTCTACAGCTACATATTGTAAACAAATATCATAATATATGGTCCCATGACCATCATCACTCCTTACCTTGCCCAGTTCTGTAAGTATCGGAGGCACCACTTCAAACAGCTTAGAGACCTGTTCAAGTGCAAGCTAGTTAGTTCTCAAGGAATTACTAATGAAAGTAATAGAGCTTTTTTATCATAAAATAGAATACTATTCTCTACAGTCTGCAAAAAGGGATAAGTAGCAACCAGCTGGAATAGTGGATCATCAGGTAAATGCTTCAAGGCAAACTCTCTCTGACAGATGTATCTTGGATCTGTTTTACGCAAGACTCCATGACCAAATCCAGGAACAACCTGCATATTTTGAGAGATCATGGTATGAAATCTTAAAACATTAGCAGTATGTCAAACTAGCTTCAATTGAACAATATAAAATTAACTTGTTAATTATTCAAAGGAACGTGAAATAACTTTTTGTTTAATTTTATTGGGAGAAGAGAGAGGGCAAAGTTAATGCCCAAAACCCAAGATATAGACTCAATATAAAAAACACATCCTAAAGTTGATAACTAAAAACCCAATGGGCAGACCACGAAGTTCTACAAGAGTAACCACCAACAAGTTTCAGATGGCAAGTTGGCATTATGAAAGCTAAGGATGGATTCAAGTCAAACATGTTTGAATTCGTTTTCAAATTCAATTCGAACGAATCCTAAACAAACTATCATGGCTTGAACTAAACACAATCTCAAACTATGGTTTTAAAAATTTTCAAACTTAAGCTTGGTTCGCAAACTCAAGCTGAAAATTTTTTAATTACAATTAATTAATTATATTTTTTAATAAATTATAAATATGTTCATATTTCCACTAAGTCATAATAAATATATTTACATTTTCATCATAAGGTCTAATAAATAATCACTTGAGAAACAGTAAAGACTTTACGTATATTAGTCAAAACTTAACGCTATCTTTACACTAGGCAAATGAATGGCAATACCTTGCCGCTATTTAATGTTTTCCAGACATAATCATTCAGTTGTTCCTTGGTTATGTTCTCACCACACTCTTCCACAACAGATTTGATCCAGAGCAAAACTTCCTGTGACCACAATATAGCAGAATTAAAACAAAAAAAAAAAAAAAAAAAACAATTAAATTCATTTCAAGTGGAAACCAAGTAATATTTTTATGAACAAGAATTCATTTGTCTTGTCCATAACAACATAATTGAACTGAAAATGTTCCATGTAAAGAAAAACTAAAAAAGGATAAAAAAATTGTGCATCATATATATCTTTAAAAAAAAAAAATTTTAACATCAGCTCAATTAACTGACTTGAAAGCACAAAAACACTCAAAGACAAGAATCCTCCAAAATTGATTCGTCAGTACAATACAATTACTCAAGAAAGAGGGGGAAAAAATCCTACTTAACAAGAATGATAATAACTAAATGATGACACAAAATGGAGAGTGTTGACAGAAGTACAATACCTGGTTCGCTAAACCATGAAGAGGTCCAGCTAAACCATTTAATGCAGCTGCAAATGAAAGATAAGGATCTGAAAGGGCACTAGCAACCTGAATTTAGCATGACAATTGCATAAAAACATAACATCAGCATCACTGTAATAAAGAATAACTTTTAAGAATAATAAATTAGAATTTCTATTAGGTCAATTCATGAAAAAAAAAAATACAACCCTGTAGATTAAAGATAGAAAATTATATAAATTAATATTACAAATTACTTGATCAAAAACTGGAGTAACTTACCAAGTGGCCAGTGTGTGCACTGACGTTCCCACCTTCATGGTCACTGCAATACATTATTCATTATTTAAATATCAAATTTATGAGAATTTTCTTTTGAAAGTTACACTTCATTTTGCCAGAAAAAAATATATATGTAGCTTGTGTAAAGCAAAAACCATTAGCCTACATCATACTCTTAGGAGAAAAATAAGTTATGCACACCTATGGATGGTGACATAAAGCCTCATAAGCTCCTGCATCTTGGGATCATCAAATCCCAACATGTGTGAAAAGTTAGCACCATAATCCAGAGAGTCATCTTTGGGAATAACTTTTCCATCCTTGTATACCCTTCAGAAACACAATGCACAAACAAAATCATAAGGACAGCAAAGGATCAGTTAATGCCATTAGATAGAAAACCTTAAACCCAAAATAGATGTGACAGTAAACCATCAGCAAAAAGTGTTATACAAAATGGATAAGAAAAACAAAGCGAAAGAGAAGGGAGAGGAAAAGAGAATGGCATGTCAATAGTGTCTGTAAAAATGTTGGTTAATAATCTCATAGATTGCCACCAAATACCACCATCATTGTCAAAAGGCTAGAAACACGCGAAACAGAGGGAGAATATAAAATCTCAAGAAACCATGTCTGCATAGTCATCACAATGAGATAAAACGAGTTGCCTAAGCTGTATAAAAAAAAATTTACAGTCAATCATGCAAAAAATCAAATTTCTCATAAGCATACAAAGAATATTGACAACAAAATATTGGTTTAACCCTAGATTTGGCATTTTCCTAAAGCCTGTATCACAGTCAGGAAACATGCTGCACTTACCTTCGATAAACATATGCAGCAACAGCCGGCACACGAGCAATCAAATTAAGAGAGTCCTCATATGTTGGTTCCCAGTACCTGAAGGCAATATAATATAGTATCAGTAGTTGAAGGTTGAGATGACACCAGAAAATTCCCTAATGAATATATTACTTTGATTTATGAATGCCCTTCTCATATGCCTTCTGAAATTCACTCTGGACCTAAAAGACAAACCAAGAAACAGAAACAGTCAAATTACCATCAACTTGGCAGAAACTCTAGAAGGCAAAGCGAGGGATTAGTAGAAGTAACTAGCTAAGGTGTCAGTATGTCACATTTAACAGTTGTTGCTTGAGTTTCACACATCATGAGGTTACAAGATTAAAAATTAAAAAACAGAGAGAGCTAAAAAGCAATAAATATAAATGAGATATTAAAAAAGAAAAAGAAAAGGAAAAACCTGAAGGGCCATAACACCACTTGCAAACTGAGTCATCGGATGTGCAGTTTCAGGTAGAGCATCAATGGCCTTGTACACATAATCTGCAGCAGAGATTCAAAAATTAGCATTCAGATCATAAACCCAAATAAAGGCTGAGGATCATTTCAGGTTAATAACTACAAGAAAAGATTTAGCCAATCCACAAGTGCAAAATAAAATGATAAGCTGCAAGGGATAGTGATCAACAGAACACAAATTCAAGCTATGATAATGGCTTTTGTAGTCACTCAAGAACTAAAAACTACTATATTCTCAAATCTATTTTAAGAGGTGTACTAAGCTTTCCTTGTGCCTTCACCGGTGTTATGCACAAAAAAAATGGGGAGAGTAATAACCATCTTCTCCTTCACTGTCCTGTGTTTTTAAACTTGTTTGTCTCGTATTTGAAAGACAGAAAAGTCATGTACATTATTCCAGAATTTATGTTTCTGTATTCCTAGAGATTTATGTGCTTTCAGTGGAGGAGAAAAGAAAGATAATTATGAAGATGTTCTGTTCTGGCAGTATTTTAGATGATTTGGACAGAAAGAAGCAAACGAATATTTGAAGCCCCCCCCTAGAAGAAGTTAGTTTTTAATGGGATAGAATTCACGTCAACATCTTTACGAGTTTTCTGTTACTATAGAAGTTAAAACTGCAATTCTTCTTCATTTTAAAGAGTTGGGAAACTGCACTAACGTATTTTAGGGGGCTGGTTATCATATAGCATATTTACTATAGAAACACTTTGTTTCACTAACTAGTAAATCACTAGAGATGGACCACCAGTCCATATTGCTATTGTACACACATTTTGATGGAAATAAATTAACATTATTTCCTATAAAAAAAATAATACTATAAATATGATGATAGGGGAAGCAATCTCAAGTAAACACAATAAATTTAATCAACATATCAAATTACAAAAGCAGACAGGCTCTACTAAACAAGTTAGAAGCAATATAATACAAATGCAAGCTACAGACCAGGTACAGTAGCACGATCACTCAGTTCCTTTGATAAGGCGTCAACCTGCTCCTTGGTTGGCACCTAAGATACAGAGGCAAGCAACAGGGAGTACTGTCAGCCCAGTCCAGGCCAACACTGAAAAAAAATGAAACTTTCAAACAGCTTGTGAGTCACACACAAATACTCACCTTCCCCGTTAGAAGAAGCCACAGAAGACCCTCAGGCAGAGGCTCTCCATCAGGCTTTGCTGCAGGTAATAATTTCTGGCATTCAGGAATTGACAGACCCCTAAAGCGAATTCCCTGCAATAAACTTACATCTTAGATGTGTAACTGATGAAAGTTGTAAGCTATCCTGAAAAGCAATAACACAGCCCCAATTGCAAGAAAATTTCAGGATTGGCTAGTTCAAACTTGTACCTCATCAGGGTCAAGTAATGAGGTTTCCCACAGCAGACCAGTCATTCCTCTCATCCCTCCAATAACCTAGCCAATCAGATAATATAAATGATATTTTAACCTCTGAACACTAGGTCAAGAAAACCACAACAATTCACTGCTGCCATGCTGGAATTAAAACAAAATGTTACCATATCAACTGTAATATTTCCCAACTGGGATTTTCCAAGCTCTGACTTTACTTTCTTGAGACGTTCCTGAAACCAAATAAAATCCAATATGATACTGCAATAAACTTCTTCAATCTCAGATATTTAAGTAAAGCTAATACTAACTCTTTTAAACTGCATGTCACACTACTAGACTTCACAATTATATTACAATGTATAATAGGGAAGAACTGAGATACAAAAGCATGAAATGGGGAATAAAATTAGTAAGGCAATTAACAAGCTCTTCGGTTAAAAAAGCAGTCTATTCAAAGCATTAAATCAATATTAATCTAGGACGCAATCTGAACCCAAAGAGATTACTGAAACATGATTGTTTGAACCCACATGCAATGATAAAAGCAGCAACAACTTACAAAGAAAAACAATAGCATATATAAAGAAAACAAACCTGTTGTTCAGGTATCAATTCCTTAAGCTGAGAATGAAGATCCTACAATGATAAATAGATAAATGAATAATTTTGCATAAACAAGAGCGTCTGTAAGTAAAAACCGAACCAAAATAATAGCTTCATATAAGAACGAATGCAAATAAAAAATTGAAAGTAAAAAAGTATAAGGCATATATAGAGGCAGCTGATGGCTATAAAAACAAACAACAAGAAAGTGTACAAACAAAAAAAAAAAAAAAGCAACTGGGAAACTTTCAAAATCGCTTATAATACAAAAAAATGACGGCCAGAAAGATCTGTCCAATTCTACACTATCGATTGAGTCATATCAATAACAAAAAAAAAAAAAAAAAAAAGGATAAGGAAGCAGAAAAGCGCGAAAAAGGTAGAGAAAGTACAAGATCGGAAGAGGTTTGCACTTGAAGCCATCTGACAGAATTGGCGAGATTAGATTGTTGTCCCTGTGACGAAAATTCAACAAATTAGCATAATAAACGTAAAAGAAGAAGTTAAATTTAAAAAAAAGAAAAAAGAAAACTTACGACGCGAGAACGTAGGCGAGAAAGCGCAGATACAGTCCTGAAGAACACCATGGCGGCCTCGTCTGAAAGAGAAAATCAGTAGCGGCAAAAGAGAGAATCCTGTACCAACCCAAACCACACCACCGAATGCAGTCAGAACCTACTTTCTATTGACCCACTTTAAGCGCAGCTCGTTTATATAATATTTGCATCTGATTTATTGCCATTCTTTTCTTCCATAGACTGAATCAACTCACGATTATTAGTTTGAAAAAAAAAAATTAACACTTACCTTAATTTTAATTTTTTTTTTTTTTTTTAGTCTAATGCATTACATAATTTGATACTGTCTACATGTATAATGTAGTATTTATGTATGTTCAGTACATATAAATAATATACTATACATGTGAACAAACCATCATGCATGATCATTATATGTATTATCATGCCAATGAAATTAAGGTCAACTTTGTTTTACATTTAAAATTTGACCCAATTTTTGTTTAAAATATTTAAAATTAAATTAATTTTTTTTTTAATTTTATTTATGAGCCGTTATTATAGGCATCTAATTTTGACTTGATTAAATTTTTTCCAATCATAATAGTCGGCAGGCTTCAAATTACAATTTTTCTTTACAAGATTATTCGGTAAACTTTTTCTTCTTTCATCCAATAGTTTTGGGTATGGCTGAATTCGAGCTGAATCAAACATAAACAGTAATATATTCGTGTTCGAGCTTGTTTTGTACTGTTTAGATTCGGTTCGGATTCGTATTCATGTTCGCCGAACATTTTTTATAAAATTTGTATTCGTTTTCGGTTCGTATAATTAAGTTTGTATTCGATTCGTATAATTCGTTTTTATATTTATTAAAAATTATAATTAATACAAATAATTAATAAAATTTAATTAAAAAATTATTATTTTAAGTTCGGATTCGTATTCGTATTCGATTGGCATAGTTCATGTTCAGGCTCATGTTCGCTGAATTTTAAAATTGTCATTTGAGTTCTATTCGGATTTGTTCAGCTCGTTTTAGGCTTGTTTAAACTAAACTCAAAAACGAATTCAAATATATTCAGTTCGAATCCAACCCTAATTTTGGGCCTTCATTTGGTGTTTTGACTTTTACCGGGGAAAATATTATGTAAAAAGAAAAGTCATTTAAAAAAGAGGAAAATATTATTTATAGAGAGAAACCATTTAAGAAGGAGAAATTATTATTAAAAGGAAAATATTATTTAAAAAAAGAAAAGTATTCATAAAGGGAAATAAAATTTTCAAATCATTTATAAAGGAAAGTTCTTTAAAAGAAATTATTCATAAAGGGAAATAACTTATCCAAATTATTCATAAAAAAAATTTCTCTATTCACATGGAAAATTTCTTTAGAAGAAATTACTCATAAAAGAAATAATCCTCAAATTATTCATAAAGGGAATTTTTTTTAAAGGAAATTATTCATAAAGGAAGTATTCTTTTAGAAAATTTATTTATATGGGAAGATTTCTTAAAAAAAAAATACCATTTTTGTTGGAGGAGGGAGTCCTTATGTAAGGGGTGATATTTCCTTAGAAGTTGGGACTCCTGAGACAACTGGAGAGAATTATTTAGTGAGAGTCAAAATACTTGCCAATGGATCTTAAATTACTAAAGTTATGCATTATTCCTTCACATGGAACACATTGGCCTAGGACTTATTCTCAACCAAGGATTTACTCAAAGACAATTTTTTAATTCTAACTTTTAAAATTTTAAATTACTCATTAATCAAAATAACAGTTAAATTTAATGGTTAATAATTAAATTTGGATAGTCTTTGTGATATGATAATGAACTTAAAGAAATAATTGGGACAACAGTATGAGTTTTTAAGTTTATTACACTCTGCATCCCATTAAATATTACAAGTGTCAAAGCTTTATTTTGTCATTCAAAATACTTTTGTCGATTAATATATTATAGGTTTGGATTTATTTTATTTAAAGGGGTTATGTTTATCTTTAACATAAAAGATATTGGTTAGATATGAATTTATCGACTCACTAGATCACTACATGGCTGTGTTTGTAGCTGATTTTATTGTGCTGTTTGCATATACGGTTTTGATGCTGCTCATCTCCCAAGATCAGTAGCTGCAGGGGATTCTATGAAACACCCACTTTTATTGGGCATAGAGGATGGTTGGATAGAAAATAAGATGAACACTTGTTTCCAGATTCTCTGAAAATTTAATGTCCCTTTGTTCAGTGAGACTTGTTAGTGGTTTTGACATTGAGAATATTAAGTATTGGGATGTAAATTCTTCAACAGGAGCATGTTGATCCTCAGATCAACATTGAGCCATGCCATACAAGATAAAAGCTATGGTTTAGCATGAAAGGCAGAATGGGTATTGCTTCTGGTCATGGCAATTGATCAATGATGGGATGATAACAGAAAAGAGGTTTTTAGATGTACTATGATTCTAGAGATAGGTCTCATTTCAGTTTTGTGTTGCATAGTTGTGTGTAGGTTGAAGAAGCAGAAGGTTAAAGTAAGAGTTCATGTTGCATAGTTTTTTACCCTTTCATAGGGACTTTCCAGTGACTTTAGAGCCTAAGAGTTAGAAGTTCCTTATTGAATGCTAGATTCTTGCTCAGATCACCCTCAGCCAACTCACAACCAGCACGCACATCCAACACACACACAAAAATCGATTTCCAAGCGTAACACAGACCAACACCCAAAATGGAGTAAAAACAATATTCTTCCCTTGCCCTTTATATGTCTCATTAAAATATGCCCCCACATTCTTTAGAATTATAACACTTCGTTGCCTCCTCTGGATCTTAGTATTTGCCTATCTCTTTGAGGCATCTTATTTTCCAGGTGGAAAAATTGGAAAAGTTCTTTTATTTTTCTTTTCACACACCCATTTTGATAACCTGTCCAGCCCAAAATTTTGCCTCACTTTTCCAAAGACTAGGATCACAATGAGAATCGATCACTTCATATACATCTCAAACTCAATAAAAGTATGCAAAATGAGAGTAGTTTGAGATTTTTCCTGACATGTGAGATTTTGATCCTCCCCGCACAAATTCTTTAGATCAAAACTAAATTTTCTCCTTTCACTTAGATCAAATCACTTTTTTTGTAAAATCATTGTATAAATATCTACTCTCCGATTTCGTTTTTGACTAAATCGATCCTTTTATTGATAAAAAGTTGAGTCACCTCAAATCACCTCAACCAATGCACATGGTCAAGACGCACAAATAAAGTCGATTTAAGTGTTAACATAGACCAGCATTGAAAATGGTGTAACCTTCCACACCAAAAATTTCGGCTCCCACTTCCCTTTCAGCCTAGGCTGTCCAAAGCCAGGAAATAATATCCTTCTCTTCCCCTTTTTACAACCTCTCTTCGCCTTCGTATACGTCAGTAAATTATCCCCCAACATCCTCTAGAATTATAATGTGTCACCTCTCCCAGGTCCTAACACTTATGTCACAAAGGTCCGTATTCCATTCTAAGGGATTGTTCATTAAAGTTTGTAGTTTTCATCAATTGATATGCTGATACTTGCTCAAGAACTTGGTACTAAAATCTCATCCTAGGCTGGCCCTTTGAGTGTTTGTAGGACATCTGTAGTTCAATCTGCTTTCAGATTTTGTGATCGTAGTTTATTGTCTTTAATAACATCTAAAATTGAACCTGTGACAATTAAATCTTTGATGGAATGAAATTTATGTCAACAATGTTTTAAAATTGGGTTTTCCTTCCAGGTTCCACGGAGTACGAGTTACTCTGTTTTCACATTTAAATATGGTTCTGGCTATCAGCTTCTCGTAGTCTTTTACAAGCCCTAGTTGCTATTTGTAGCTGCAATGCAAGGAGGATGTGAAGAGGAGAAGATGGCTGACCAGAGAGGATTCTTTCTTTTGTGTTGATGTTGTATTACAAATGAGAATGTAAAGAATGTTGTTGGAGCCCAGTACAATGGAGGAATAAGATAAACAACAGTTGTCCTGTCCCTGCTCTTAGATCAACTGTGGTTCTTGATTGGAAAAAGATAAAGAGATCAACCATATATATTTTCTTCCGTTTCAAGAGGAAAAAAAAAGCCCCATTTCCAAAAAATATATTATACGTCTTCCCGATTATAATAATGCACGTTGAAATGAATTTAACAACCATAATTAAACAACTGGAACCATATGAACATCAAAACTTCAATAAAGCCACCAATAAGGGTGACTTATGGTATGCATAACATGAAATATTACACTTTAAGCGAACATTCTTATTAAAACACTTTGAAGATATGTAATGAATATAGATGGCTTGAGATTGATTCAGCTTCAAGTTCAGCAGTCAGCATACACATATATACATACTCATCGAAGAGACATAAAAGAAGAAAATCCAGGGAAGAAGAAAGCCATCCAATTTCCTCCTTGCATATCCATGTCACGATAATGATAATCGGATGATCATTTCATGGACACAACTCTTGAACAAAACCATCAATATCTGTGAAGCAATCAAAATAACTAGTTGAACTACTCTCATTTTCCTCTTCCTTAATGTTATGAACTTGATCCTCACACCTAGTATGCAACAAACTCGCTCCAGGCAATGCAGCATTGTTTGTATGATGAACGAAGTTTGGTCTACTAACCGGAAGTTTCTTTTTCTTCTTCATTATCATTCCTTTTCTTTCTGCAGCTGCAGCTTTCCCAGTGAGTCTTTGCACAAGCTCTCGAAAATTTGCTACGTCGGTCTTTATGATTTCTGGTGCACATACGTAAATTATGCAAATCTTATGTTTGATTTTGTGGGAACTGACTTTGTGCATGGACAGTTGAAATGACGATGGAGTTGGATGATCACTTTGACACCATCCTCATATCTTCTTCTTCTTCCATGGAGCTAATAAAGTGGAAAAGAATAGAAGGGGTGGTGAGATGTTTTGATTTGTGTCTGCTTGGAAGAAAGCATGGATGAGATGCACAATTAAATTCATAATCAAAGAGTTGAATAAATCCAAGTAGTGTAAAATTAATTGGACGTTGAATCAGAAGAGTGAAATGAAGCAACCTAGCTATTTGCCTTGTCATGATTGTGTATGGCAATGTTACACATTAATTACTACTTGCAATAATGAATTACAAGTGTATGTATATTGAATAACTTATTGATAACTACCAATCTGTTATTCCTCTTATTCGAGACAAGTTGCCTCTTCTTACAAGGTTGAGTTCATTTGCCCAACCAAAGAGAGCTGCAGCCGGACTTTACAAGTTTAATCAACTAAGTTATGCTATAGAATATTTGCTTTATTATTGTGCAAATACATACATACATACACACACACACACACACACACACACAAAACCATATGTATGTTTGTATGTATGTATGTATATATAATGACCCTTTTCATTGCGAAAGGTTCAAGATGGATGGAAATTGTTCTTCTTCATCAATCATTAATGTAACATACCAGATTGTATATGATAAACTTTTTCTCATTCATACAACTATCTTTTTGAATGATTTGCTTAAAGCATATACATCATTAATATTCAAAAACTACAAGTGAACAGAAGATTGTTAAATCAAATAAACTACAAGAGGAGCTCTGCTTTTCTGCAAAGGACAGTCATAAAACTATTCGCACCCTATTTCAAACAACATAAGATGAAGGTATACAATGAAGTAGGGTTTTCGATTTAAGGAAGTACAACCAGATTGGAACGGATGGATCCATCTCATGAGTATGTAACCGGCAATTGGGTGGTGATGGGACTAAGCAGTTAATTATTAAAGTGAATTGAAGATGAGAAGTGAAATCATATGGAATCTTGCAAAGGAATTAATGACAAGGCCAAAAGTGTCGTCGTTGTTGTGAAGTTAGCATCCAAATCAAATCATATAAATCTGCTATTGATTACTCAACAAATGCTTCCCATACAAATGATATCACAACAAACACTATAATTTCTGTACAAATAAATAACTATAGAATGATCTGAACTCACGTTGAGTACAAGCAACCAAAAAACCGCTCAGATTTACATACATATATATTAACAAGCACGCCAATCTCTAATAGTTGTGAATGCAATCCTCCTAATAAATCATTACGATGCAGTTGGATAATCTTAATTTTTAGTAGTAGGTGATGGCTCTCCACCTGCAGGCATGTCTTGGAGAGCAGCAAGCATCCTTCTGATACTGACGGAGCGAGCGGGTTTGAAACTATGCGATCTCTGGTAATTGGATTTGGAGAAGATGTTTGACGATTTAGAAAGGATGAGATAAACCAAAGCTTGAACAACAGCGAACATCAACACCTTGATCAAAATATCCTGAAACCCACCTTCAATCATCATCATCATCATCTTGAATTATTTGAAGGAATCTCTGGCTGACAATAAGAAAGTACACGTTTTGATATTGCCAAACCATAGGCAAACTACTCTTATATAGAAACAAGGAGATGAAGCCGATCCCCTTTGACGTGTGGACTGAAACTTGAAACACAGAAATTTCCACGATATCCACATTTCGTGTGAGAAGTTTCTATATGGAAGACTGAGTCAACTTTTGACATGTGTTGCTTTGGCTGATAGCTGGTCAAATAATTGAATGCTTTATATTTGTGAAGAAGAATTGTTTTTGTTTAATTCACGGAAGTTGAAGTTCCTTTAAAGATTACTTGAATAAAACGAATTGGTATTTCATATCCTTGGAGGATGTGGCACCACATCACCTCACTTTGTCTTTATCACAAACCAAACTGATAACTTTCTATCATCCTACTGTTATTTCAAGCAAAGAAAATCATTATAAGTACTTAACAGAGACAGAACATTTTGGAGTTGAACAAATTTTCTTATTTGAGCATACAAAATACCAGGAGGGTAGAGATTAGTTTACACTTGAAAATGCAAGAGAAGAGAACAATTCATAACAAGGATCACAGCTTATTGTAACAGGCTTATCATCGGATGCAGATTCAAACTCGATTTATGACTGCAAAATTGATCATTCATTGCCTGCAATGCAATCAGATTGTAACTAGAATTAAAAAGGTAGAATATAACGAGTATGTAGTGTAATGAAGAGGAAATGAAGCTGACCTGAAATTAACTGGAATCTGCAGAGAGGGCAGGAGGAATGATGGGAAAGCCAAGGGAGGATGCAGTGAGCATGGTAAAGGTGCTTGCAAGGAAGTTGATTGGCTTCTGAATCAAGAAAAAACTCATCTTTACAAATAACACACAGCTCTCCGGACAAAGATTCTGATATTACCAGAGTCGAAATTGATGATTGCCAAGCATTGGTGACTGAATCGGAGGCATTATCACTAGTACTACCATCATCGCAATCGAAATCATAATCTGCAAAAAGGAGGTCCAAATGGGAATTAGAGACCAGATTTGGAGGGAGATCCATGTGCTCAAGAGAGAGGGAGTGGCAGTCGGGGCAAGGGAGTGAGATAGTAGGAGAAGAGAAGATGGAGCTGGAGTTGGAGGATAAGAGGAGGGTGACGCTCATATCACATTGGTGACACCAACAAATGAGTCTGTCGGTGGCGGTGGCGGAGGCGGTAGATGACATTTGAGCTAATCTCTTGTTGAAGAATGGAGAATGGCCATGTGGGTTTGGTTTGTATATCTTCTTGGTTTTGTTTTGCTTCGTTTGGTGGCGTCCATTGTCATTTGTCAGGACCCTCCTGGTGTTTTCTGTAATAACATTAACAAATGCTACCTAATTAGATGTCGAGCATCAAAGAGTCGCTTTGGCCGAGTGGTTAAGGCGTGTGCCTGCTAAGTACATGGGGTTTCCCCGCGAGAGTTCGAATCTCTCAGGCGACGATTCATTTTCCATCTTTTTTTATTCTCGTTTTGTATTTCATTTTTTAAAATTCAAGCACCTCTATCGCTCCGACTCAGACTATAGCTCTCTCAACACCTTTAAGAAATGGATCGTTTTAAGCAAAAGGACGATGTAGGTGAGTTTGCTTTGTTAACCCCTTCCTGAAATTTCCTTGTTTCGCTCCTTATAGCGACGAATTAGTCGCCAAATTTTTTCCAGAGAAGGTGAAAGGTAGTAGAATTTGGGTTTACTACTACTATTGATTATTAGTTTCCGAGCTCTTACTATCGTATGGTGATTTCATTGAAACAGTACTGATATTGTTGGCCAGTATTTTTGATTGGGTTAATCCAGCAGCTTTGCTTAATTAAGGTCTTAGAAGGCATGATTTCCCAATAATATAGTCAACCGTTTGTACCTTGAAATCTACCATAAATTCAACCTCTTTTGCTTCTGTTTTACATAGCAGGTAGATGGCAACTACCTTTGCTGTTGTATCTTCATTTGCCTTGTTAAATTGGCAAAGCATCGGTAAATGGGTCAGATCATGTCAAACTTACGAAACATAATGCATCCAATATTTTCATGTCAAACTTCCAGTCCGTGACACAAACTAATGTGTGTTTTTCCTCCCTGTAAAATTTCTGCTCTGTTCCATGTTGTTTGTATAAAGTTAATCAAAAGTTTATTCTGGATCTAAATCATTTAATTTTCAGATTTCTTAAGCAATATGTCAATGCTAAGTGAAGTACCTGCAAATGTCGACAACAAAGAATGTGACACTTCTTCGAAGCGTAGCAAAACAATCTGCAAGGAGTGGGCTGTTTTTCCGAAGATCCCGGCAGAGTATGATGAAGATTCAAAGGCTATTTGAATGTATTAGCGGAAATTTTGTTCTGCTAAATCTACTAATTGTACTTCTCATTTTTTGCATCACATGACTTCATGTCCTAAACGTGAGAATAGTGACGTAAAGTATACAACTTCACATGATACATTCACTGATGCATCTATTCCCTTGGAAATCATGGACATGATCCAAGTAAGATTTGTGTATAAAGGCCGAATACATGCATGTTATCTCATGATGACTAAAACATATCATGATAACTTTTTGAGTTCTAAAAATTAACTGTTACAGTTCTATCCCAAGCAAGTCGTTTTTATCAAGAATAAAAGTTTGTGTTTTCAAATTAGTAATGAAAATTTTTGATAGTATGTGTACTTTTTTCAATGAAATTTGGGAATCAGTTCTTTTTGAGTTCTATAATGCTTAGGCGCCTTCATCAAACACAATTTGAAACTTTAAATACGAGTTATCAAAATTCTGCCCTTATATAAAGTGTAAAGACCATTTAATCATTCATATAAAATATTAGAATTAATATATTACTTTTAAATAATTCTAACATTCTTTTATTTGGACTTACGCTTTATAACATTATCTATGACATCATTTATGTTTAAGTAGAAATTAAAATTGTATAAATTATAGCAGTAGGTCCCTTAAAATAGCTATTACCTTTCATGTATCACAACACAATCCTTTTTTCTAAATAGACTCGAATATGGATTCAAACTTTATCAATAAACCTCAAATGTTTATTCCTAATCTTACATTATGTTTGTTTTTTCAACAAAAATGTATATAACTTAATGAGAAAAAAACCGACAGTCAATTATATAAATATGTAAAATACAACTCATAAACATATATCATTACGAAGTCCCAAAATACAATATGATCCCTAAAAACTTTAGATAGCATGCTTTTGGTTAAAGAATCAACAATCATCTACTCAGTCCCTACCTTTTATGTGTTCTTTGATTGTTAAATACTTAATGTCGATATGTTTACTTTGTGTAGCATCCCGGGTTTTTCTAGAAAAGCCCTTAGGGATAGAGTTTTGGGGTTAGAAATATAACTAGGAATAGGGTGGGGGTCTTGAGGAGTTCAGGGGTGAGATGGTAGTTTTTCAGAGCCGAGTGGCCTTCGTATGATGCCTTTAGGGAGGTTTTAATCATGCGAAGCGCGGGAAATGGATTTTTATTCATTTTCCCTGGTGCACTCCCGTGCACAGTGCCCTGCACGCCCGTGCAGGTGGGTAGCAGGAGAGAGAGACGGGAGATTTATTAGTTTCTCACCCAGCTTTTCCCATTTCTTCAGCTCAGTTTCTCTTGTTTTCAGCAGCTCCCAGCCCTAGATCAGATTTCCAGCTTCCAGCAGCTCTCAATCCAGTTAGAGAGATCAGAGATTAGCTTGAGAGATAGTTTCCAGCAGCCATGGCGAGAGGTAAGTGTTTCTTACTCTCTCCTTCAGTTTCCCAGCTTGTTTGATGATGCTGGAAACGGTGTTTCCGTTTCCAGTTTGCTGTGTTATGTTTGTATGTTGATATATGATGATGAGATGATGATTATATGCTGATTATGTGATGACTTTCCACCCAGAAACATACATGCTCTGTTTGTGTGGGTGTTAGTGAGAGAAGTAGTTGATTTGCATGGTGGAATCAGTAGGAATAGATGAATGATGAAATTGATGATGTGTATGAGTTTATTGAAGTGCCTTGGATGTGTGATTATGTTTAATTTCAGTTTGGATGAGAAATGGATGTGTTTTGGATGGCCTTCTGCATGTTCCAGGTGGGTGCTCGAGTTGCAGAGCCGGACACACGCCCGTGTGCCCGCAGACACACGCCCGTGTGCCCTGGATTCTGCAAGGGCACGCCCGTGTGCACGAAGTGCACATGGCCAGATTTACAGTGGGCACGACCGTGTGTCCTGAGGGACACGGCCGTGTGGTAGCTTTTTCAGTAGAAATGCGCAGTGATTCCAGAGGAGAGCACGGCCAGACACACGACCGAGGCACGATCCCGTGTGTCTGGGCACACGCCCGTGTGCTTTGTTTGGCACGACCGTGTGTCTCTCCTGCACGACCGTGTGCTTAGCCCACACGCCCGTGCGTCCGTCAGTTTTTCCAGAAAAAGGTAGAATTTGACTTCTAAAGGTTTGGTAATCCATCCAAAGGCTAATTGACATTAGATAATCCAGATTTCAGATAAGAATGCAGCATATGCATAGCATGACACAGCATGTAGCCTGAATGAGAATCCAGGGATCCGAATTCAGTAGATTTCAGCAGTCAGAACCCAAGTTATGGGTTTCAGTTTAGGGTGAACTCGAGGGGGCATCTGTGGGACCCAGCTTTCTGACACCAGTCAGTCAGCTCAGCAGCAGTATTTCAGTATTCAGTATTCAGCAGATTCTAGCCAGTAGCTAGAATGTTCAGCCTACTTGGCCAGGATGCCGAATCCCTGTGTTCATCAGCCTGATCAACAGCAGGTACCTTCGGGTACAGTCAGATAGATTCAGATGCATGCATCAGCATACAGTTTCAGTTTCAGTTCAGCATGTCATGACATCCATCATGCCATGACTCATTAATAAGCAGGTAATCAGTAATCAGATAACAGTAATCCAGATAATAGCAGAATAATCAGTTTCAGCGCCAGCAAGCGACTAGATGTATGGATAGGGCCGAGGCCAAGTTTCAGTGTGTGCTTGTGTGTGTGTTTGTCGCTTGTTTGGGCGGGGGAAGTAAGGAATGCTTACTGGGTGATTTTTATCACTCATCCCTTTCCTTCTTCCTTCCTTTTCAGGTTAGTTTGCTGCTGGCGAGGAGCGGGTGGACCGAGGCTTGCGAGAGGGGACCCCACACACATTTTCCAGATGTATTTTATTTTCAGTATGGACCTGTGAGGTCATGTATTTTGTATATTTTCAGAACAGTGTAAGGACATATATATATATATGAAAAGCCAGTATGGGCTCATTGTATATTTCAGTTACGTTTCAGCTTCCGCTTATGTATAGTAGCAGTAGGGTTTTCTTTTTCGTAGGATTCCCGTCTCGGGTACCCAATTTCCAGTTTATTAATAGAAAGAGATTTATTGTTCAGCAGCAGGGGTACTCGGGGCGGCGGGTCCTACAAGTTGGTATCAGAGCGTGTTCTCTGTGCCATTTTAGTAGAGATTTGAGTTGTAAGTGTGTGGTGTTGTTTTCTCTCCTTCGCAGCCATCGTCCAGACCCTCCTCATAGCACAGTCAGGTAATTTCTTTCCAGATTTGTTGTGTTGTATGTTTCTAACCCCTTGTTTGCTTGTAGATAGAGAAGAGCAACCCCCTAGATATGTAGATGAGATCAGTAGTAGCCTCCCTGTCCGTCCTGTGAGTGTTAGTCATAGGCGGCGATCTCAGAGCTCCTCTCATGTGACTATGAGGCCAGCAGAGTTGAGAGAGATGATTGGGGAAGTAGTCAGAGAGAATTTGTAGCGAGCTGGTGTGGGAAATTTTTCAGAATCCGCCAGGGTTACTTCTTCCCCGTATGAAACTTCTCAGACCTCGTCGAGAAGGTATTCCCAGCCTCAGTATCAGCCTCAGCCACAGTTTCAGCCACAGTATCAGTCTCAGCCCCAGTCTGTTAGAGAGAGATATCAGTCTCCAGCTGAGTTTACAGAGTATGGCCAGGGTGCGAGTACCAGGATACCCGACACTAGTTCATCAGCGAGACTTCATCCCATTTATTATCTGTCAGAACCATATCAGCCATCAAAATTCAGAGGATCCCGAGATCCAGCAGTGGCAGAGGAATGGGTTGAATCAGTGGAGAGTGTGATGGGTTTATTCACACTGCCAGAGAGAGAGAAAGTCAGATTTGCGGTGTTTCATTTGAGAGGTGACGCCAAAGTTTGGTGGAGTCTAGTTAAGGCTTCCGCCAATGTGGAGCAGATGACCTGGGCAGGGTTCAGGCAATTATTCGATGCAGAGTACAGAGGCACCGAGATGATGTATGCAAAGGCCCAGGAGTTCATTGATTTGGTTCAGGGGCCCAGTTCAGTAAAGGAGTACGCCACCAAGTTCAATGCCCTGGCGAGGTTTGTCCCTAGTTTGGCGGGGACTGAGATGGGATGAGTTCAGAAGTTCATCCACGACTTGCACCCTACGATAGCCAAGGATGTTCTGACTGGACCGTATCCTCCCCAGCAGTTCAGTGATGCTTTGGGGAGAGCGCTCAGATCTGAGGCAGGTCTCCAGAGGATGAGTGCTATGACCAGCGAGGTTGACAGAGAGCAGATAGCAGAGGATAGAGACAGAGGCAAGAGACCTATGTTAACCGAGGGAGTAGCCAGTGATTTTCAGAGACAGAGATTTGAGCCCCAGTTGCCATGGTGTCCCCGATGTGACAGGCAACATTCCGGGGAGTGTTTGGCTGACCAGATTGTATGCTACATGTGCCGTCAGCCAGGGCACAAGATGGCGGAGTGCCCAGCCAGAGAGGGAGCCAGAGTTGGACCTAGCAGAGGTGGTGCCAGACAGTTCAGAGGTAGGAGAGATCCATCCAGAGATAGAGTTAGTGCAGAGAGAGGTGGAGCAGATGTCCCCAGGCCCAGTGGTGGAGCACCTGGAGGAGGTGTTGGCACTTTAGGAGGAGGCGGAGGCAGAGTTTGAGTTATGCTGTCCGCCAGGAGCAGGCAGAGACCATCCCTCATGCAGAGACTGGTCAGTGACTCTATCTTGATACTCCTTTCTGTTTTGGTTGATTGTGGGGCCACGCATAAAGCTTTATAGTTGGAGTATAGTGGAGAGACTAGGGGTTGACCCTAGTGTGGCCAGCAGGAGTATCTCGGTAGAGATGTCAGATGAGACTAAGGATGTGAATGTCAGACTCAGAGAGAGAGTTGAGTCATCCCCTCAGATAGTGTTACTGGTGTTCCAGTGACAGAGGATGACATAATGAGAAATGATCAGGGAGCTTTTAAGGCAAAAGCAAAGAAGACTTTGCGTGGTGCCTGGAACGTGTAGCCACAGCGAGATTGCAACAGCGAGATTGCAACAGTGAAAGAGCAACAGAGTTCAAGCTCAGAGAATCAGAGTGCGCAATGGAAGCGTGAAAGCCATTGATTGATAAGTAAAGCCGGATAGCA
This sequence comes from Anacardium occidentale, assembly GCA_026122585.1. Lineage (NCBI taxonomy): Eukaryota > Viridiplantae > Streptophyta > Magnoliopsida > Sapindales > Anacardiaceae > Anacardium > Anacardium occidentale. The sequence continues at coordinate 84,567 of JAJEJH010000212.1, forward strand.
AGATCAGCAGTGAGAGAGACAAGTGTCTCGCAGATCAGTTTCAGAAGAGCTTTCGTGGCTCAGCCAGTGTGTGGGAGAAGTCACTTGAGAGGTAGAGTCTGTGATCAGGGGTAGATTTCCAGAGTTAGCCAGGTAATTCCAGGGTCAGAATTCTTTTAAGGGAGGAGGTATGTAGCATCCCAGGTTTTTCTAGAAAAGCCCTTAGGGATAGAGTTCTGGGGTTAGAAATATAACTAGGAATAGGGTGGGGGTCTTGAGGAGTTCAGGGGTGAGATGGTAGTTTTTTCAGAGCTGAGTGGCCTTCGTATGATGCCTTTAGGGAGGTTTTAATCATGCGGAGCGCGGGAAATAGATTTTTATTCATTTTCCCTGGTGCACTCCCGTGCACAGTGCCTTGCACGCCCGTGCAGGTGGGTAGCAGGAGAGAGAGACGGGAGATTTATTAGTTTCTCACCCAGCAGCTTTCCCATTTTCAGCTTAGTTTCTTTCTTCTCGGCAGCTCCCAGCCCTAGATCAGATTTCCAGCTTCCAGCAGCTCTCAATCCAGTTAGAGAGACCAGAGATCAGCTTAAGTTAGAGTTTCCAGCTGCCATGGCGAGAGGTAAGTGTTTCTTACTCTCTCCTTCAGTTTCCCAGCTTGTTTGATGATGCTGGAAACGGTGTTTCCGTTTCCAGTTTGCTATGTTATGTTTGTATGTTGATATATGATGATGAGATGATGATTATATGCTGATTATGTGATGACTTTCCACCCAGAAACATACATGCTCTGTTTGTGTGGGTGTTAGTGAGAGAATTAGTTGATTTGCATGGTGGAATCAATAGGAATAGATGAATGATGAAATTGATGATGTGTATGAGTTTATTGAAGTGCCTTGGATGTGTGATTATGTTTAATTTCAGTTTGGATGAGAAATGGATGTGTTTTGGATGGCTTTCTGCATGTTCCAGGTGGGTGCTCGAGTTGCAGAGCCGGACACACGCCCGTGTGCCCGCAGACACACGCCCGTGTGCCCGCAGACACACGCCCGTGTGCCCTGGATTCTGCAAGGGCACGCCCGTGTGCACGAAGTGCACATGGCCAGATTTGCAGTGGGCACGACTGTGTGTCCTGAGGGACACGGCCGTGTGGTAGCATTTTCAGTAGAAATGCGCAGTGATTCCAGAGGAGAGCACGGCCAGACACACGATCGGGGCACGGTCCCGTGTGTCTGGGCACACGCCCGTGTGCTTTGTTTGGCACGACCGTGTGTCTCTCCTGCACGACCGTGTGCTTGGCCCACACGCCCGTGCGTCCGCCAGATTTTCCAGAAAGTGAGCAGAAATGAATGATTAAAGGTTTGGTAATCCATCCAGAGGCTAAATGACATCAGATAACAGCGAATTCAGATAATAATGCAGCATATGCATAGCATGACACAGCATATAGCCTGAATGAGGATCCAGGGATCCGGATTCAGTAGATTTCAGCAGTTAAAACCCAATGTATGGGTTGCAGTTTGGGGTGAACTCGAGGGGGCATCTGTGGGACCCAGCTTTCTAACACCAGTCAGTCAGCTCAGCAGCAGTATTTCAGTATTCAGTTTCAGCAGATTCTAGCCAGTAGCTAGAATATTTAGCCCACTTGGCCAGGATGCCGAATCCCTGTGTTCATTAGCCTGATCAGCAGCAGGTACCTTCGGGTACAGTCAGATAGATTCAGATGCATGCATCAGCATACAGTTTCAGTTTCAGTTCAGCATGTCATGACATCCATCATGTCATGACTCATTAATAAGCAGGTAATCAGTAATCAGATAACAATAATCCAGATAACAGCAGAATAATCAGTTTCAGCGCCAGCAAGCGACTAGATGTATGGATAGGGCCGAGGCCAAGTTTCAGTGTGTGCTTGTGTGTGTGTTTGTCGCTTGTTTGGGCGGGGGAAGTAAGGAATGCTTATTGGGTGATCTTTATCACTCATCCCTTTCCTTCTTCCTTCCTTTTCAGGTTTTGCTGCTGGCGAGGAGCGGGTGGACCGAGGCTTGCGAGAGGGGACCCCACACACTAGAGATCAGTTGTATTTTATTTTCAGTTTGGACCTGTGAGGTCATGTATATGATGTATATTTTCAGAACAGTGTAAAGAACAGTTGTATGTATGAAAGCCAGTTTGGGCTCATTGTATATTTCAGTTTATTTTCCAACTTCCGCATGTGTTCAGTTTGTACAGTAGCAGCAGTAGGGTTTTCTTTTTCGTAGGATTCCCGTCTCGGGTACCCAATTTCTAGTTTATTAATAGAAAGAGATTTATTGTTCAGCAGCAGGGGTACTCGGGGCGGCGGGTCCTACAGGCTATTTCCAAATCAGTGCAAAATTTTTCAAAAATAGTTTTAATTCATTTTAAATCAATTAAATACTTAAAACCACATTTCAAACATATCTAAGATCAATTAAAAACATAATTGATGCATTTGAAATCATTTTTGCAAATTTTACGGAATACAAGGGAACAACAACCTTTTATGCAGGAATTTATCAAAACACAACCAATATGACAAGTTTTTAGGGTTAAATTCGAGTTGAATTAAATGTAAACATATATATGTTTGTGTTTGGATTCGTTCGTTATGATTTGATTCGTATTTGAATTCTTATTTGTTGATTTTTTTATAATGAAGTTTGGGTTCATGTTCGGTTCATGTTTATTTTTTATTTGTGTTTATATTCGTATTCGATTCATATAGTTCATATTTGTATATTTTTTAAAAATTATAATTAATAAAATATAATTAAAAATTTTTTAATTTAAGCATTGGTTCATGTTCATGTTAGATTCATATAGTTCATGTTTGGGTTCATGTTCGTTGATTTTTAAAATCATAGTTTGTGTTCATATTTGGGTTTGAACAGTTTATTTCGAGTTCATTCAAATTGAACTCAAAAACGAATACAAACATGTTCGGTTAAATTTAACTCTACAAGTTTTGCATATTTTGACCATATGAGACTAAAAATACATGAATTCATGTCATCTGATATCAAAATGATCAAATTCGAATAAATTTGACATAAATTTCAAGTTTGCACATGTTGTAACACAAATATATTACACAAAACACATTTGCATCAATTCAATCCAAATAATATAATCATGGCAAGCAGTTACATATAATCAATCAAGTATAAACGCAACATGACAACAAGTCATAATCATTAACCAAAGATTAATAATCATATACTTAAATGCTTACTTGGATTGAAGATTTTTCTTGACTTTTCATCTCTTGTTTTCGGTGTAGAAGTATAGAGAGACTCGTTCTTTTTCCTCATTGTTTAAATTGTTTCCACTTCAAACAACAAGTGCTTTCTTCTTTGATTTCTTATTCTTTATTTAAGGGCATTCTTATCGATAATACCCTTCCTTCCTACACTTATAGCAAGTTATCACTTTTTCTTTCTTTTTCTTTTTCTTCTTCTTGGATAAAAACTTGCTAAATTTCTTTGAAAGCATCTACAAGTATTCTTTATCCATCAAGTTTTTTTTATCGGTTGAGGTCACATCTTCTTCACTTGAGCTCTCATCAACCTTGAGTGCAATATTCTTCTTCTTCTTCTTCTTCTTTTCCTTCTCCTCCCTCTTGAGCATCAATTTCATTTTATGAATCAAGAGACTCTCAATCAATTTGTCCATATCTATAGTGGTCAAATCTTTTGACTCCTCAATTGTCATCACCTTTATGCTCCACGTCTCTAACAATGATCTTAAGATTTTCTTGACCAATTCAATGGTTTGGAACCTTTTACCCAAGCCTCTTAATTCATTCACTAGGTTCAAGAACCTCATGTACATCTTCGTTATGCTTTTTTCGTTTTTCATTTTGAAAAGCTCATACTCATGGAAGAGAAACTCTACCTTGGACTCCCTCACTTAGCTTGTTCCTTTATGCTTCGTTTGGGGGATAGTCTAAGCTTTATTTGTTATTTTACAAGAAAAAACATGATTAAATTTCATTGCATTTAAAGTGCAAACCAACATATTTAATGCCCTAAAGCTTAAGCTTAACATTTTCTCATCATTTTCATTGAGCTTATTTTCGTTTTCGGGCAAGTTTGTATTTGGATTAATAGGAATAAAATCACCTTTATCTATAATTTTTTAAAGCTTATATTCAATAGATTGAACAAAAAATTTCATATGAATTTTTCATTGATTATAGTTTTCTCCACAAAATAAGAATGACCTATTAAAATTATCTTTTTCTTCTAAAGTAGTTTTTGTAAATAAATTTGCCATTCGATTTAAAAAAAAAAAAAAGGATCTTGAACTCTTAAAATTATTTGATTTTGAAAACCAAAAACCCAAGCTCTGATACCAATTGTTAAACTCCAAAACACAATGGCAAATAACCTAGAGGGGGAGGTGAGTTGGTTTTTCAAAAACTTTATAAAAGCTTAAAACTTTTTCCTATTCACTAAATAATCAACCATATATAATTTATATATCAAATAAATTAAACTTAAGCCAAGCAATCAATCAACAATATAAAGCAAGTAAATGTAAAGTAAAGAGAGAAAAGGATAAAAATATTCAACTGATTTTTATAGTGATTCTAAGCTTCTCTACAAATCTTATACGTCCACTCCTGTAAGCAACCCCACTTGAAACCTTTTCTTCACTATCCTCAACCTCAAACATATAATAGTTTCTGCAGAAGGGATTTCACCCTTTTTGTACTAGTTTAGATAATAAGGGATTGCACTCTTAACATAGTTTTTCACAAGGATTATGCCTTTACACTAGTTTCATAGGATTGCGTTCAAGGTTTTAAAAATCAAGAAAAGAAATTTGCTTCTTGATAGGCAAATACAAAACTAAAGCTCAAATGTTTCTCTCAATAGATTTACAATGTAATTTTAGTGAGAGAAAATGAAAAAGAGTTAAAGAATGAAGAATAGAAAAGTTTGGCCTAAATCTCTGTAACCCCTAAGCTTCAAATCATCTCCAATATATAGTGTGTTGCAAAGGTAGCCATTGGAGTTGATTTAAGAGCCACTGAGAAATTTCTAGACAATCACATGATTGTATTCTTCATCTACATAATCATGCTCTCTTTGATACGCGTAGCCCATTGGTCAAATTCTTCTATTGCACAAGTGTGTACTCCATACACACAATCGTGTATCTTCATGTCTTCAAATTCAGAAGCCTACACAATCTTCGCACGACACCCACACAATTAAGCATTTTAGACTTGCACAAGTATTTGTTATTGTTGCACAAGCGTGTGTCCAGATATTAACATAAAGCTTCTACACAACTAGACATACACAAGAGTACATCCTAAAAAAATGTGATACGTGATCGTGTGCTCAAAAAATACACGATCTTATGTTCTTACTTTATCACCTAAGTTATGTGTTCCTTTTCTGGAACACACATGGCCATGCAGCTTGGTCATGCATGATTGTGTGCCTGACAAAACGTATAAAACTAAAACCTTTGTCCTTTTGTAATGGATCCAATCATGCAAGGACTTTGTTAGATATTTCAACCTAAGTTTTGCATCACATCAAAATACACAAGAGTCTAATACAATTATTTTAAGAGTCATTGAAAGAATTCTAGAAAGTGGTACAATCATATGCTCTTACTACAGGTCCTGTTCTTGTTAAAGCATACTCTCCAATGACCAAATTTTTGTTATTCCCCAAACTTTGCACGAATGTATGCTTCACAATCTCAAAAGTCCACATGGTCTTTTATATGATACTCATATTATCATCATATAATCAAGATTTTTAGCTTGCACAGTCGTGTAAACTTTTCTACATAGGCATGTAGCTAGTGAAGCCTATTTGATATGAGTACTCCACAAGAAGTTGAAGGTAATAAGGGTACTTTCAACATCTAAAAATGTAAAAAGTGCTTCATAAAACACAAGGATTATTATTCTTAATTATAATCCACTAGCAAAATTAATATTTTTTTTATTTCCTCCTGCAAGTCTTAACGCAAATGTTGGGGTCAAATACACTCATGGTTACTGAACTATACACTTATTACATTCGCGGTCATTATTTTTTAAAACGTTGGAAGAAAGTCAATAAACTTTGGATTTGGTTTGTTGTCAAGTCACTTTCTTGTTTTGCTATTTAAATTTTTAACGGAAGTTGATGTGGACACTGACATGGATATTAACCTGGATGTTTTGTTGACACGGCATCCCTTCGACATCCACGTCAGTAGCCACATCATCATCCACGCAACAGAATCTAACGTGGATGTTGATGTGGCTATTTTACTAACGTGGCATCCAAATAGCGTCCACATTAGTGTCCATATCAGAATCCACGTCAACTTCTGTTGTAATAACGTGATGACAAATAAACTCAAAGTTTAGTAACCACGATTGCAATTATTGAAAATTTTAATGACCTTGAGTGCATTTAACCTCTCTTATAACTTACTTCCTTTCTTTCTCTTTTTTTCAGCTTGCTAAAGTGTTAAACTGTTGATTCTTTCACTCTACTTTCTTCCTTTTTCTTTCTTTATCTAAACGTATTTGGATTCATTAGTCTGTGTCTTAATATATTAATTTTTTTTTCTAACCACAAAAATATACTAATTTTTTTTCTAATCAAACAAGCAATAAATATTTCTCATTTTCTCTCTTTGTCTTCTTTATGACTGATGAGTGATAATAATTATGAATTAATTGTGATTTAGTTTCTCTGTTTAAATATTTGAAACTTTGTTTCTCTTATATTTATTTATGAGATTGTGTTTTCATTTGAAACTTTAATTTATACTTTTGCCTTGTAGCTACTTTTAATGTCCATGTCAATAGTCATATCATCATCTATACAACAAAAGCTGACTTGGATCCTGACATGGTCATTTTGCTGATGTGGCATTTAGTCAATGTTCATGTCATTGTCCATATCAACATCTATGTCAGTTTTTGTTGTAATGACTTAACAACAAATAAACTCAAAGTTTAGTGATCACGGTTGTAATTATTGAAAAATTTAATGACCTTTAGTGCATTTAACCCCTCTTATAACTTTCTTTTTTTCTCTTTCTTCTGACTTGCTAAAATGCTAGACTGTCAATCCTTTTACTCTACTTTTTTCTATATTTCTTTCTTTATTTAGCCATATTTGGATAAATTAGTCTATGGATTAAGAAGTCAAACAATAACAATCACAAAAACATACTATTTTTTTCTAATTAAACAAACAGAAAATATTTTTCAATTTCTCTCTTTATCTTCTTCATGATTGGTGAGTGATAATGATTATGAATTTATTTGTGAAAATACTTACTTTTAGTGTTTTCATTTGTTTATTATTTTAAAATTTTGTAATTTACACTTTTTTATAAATTCTATTTGGTGGTTGAGAAAGTGGACGAGAGGAAAAATAAGGTGTCTTTTGTATAACCATGAGTGTATTTAACCTACTTTCTTATACAGAAGATGTGTTATTTTTTCTATCATCCATTTTCTCATACAGAATGCAATCTAAACACCTCATTTAAAAAATTAGTGATTGCAAATGCAATAAGTGCATAGCTTAGTGACTATGAGTGCACTCAATCCATAGACTAAATCATAATCAATTCATAATCATTATAAATTTAAGAGAAACAAAGTTTCAAATGTTTAAATGAAAAAAAAAAAAACTAAATCGTAATCAATTCATAGTCATTATCATTCATTAATTATGAAGAAGATAGAGAGAGAGTAAGAAATATTTACTGTTTGTTTGATTAGAAAAAAAATTAGTATGCTTTTGTGGTTGCTAATGTTTGGCTTCTCAGTCTATAGACTAATCAATCCATATATTTTTTTACAAAAAAAGAAAAAAGGAAGAAAATAGAGTGAGAGAATTGATAGTCTAGCACTTTAGCAAGTCGAAAAAGAGAGAAAGTAAGTCATAAGAGAGGCTAAATGCATTTAAGATTATTAAATTTTTTAATAATTACAACCGTGGTCACTAAACTTTGAATTTATTTGTTGTCATGTCATTACAACAAAAGGTAATATGGACGTTAATGTGGATGCTGACATGGACACTAACGTGGACGCTAATCGAATGTTATGTCAGCAAAAACGGTCATGTCAGCATCCACGTCAATATCCACATCAGCTTTCGTTGTGTGGATGATGACATGGCTACTAACGCAGTCATTGACAAGATGTCATATCAGCAAAATGTCTAAGTTAGCATCTATATCAACATCTACATCAGCTTCTATTAAAAATTAAAATAGTAAAACAGTAGAGTGACTTGACGGTAAAAAAATTCTAAAGTTCAATGACTTTTTTCCAATGTTTTAAAAAATAATGACTACAAATGCAATAAATATATAGTTCAGTGACCATGAGTGTATTTGATCTCGAAGATGGAAATAATAGGAAGAAAAATGAAAATTCAAACATATTTGTTGCAACAAAATTAATTAACAGTTAAAAGGTCTCCTTTGATGACAGTAAAATATCAGTTTCTAGTTTTTGTCAACTAATAGTATCACTTGATATATTTTTCCAAAAAAAAAAAACAAAAGAGCACGACTTTTATATTCATTAGCGTACCTTGTACGAAAAGAAAAAAAATATAATAAATATAATAAAATAAAATAGCTGAAATTTAAAAAAAAAAAAAAAACAAGTACATAATTAATGCTCGCATAAAAGGTCAAAATAGCTTTAAAAAAGCCAAACAACATATTTCGACCCAAGGTTTGGCTTAATGACAATTCTCATCCTCAAAAGTTTAAAAAACTAAATACCCACCCTTAGAGGGGTGTTTTTGTCTTTTTAAATTAAAATTAAAAAATAAAATTTATAAAAATTTTAAAAATTTTAAAATAAAAAAGTTTAAAAAGCAGTCATCGCCGCTAGTAGTGATGACCACCCCTAACCTTTCCAAGTGGCCGAAAACGGTCATCTAATTCTATTGACTGCCAAATAATCTGACCGTCAGGATGGCGGAGACGATTAGATTTGGCAGTCTCCACCATCCAAAATAGTCGGAAACGATCAAAATCAAGCATTTTGACCATTTTTAACCTTCTTTAATAGTAGAGACAATCAGATCTAACCACCTTTACTAGATGTTTGATGGTCAAATCTGGCCGTTTTCGCCATCATAGCAGCCAAATCTGGTCACCAATAGAACCAGGTGACCGTTTTCGGCCACCTGGCGAGGTTAGAGATAGTCACCACCATCGTTGATGATGACTTTTTTTATTTTTTTATTTTTAATAATTTTTAAAATTTTTTATTATTATTTTAATTATTTTAATTTAATTTTTTTAATATTATTTATATTAAATTTTATTTTAATATTAATATTATAAAAGGTATTTTGATCATTTTTACAGTAAATGGACGGTAACTTGGATTTTAAAAATTTTGTGAGTGAGAACTTGTCGTTAACCCAAACCTTGGGTGGCAATAGGTTGGCCTTAAAAAAATTATTAAATGCATTAAAACCTCGTTTCAGCGTGGTTCATTAATTGTTACTGGCCACCCACCATGCAATAAATAATGGGTAGTTAAGCGACAAACAAAATAGTTGGTCTTTTATTCGATAATAGGTGATATCAAAACCTTGTGTTGGGTGTATATATTTACTTATTATACATTTTGTGGTTGCCATTAAGTTAAATCTTTTATAACAGAAAATAAACAAATTATTATTCACTCTTGACAGACATAGGGATACTATTTGTACATGTGATACTATTCATACAAAATAGTTGGGTAGTTATTTTGCTCAAAACCCACAGAACTGGCTAGAAAATATAGCAATTAAACACTCAAAATATTAATCCGAAGGGTTTGGCCTATTTAATTACATAACTCAGTCTACAGTAAACATGACACTAGTAATCCATCTTAAACAACTGTAGAAGACTATTACTTTAAATTGGAAACATCACGAAGACATAGACAAACGGTAAAGGACTCGAGATTTGTAAAGTTGGCTGAGCTACGAAGATGGAAAGAATTGGAAGAAAAATGAAAATTCAAACATATTTGTTGCAGCAAAATTAATTAACAGTAAAAAAGTCTCCTTTGATGACAGTAAAAAAATATCAGTTTCTAGTTTTTATCAACAAATAGTATCCCTTAATATATTTTTTCTGAAAAAAAACAAGGGAGCACAAATTTTATATTAATTAACGTAACTTGTATAAAAAGAAAAAAAAATCATAAAAAAAGCTGGAAAAAAAAAAAAAACAACTATATAATTAATGCTAGCAATGTATACCTGCTATTTCCACAACCACCTATGCATGCGACATTGACTATGATACTACATTTCACAGCTTTCGCCTTTCACGTGATTGCCCCACAACTCTCACTCTTTCTGCCTAGCTATAAATATGGCACTCTTATGCCTAGAATTTTGCGTCTCTTATACCAACACTCACTCTTTTTAAATAATATGCTTCCTTTTTTTCTTATTTTCTGTTTACAGACAATTTTCACGATCTGGGAATAACAAAACAACATACTGTAAGTGATTCATTTTAAGCAATCTTTCTGTCTCCTTTGCTAGTTTCTGTAAACAAGATTTTGATTCACCTTCTTCTTGGTCCTGGTCTGTTCAGAACAGACCTTTCAGTGAACTTAGAAGAAGGGTTTATTATAAAGTGTAAAAAAAAAATATCATCTCATGGTTTCTCATGCATGTGTTGAGTTCTTACTTTCAACCCAGAACTTGTTATCTTCCTCCAATCAACTGTATTTAATTAAATTATTCATACTTATCCTAAGTCCAATAATATTATGGAAAAAAAAATATTTTGTTGTTAATTGTGTCATTTTCTCGGCGGATGTCTCGACATGCAGTAAGCTACATAGATATCTCAAAACAAGGAAACTTTTTGATGATATCTGCTAAGCGCTATATATAATATAACCGTCCCAAGTAGCTTTCAAATTATTTTGTCCATCAAAGCAAAATATGCTGTCGTTTGATCTATATACTACTTTTTTTCTGATGAAGGTTTACCCATTTTAATAATAGATCTTCCTACATATATATGGCCTTTCAAGAAGTTCGTTGTTAACTTGCATAGGCATATCGGCTAGAGATCATGTGGAAGCTGAAAATAGCTGAAGATGGGGAATGGCTGACCACTCTTAATAATCACATCGGGAGGCAGCATTGGGAGTTTGATCCAAATGCCGGAACCCCTGAAGAACTTGCCCAAGTGGAAGAAGTTCGCCGAGAATTTAAGAAGAATCGGTTTCGAGTTAAACAAACTGCAGATATGTTGATGAGAATGCAGGTGTGTGAATCTTGTCTCTTTCATAAGTTGTGAGAGAAGAAAACAAAACAAGAAAGACAGTCAATTAATACAACTAATTTATAATAATGTGAAGTAATTACTCAATAACTATGAATGACTAAGAAAAGAAAACCAATAGGAATGGATGTTGATCACGCACTTATTTAATTATTTGGTAATTAGATTTACATTTCAAAATTAATTAATTTCTAGCTTATGAAATGCAACAGTATAGGAAGGAAAATCCTTGTGGCGAAATTCGACGAGTTACAGTGAAAGAAGAAGAGGAGATAACAGAAGCAGCAGTGACAAATACACTAAGAAGAGCTATAAATTTTTACTCTTCCATTCAAGCTCACGATGGCCACTGGCCCTCCGAATCTGCTGGCCCTCTCTTTTTCATCCAGCCTTTGGTAATTACCTCTCTAATTACTTGTATCATCATTCTTAACAACTTTTGCCTCGTTTTGATTTATGAAATTAGTTATGTGGTCACAACTTCTCTATACAACTAACTTTGTACACTCTTTAGTAATTATCATATGGACAAAACTTATTCTCACCCAAAGTTTCCCTAAATAATTGAAATCTCACCTCATTAAAAAAGTTAAATGTTTTTTTTTTTTTTTATCAAAACCAACAATTAAATTTAACAATCAATTATTAAATGTTATTAGTTAAAAAAATATTTTTATTTTTTAAATAAAATGAATTTATAAAATAATAAATTAATTTATAAAATAATTAAAATAAAAAATAATATTAAAATAAAAATAAAAAATTTTAAAAAATATCACCGTAATCAGCGATGATGGTGTCTTCGAAAACCTAACCAAGTTATAAAAAATAGTTATTTTATTTGATTAATGGTCAAATCTAATTGTGTTAATGATGAATATGGCCAGATTTGCTATCAGAAATGACAAAAAATGGTCTCTATGTTTGAAATTAATCGTTTATGTCCGTTCTCAATGGCAGGGATGGCTAGATTTTATCGCTTCTGCCATTGAAGTTATTAGACCTAATAGAAAATCAAATTAAGTATTTATTTTTAACAATCTAATTTGGTTTTTTATAATCATTGTCATCAACAATTGTAGTTGTCTATTTTAAATTTTTTATTTTTATTAATTTTTTATTATTATATTAATATTATTTTATATTAAAAAAATTTTAATATTAATATTATCTTTCAATAGGAGATGTTTTAATAATTTTTATTAAAAATATTAATAAATTAAAAAAGTAATCTATAAATAAATATTTAATTTTTTAAAAATTATAAATATAACCTATCATTTACAAAAACGTTAGGTGGGATAAGCGTTTTGGCCCTATTATATTTACCTAAAAAAACGTACAATCTCTTTTCACATTATTTTAATGGTTTGGACAGGACAGAGCCCTACATTGGAAATACTTCGAGCCCCACCTAATTCACTTCAAATTTTATTTTGATAATTTAAACCCTTATTTAAAGTATTGAAAATAATTATATGATTTAATACTTTATTTTGCATTTTAAGTCAAGAAGCATAAACTTTTATAATCATTAAAATCCTTGATTTTATTTTAAATATTTAATTATTTGATATAAATATAATACTAAAACTATGGACAATATATTTAAATATGAAGAAGAAAAGATGGGATGAATTTTCCTTTTTTTAAAAAGGGTGTACTTAATGATACGGTGAAGATCAAATTAGATGCGGCTAGAAAGGCCAAAGGACTTATTCCTACTTATAGTTTGAGACGGGGATAGAATCTCACTTTTCAGATTTTTAAAACCAAAAATCTCACCCTCTAACCAAATTTTAATCAATTTTTTAAATTTTTATGATAAAATAACTAAAATAACATTTTAAAAAATAAAAAATCTATAATAAAATTATAAAATAATTTTTAAATATATAATTTTCAAAAAGTATTTAAAAAATTTAAAAATATATTTAAAAAATTTAAAAAAAAAATGGAAAGTAGCCACCGCTGTTGATGCCAACGGCAGTGGCCATTGATAACAAAACCAGGTGGCCAGATCTGACCTTCCTATTCGGTGAAAACAGTTAAATCCAGTTTTGACAGAGATGGCTAACCAGAAACAATGACCGGAAACAGCCGGTGGGACCAAGGCTAGCCCTTTCTAGTCATATTCGATTGCTTTTTTTGGTAGAAGTGGCCAGATCTGGCCGCCTTCACCAAAATAGGAGGCAGCCAAATCTAGCCACCTTCACCGAACGAGAAGGCCAGATCTAGCCTCTCCTAGAGCCAGGTGGATGGAAACGGCCATTTGTTTCCGTTATCTATAGCCACTGCTGCCAACACCAACAACAATAGTTGTTTTAACTTTTCAAAATTTTTTATTTATTTTATAAAATTTTAATATTAATATGACAAAAGTACCTCTGAATTATTATTGTTTACAATTAGATTTAATATTAAATTTAGTCAAATGGTGGGAAGTTTTAAAAACCTAGAATGTGAGATTCTATCCCTACTTCAAACTATAGGTGGGAATAAGTCCTTTGGCCGGCTAAAAATCACTTTTCCCCTATACCTTAATGTTTAATGTTAAAATAGTTTCCTACTAAGTAATTTATTTATTAAAAAAAAAGAATAATCGAGCATAGTTTCTAAAATAATACTAGACGATTAAAAAAAACAATATAAAATAAACTCAATGAAACATATTAAATTAATGATTTAGGTTTTTGAATTAATATAAGTAGTAGTTATTACCAAGTAATTATGTGATGAGCAGGTGATGGCTTTATACGTTACTGGAGGACTTAATGTTGTATTGTCATCAGAACACCAGAAGGAAATCAAACGTTACCTATACAATCATCAGGTATTATACCGCTTCAATTAAGCTTTTGTATATCTAGAGGACCAACATGCATGTTTATAATATTTGAAAATTATTTATTTGAAGTTAAAAAAAAAAAAAAAGAGAAAGATTGGTTAGAGATTGATTATATTAGCAGAATGAAGACGGAGGTTGGGGATTACACATAGAGGGTGAGAGCACAATGTTTGGTTCAGCACTAAGCTACATAGCCCTGAGATTGCTTGGAGAGGGAGCTGAAGATGGAGAGGACATGGCTATGGCCAGAGGCCGCCAATGGATTCTTGATCATGGTGGTCTCGTGGCCATTCCATCTTGGGGAAAGTTTTGGGTTTCAGTACTCGGAATATATGAGTGGTCCGGCTGCAATCCTATGCCTCCTGAGTTCTGGCTTGTTCCTAACATCTTCCCCATCCATCCAGGTTCATATAATATTATATTGTGATTTTTGTCACATTTCACAAATGAATTAATGTTTTCTATAAATGCCAGGAAAAATGTTATGCTATTGTCGGTTAGTTTACATGCCAATGTCCTATCTATATGGAAAGAGGTTTGTCGGGCCAATCACACCATTGATTCGATCACTAAGAGGAGAGCTTTACAATGAATCATATCATCTTATCAACTGGAATAAATCCCGAAATACGGTTGCAAAGGTAATTGGATTCCTTATTTATTAATTAACAAAGCATATATGCAAGTATGTATGTATTCATATTTGATGATTAATCCTTAGGAGGATCTCTACCATCCACACCCTTTAATTCAAGATTTAACGTGGGGATTTCTGCACCATGTTGTTGAACCTTTATTGTCACGTTGGCCCTTTACTATAGCGAGAGAAAAAGCACTCAAAGTTGCAATTCAACATGTACATTACGAAGATGAGAATAGCCAATACCTTTGCATTGGATGTGTCGAAAAGGTAGGTATTGAAAATTTAGACATAACAAAAATACTCGTAACTGTCGGTTATCCTATATAAATAACTGTATTGCATTCAGGTGTTATGCCTTCTTGCATGTTGGGCTGAAGATCCGAATTCGGATGCATACAAGCGCCATCTAGCTAGACTACCTGACTACTATTGGATTGCTGAAGATGGCTTGAAATTTCAGGTTAGAGTGGCTTCAATGTTATCAAAAAGTAAAGAAATATACGATTAATATATGCCAGTGGATAAAACTTTCTTGAATTCTGTTTCAATAACATAATGCAGACTTTTGGTTGTCAAATGTGGGATGCTGCTTTTGCCATCCAAGCAATTATCTCAAGTAATCTTGCTGCACAATATGGGCAAACACTTCGTAAGGCACATGACTTTGTGAAAGCTTCTCAGGTGAAATTAATAAGTTAATACTCCTACTTGTCACTACGTAAATTTCTTAACTAACTGAAATGTTATTGCCATAAATAAAGGTAAGAGAAAACCCTTTCGGCAATTTCTCTTCAATGTACAGGCACATTTCTAAAGGTGCATGGACATTTTCAACACAAGACCATGGTTGGCAAGTCTCTGACTGTACTTCAGAAGGTTTAAAGGTTGCACTCTTATTGTCACAAATGCCATCACATCTTGTTGGTCAAAAACTGGAACCACAGCGCCTATATGATGCCATCAATGTTATTCTTTCCTTACAAGTAATCAAGAATTCCGCTTATCATCCATTTATGCCAAATTCTGTAGAAAGCTGATAAACATAAAAGAAATTCTCAGTAACAGACTTCAAATCTGAACTTACATATGTTCTTAATTACCAAAAAAAAAAAATCTGAACTTACACTGTTTTTAGTCTTTTTCTGTCGACAAAATCTGCTAAAAGATAAAATTTTACCAACGCCTAGCGTGCAAAAGTTTAAGTCCGTATTTTAGAAGACATTATATTGCCCAAGTACAGTATATTTTTCCTCTAGTCTTAGCAGATATATTGTCTCACTGACTATACATGTTTACATATTATCTAATGTAGAGTAAAAATGGTGGTTTCCCAGCTTGGGAGCCTCAAAGAGCATTCCGTTGGTTGGAGGTAAATTTGACAACTTATTAACGAACTTGTTCTTTTTGTAAACACGTTTAAAATTACAACTTATAGACTGCTACTATTTACTAGGTGAGGGAAGTATTCACTCAACATATCCAATGACTCTTTTGTCTTTTTTCTCATGCAGAAGTTCAACCCTACGGAGTTTTTTGAAGACACTCTTATTGAAACAGAGTAAAGTCTATTTGGTAGCAAAGTTTTAGAGTTTTTAGTAATATCATGTATAAATATTAATGATGATTTAGCAACAACATAATCCTCTAGGTATGTAGAGTGCACTTCATCTGTGATTCAAGGCTTGACACTCTTCAGAAAGTTACATCCAGAGCATCGAAGGAAAGAAATAGATAGATGCATCGCAAACGCAATTCGTTACATTGAAGACAAACAAAAGCTTGATGGTTCATGGTAGGTTTTCTAGACTTCCAATTATAGCTTTGGAAATTTATAGTCGATTAACAATAGTTATAATTTGTGGTTTACACTAAACTAGGTATGGTTGCTGGGGAATTTGCTACACCTACGGGACATGGTTCGCTGTAGCGGGACTGGTAGCCTGTGGAAATAACTACAGAAACAGTCCTGCATTGCGTAGAGCATGTGAGTTTTTATTATCAAAACAATTACCTTGTGGTGGATGGGGAGAGAGTTATCTTTCGAGCCAAAATAAGGTAACATCAAAATCTATCAATTGGGTAACTTACAACTTTAGCTATGATTGTGTTGTGTAAGTGTAGCAATATTTTTTCCTTCATGTAGGTTTATACAAATCTAGAAGGTAACCGAGCAAATTTAGTACAAACAGCATGGGCCTTGTTGTCTCTAATTGATGCAGGGCAGGTCAGTGTTGTACTAATCTTACTCAAACATAAAGTAATGTTACTGATTATGGTGTTGTCTTTGATAATAGCTACAACTTGATGGGAAATGTTTTGTTTAATTTAGGCTGAAGTAGATCCGACCCCCATCCATCGCGGAATAAGGTTGTTGATCAATTCACAGATGGAAGATGGCGACTTCCCTCAACAGGAAATTACAGGAGTTTTTATGAGGAACTGTACACTAAATTACTCATCATATCGAAATATTTTTCCTATATGGGCTCTGGGAGAATATCGTCGTGTTATATGTGTGTAAATACTATAAAATAAAAGCATGAGATGAAACTAATGCTCACGAGAACATTCGCACCTAGTGAAGCATGAATGAATATAGAAACCTGAAGACACTAGTTTGTTAGAAAATGAAAATTTATCCCTCATCAACCATGCAAAATCAATTCAGACATGTCAGTATGGTGATACTGTGATGTAATATGTAAGATTTTATATATCACATATTGTTAGTGTTAAATAAAATATACATATATGATTCTGATTTGGTTATCATTCATATATGATTCTGATTTTGGTTTTAATTCAATTCTAATTATGATTTGATTCTGATTATGATATTATTGTGATTATGATTCGAATCAATAAATATTAGAATTCTTTTTCAAACTGTATTGTAAAACTATAAATTGTAAGTATTTTATCAATAATATTCATCAAATAAATTTACAATTCTTTCATGATATCAAAAATTATCCTTATGTATCCCCAGTTTTAAAAATTGACCTTTCCCCCCCTTCTAAGTTCATTTTGTTCTTCTTTAGACACCCCCAGAACTTTGAAAACTTATAGTTTCACCCCTTTTATCATCATTTTTATAAAATCTATTAGGCAAGCTCCTTCCTCTGTCTCGGCCACGAACTCAACCTGTGGCTGAGCCAATATAGTGTTCCTTCTTATCGTCATGACTTCTCCTTTCTCATCATAAAGTGCTCCTCCATCTCTAACTGAATTTCATTTGGAGATATAGTCATTCTCGTTGTGTTTTCTTCATCGACCATATGATTGATTTGAGTCAAGCTAACTTCGAATCAAGCTTTAACTCAAGTTTAGCTCGAACAAACCCAAAATGAGTTTTCCTTTTCTAAGCTTAAGCCTAAAATTTGTAAGCTTATTATATTAAGCTCAACCTCAAGCTAGTAACAATCTTGACTTGTTAAGCTCTCCAATTGATAAAATTCATTCAAATTGATTAAAATGTCATTATTTTAACCAAAAAACAATATTATTTGACCAATATGCATCAAAAGAATATTGTTTTGCGTATTTGAGATGTCCAATGAAGTGAGCCAAACTCGAGCTCAACTTGTTTTGAGCCTAGGCTTAAGCTCAACTCTTATAGAAATGAGTCAAACTCAAGTTAAGTTGAGCTCAAGCTTGGTTTAGCTCAAATCTAGTCTTACTCCCAACAATCCACCCCCTAGCTTTTCCTTGTTAATAGCCATATCTCTGAGATTTTCATGAGTTGCTTTCGTACTGGCTTTGAAAATGTTGTATTTTCCACCTACTGATGTTGTTTTTGTTGTTACT
The DNA here is from genome assembly GCA_026122585.1 of Anacardium occidentale. Lineage (NCBI taxonomy): Eukaryota > Viridiplantae > Streptophyta > Magnoliopsida > Sapindales > Anacardiaceae > Anacardium > Anacardium occidentale. The sequence goes on from JAJEJH010000212.1 coordinate 103,172, forward strand.
AGTTCTTATTTTTTTCACTATCACCACTACCTGCAATGGTGAACATTGGAAGTTTCTTTTCATCACTTATGGTATATGATATATATTACATGTGGAAGTCTCAATTTGTTTATGTTATAACCATTAACAATTTGTAGAATCTTATTCCACCACCTTTGCTTCACGATGGCACCTCTAATCCAACTCACTCTTATTAGATGCAAGCTGACAAATTGGTTCTCACTTGGATCAAATTTGTGATTTCACCCACTATTGTTAGCCTTTATTTGCCTTGTGCTACTATTTCTGAAGTTTAGTCTCTTCTTGACTAGCTTTTGAATCCAATATCAAGGATTCATCTTCATTCCATTTGTGATAAGTTATGCCTCTTTTTGAAAGCTTTTGATCAAATAATGATTGACCATCTCATTGAAACTAAGTCCATATTTGACTCACTTGTTATGGTCAGATTTCTTATCTTGGAAAAATTCAACTTCTATTCTTGCAATCATAATAATCGTGGGCATGGTTGTGGTGGTAAATCTAGTAAATGACAACAACCTCATCCATCATATGAACCTTTTTTACTTCCCACTCCAACTAGAGTTCTTCCTTAAGGTGCTTTCCAACTTTGTGACAAACATAGGCACTATACTTACTTTTATCCATAAATAGGCAATTTTGCTTATACAACAGATAACTTGACCACTCCCCTTGCCATTATGTCCATGTGTGATTCATCTAACTCAAATTGGATTTTATTACAAATCACATGACACTGAATGCTTCTATGTTATCCTATCCTTAAGATTGGTATATGTTCAGTTATTGTTGGCATACTAAATAACCTTGCTCAATTTTTATGATATTTATTGTTTGATTTTGTTTGATCGATTGCGATTCCTACTAATAAAATCATGTTTATTTAATTCTTGATATTTTGTTGAATAATCTTGTTCAATTGATAAGGTTCTTGTTGACAAATCTTTCCTTGATTAATTTCTAATATATTGCTAATAAACCTAGCTTAATTGATTGCTCTCACATGTTGAATATCTTATTTGATCCTAAGTTGTAGTTTGATTTCTAATGGTCTTTGCCATTATAAGGTCACAGTTCTTGCTTCACAAGTTGTACCTTGTTTTTTCACTTAATTAAAATCTGAAATTGGTATTTCACTACAAGAAAAATTGTTTATAGCGTCAGATAATTGACATCAAAGGGTAAAAAAATCTAATTAATATCATATCAACCTTAGATTAGCATCGAATGATAAAAGCCACCAGATTAGTAACAAGCATAAATCTGATGTAATAGTATCGACAATATTTTAATATTAATCAGCATCAAAAAATATTTTTGATGCTAATTTGATGGCATCTACCATCAGATATTTCTTTTGAAAACTAATCCTGTTATAATTAGCATCAAACTAGTTCTAATGCTACATTTTACATAAAATGTAAATGGGATACCATATTTGAGTAAGATTAATTTATAAACTAATGCTAGTTTTTTTAGTTAAATTTAGTAATAGATTAGCACTGGATTGAATCCAATGCTACCTTTTTAACTACTGAAAACACAAAAACCCATCCTCTCCATCGTCAGTGTGATCGAAATCCCTAAATTAAAAAACGCCAGAACCATGCTCCAACAAGCTCCTGCCACCAGAATCTGCTCGATGCTTGAACTTATGTAAACACTGAATGTCTCCTATGTTCTTAGATTTTAGATTGTTTCGTCATTGTTTGATTGTTTCTCAAGCTCCATGAATGAAAACTTTGATGCTTTGAACTATGTTTTAATAAAAGTGTTTGTTTATTCTTCTTAGTTCACCATTTTTTCTGCTTATGTTAAGTAGATAGCTTTGAGTTAAACTATGTCTGTGTTTGCATCTAATTACATGCCTAGCATTACTGTCGGGTTAATAGCCCATACAGCAAGGTCATGACCAAGCAGTGGTAAAGACATAAAAACGTATGGGAGAAAGTTTGAAGCTTGTGCACTTTCTATATCTTACATGCCTAATATTACTGTCGCTTTTTATTAGTATACACATAGACATGAAAACGCATGGGAAAATTACTAAGATAGTTGCCTAGGAAAAAAAAACTCAGTACCTGATTTAGTAAAGTTGAAAAATAGATGGAGAATGCAATAGACAAAAGGTTCTGTTCATTCAAGTTTTTGCACTTTTTATATCTTAATTAATTCTTTCTAAATTCTGCTTTAGCTCTACAATGTACTTTGATGCCTCTACTATGATTGATGTTTTGTTAAGCTGCCATGAATGTAACCAAAAAAATCAATATAAATGTTAGAACCCACCCAGTTGAACGTTTCTAATTCCTCAAAGTTATAGATTATTCAACAAGTAGTAATTAAATGTTTAAAATGAAAAAATACAACAGATTGATAGACTGAATAGAACATCTTTCTCCTGTAACTAATTAAAAGCTTGTTTGTTATGGCGTTTTCTTAAGAATTAAGTAAAGTGAAAAAAAGGTTTCCATTTGGATAGTTTGTCTATCTAAAAGAATGAACATGACGTGGAGAATAATGAGAAAGGCTTGATTGATTCGAGAATAAAATATATATGGTAAAGTTAGAATACATGTTGCATAAGAACAATTTATATGATAAGGGCGAAGATAGAATTAAGCCATTTCACATAGCAATCAATATATATATATATATATATAAAACTCAATGAAGTGAGCCCTTTATAATAAATAAGACAAAGAAAATAATTTTAGTTGTATGAGATACACCAAGTTTACAAGAGGGTTGTGTACTTTGAGCATACTATATATATAATGTTTATATACATATGTTTAAACACATTAGAGCCTAAATCAATTAATCAATACTATCATACCTTAGCTTTCTAAAATAACTCAAATCCATCTTCTTTACTACTGTTCTAATATATAGATAGATAGATATAAATGCACATTTATTTTGCCACCTTATGTCTTTTATCATTTCAATAAAAAAATGTTGAAATATAAGTGAAGAAAGCATGAGAGAGAAAGAGAGAGGCATTGTACAAATTTGATATGCAAAAAGAGTTCTTTTTGGTTGAAAGGAAAGGAAAAACAAAGTTCCGTTGTCACATGAATAACATAACATCTTTAGTTGTATAGATTACCTACCTTGAAGTAAATTAGTAGCATATTGTTATTCAGTTGAATTACTTAAGCTCAATTATTATTTACCTATTTCCATTTTTATTTTTTATTTTTTTGTTTTAGTTTTAGTGTTATTCTCTATTCAAATTTGTTAGTTTAGATAAAGTTAGGTGTAGTATTATCTTAGTAATTACTTACACAATCCTATAGATATAACAACCCAAAATACTTTCTTTATTACTTGAACATTGTACACCTGCTAGAAAGTTAGTGTTCAAACTTAGCGCATCAAGTTTTTGGCGTCATTGTTGAAGATTGTGTCTTAGACAATATCAAGATTTACTACTTTTAATTTTACTCTAGACATTTTATTTTATTGTTATTTTAGTTTTTGTTTAGTTTTGTTTTTGTTTTATGGCATTACTTAGTCTTGTTTGCCTTACAAATATTTGCCTAGTGCATGACACACACTAGTAATCCAACAATTGAGCCTTTAGATCCTAAGATAAAAAAAGACCCTACATTAGTAAATAAGACGGAAAAGAGTGATGGTAGATAATTAACATGTGGCACCTATAGTTTTGAAGCAATAAACCAGTAATCTTTGATCGACTAAATGACTCTTATAATCGAGGGAATAGCTTCAAGCATAAAAGGGTTGACAATACAAGTCAATAACTTCGAGATCAAACCAAACATAATCTAGATGATTTAGACATCAATTCAGTTCAATAGATTACCTACTGATGATTCGAATTTGCATATTACCAATTTTCTAGAGACCTACGATACCTTTAAATAAAATAGGGTTACAGATAATGCCACAAGATTGAGACTATTCCCTTTTTCACTAAAGGACAAAACAAAAAGTTGATTAAACTTATTGTCTATAGGATCAATCACTACTTAGGACAATATGGTATAAAGATTCTTAGCAAAGTTCTTCCTTTCATCAAAGACTGTCAAACTACGTAATAACATTACCATATTCATGTAGTCATTATATGAAGCATGGAAAAGATATAAAGAACTACTCCGAAAATGCCCATACCATGGCTTGCCTATATGGTTTCAGGGAACCACTCTGAAAATGTCCACACCACGGCTTACCTATATGGTTTCAAGTATAAACTTTTTGAAATGGTTTAATGCTTACTAATCGTACCTTGCTTGATACACTTGTAAGGGGTAACTTCATGAGGAAAACACCAGAGGAACCAATCAAGTGACTTGATGAGATGGCTTCCAATAGTTACCAATGGCAAAGTGATATTATACTAAGGAGAGCTATAAGAATACATGGAATGAAGTCGTTTAATGCCTTGGCTACCCAAATATTAGCACTGAATAGGAAAATAGATACCACGATGGTCATGCAAGAGAAAAATGTAGTTTTTGATCTATATAAAAAGGGTTATGCGAGCGTTGATTGCTAAGTAGGTAACACATTCAAGGAATCTTCTAAAAATGCTAATTATGTGGGAAATTTTCATAAGCCTTAATAGAATAACACATATTCAAGCACATATAATCGTGGGTGGCAAAATCACCCAAATTTCTCATAGAGAAATCAAAATGTAGTCAAGCAACCACCAGCAAGATTTCAACCTCAAGAATAAAAAGTCTAATTTAGAGGAGCTCATGACAAAATTTATAAATAGTATTGAAACAAGGTTATAAAACTAAGAAGCATCTATTAGAAATCTAAAGGTGTAAATGGGACAATTGGCAAACATAATTGCTAGGAAAGCATAAGACATATTATCAAGTGATATTAAGACAAACCCGAAAGAACATATGAAGGCTATATCACTTAAAAGTGGAAAAGAATTAAAGGGACCTGAAGAGGAAAAGCCTTAAGAAATTAAATTAGATGAACTAGTGGCAAGAGAGGTGGAACAAAAACCTATAAAGATCAAACCTCTCTTTCCTCTTGCAAATACGAAAAGGCAATTGGACAAGCAATTTGTAAAATTTCTGAAAATATTTAAAAAGCTTTATATCAACATTCTTTTAGCAAATTCCTTGTTCTAGATGCTAAGCTACGTAAAATTTCTAAAAGAAATATTATCAAACAAGAGGAAATTAAAGGAGCATGAGACAGTCAAGCTCAGAAAAGAGTGTTTTGCCATTCTACAAAATAAAATGTCACCAAAGCTTAAGGATCCAAGGAGTTTTTTTATCCATTGTACTATAGGTTAAATTTCTTTTTCAAATGTATTATGTGATCTTAGACCTAGTATCAATCTAATGTTTTTATCTATTTTTAAAATATTAGGATTAGGTGAGCCACCCACCACAGTCGCTTTACAGTTAGCTAATAGGTCAATAAAATACCCAAGAGGGATTGTGGAGAATTTGTTAGTGAAAGTGCATGAATTTATATTCCTTATAGACTTCCTTATCTTAGACATGGAAAAAGACATAGATATGCCCTTTATTTTAGGGAGACCTTTTTTAGCCTCAGGGAAAACATTGATTGATATGCAATTAGGAAGGTTAATCCTTAGGGTGGGAGATGAATAAGTAACATTTAATGTTTTTAAAGTCGTGAAATACCCTGAGGAGAACCATACTTGTTATCAAAGAAATGCTCATAGTACTTTATCTTTTCAATTTTTTTTAGGATAACAGGTTTGAAAACCCTCTAAAAGCTTGCCTTATAGATTCAAAGTATAATGAAGTAGAGAAAGAAGATGTGAGTGAAGTGGTGGCACACTTAGTAGTGATTCCATAATATAAGAATCATATATAGCCAAGATTTGAGGCACTTGACAAGCCATCCATCAATCATTTAAAGGTATTGATTGAAAAACCACCTACCGTTGAGCTTAAACATTTAGCTTTTCATTTAAAATATGTATTTTTAGAAGGTTCTTCATACTTACCCATAATTATTTCATCATCTTTGATAGGTCTTATGGAAGAAAAGTTACTAAGGGCGCTAAAGAAGCATAAGAAAGCTTTTGGCTAGATAATAGTTGATATTCAAGGCATTAACCCTTCAATTTTCATGCATAAAATTCTAATAGAGGAAAGCTACAAGCTAACAATTTAGCCTTAAAGTAGATTAAACCTAAAGATGTAAGAAGCTATTAAAAAAGAGGTGATCAAATTACTTGATACTAGTATTGTATACCCCATCTTAGATAGTTCATAGGTAAGCCCAATACAAGAGGTACCAAAGAAAAGTGGGTTGAAAATTGTGAAAAATGAAAATAACGAATTGATCCCCACTAAGACAGTCATTAGGTGAAAAGTATGTATAGATTATAAAAAACTAAATAATGACACTAGGAAAGATCATTTCCCACTACCATTTATTGATCAAATGTTAAAAAGACTTGTTGGCTATGAATTTTATTACTTTCTTAATTGATATTCAGGGTATAACCAAATAGCTATGGCTCCTAAAAACCAAGAAAAGACCACTTTTACATGCCCATATGGCACATTTGCATTTAGGAGAATGTCATTTGGTTTATGTAATTCACTAACCACTTTTCAAAAATGCATGATTGCTATCTTCCATGACATGGTATAAAAATTTCTAAAAATTTTTATGAAAAATTAGACATTACCTTTGGGCTAAACTTGTTAGAAATTGAGTGTTGATCATACATTAGGATTTGAACTCATATGGTCAGGGTGTCAAATCCTTATGTTCATTAGTCTAATCAATATATAGATTTTATGATAAGTTTTATGATAAGATCTTTGGAATGATTATGTTAAGTTTTTTATGATAATCTTCGGATTGATTATAATAAGTTTTTAATATGATAATTTTAAGCAAGCTTTATGAAAAGAAAGCCTTTAGGCTAAGTCGTAGTTTTTAGCATGATTTAAACATGATAATCATGGCATAACATTTATGAACAAAAGGAAAGAAAAGAATATTTATGAAGAATTAAAAAAGAATTTGAGATAAGTTTCAAAAGAAATTAAGATAAGCTATTAAGCAAAGATTTAAGAGTTAAGGATGGAAGTTAATACATTTAAGATGTGAGCCTAAGGTTAAGGGTTAAGTAAGTTAAGGCTAAGAATTATGTTCACCGAGTAACTTGTCACTCATTCCAATCCCTTCTGCTTATAAGTTTATGATTCAATATGTTGGTGATTAGTTGCATGAGGATTATTATCATAAAGGCAATGAATAACCAATGTTATGTTTTAATGTTTTCAAAATAATTCTTGTTAAGATGTTTTACAATATAAATAATTTTAAGCTTGGCATTTAAGAAAGTCTAATGGAAATTTAATGAAGAGGTATTATTCAGAAATGATTTTACGTTATGGTTTAAGTTAAGTTTTAATATTTTTGCATTATGATTATGAATGAATGTTATTTAAGTTCCACATAAGTTGTATAAAATATGTTTAAGAAAGGTGAGTTAAGCTATCACTTTGAGACTTGCTATTTGAAACAGTATCAATTTTAGTTTGTAATTTAACCTGGTATGTTACAATTAGTTGGTATCAAAGTAACATGTTAAGGAAAATTATTTTAAAAACATTTTTGAGTATTTTCAAAGATAAATTGATTTTAAAAGTACATAGTTTTTAAAAATGGCATTTAGTTATGAGTCGAAAAGAGTTCCCTGATAGTCAATACTTGTTTTACCTTTTCACTGTAAGTATTCAATTTTCTATAATATGAACCTTCTCTAATTAATTAATTGTTAACAAAATTTTAGAGATGAGAAGAGTTTCCCATGTACATCTAAGTAAATTCACTACCTGGAGATAACATAGCTACGAGTAATGGTTTTATTAGGTTGTTTTTGGTATAAGAAAATTCACTACCCAAAGATCAAGTAGCTAAGAGTAACGGTTTTATTAGGTTGCTTTTAGTATAAGATAGGTTTCCCCTATAGCTTAGGGTCAATTGAAAGTGTCTGATGTAAGAAATATGATTTGTAAGTCTTTGAGAGATAAATATTAGGAACCAAGTATAAATAGAATATTAAGAACCAGTTTCGAAAAAGATATTGCTATATCATCATATTCAATTAGAAAGAGGTTGTATCTAATTTATGGTCTGTCTAGGGTACATTAACGATATAAATTCAATAGGTTGAGAGATCTTATAGTGGCTGAGGAATGGATGAGTCTCTAGAGAATACGATGGGATTATTTCAAATGAATGATAGAGAAAAGGTTTAGTATGTAGTTTATTTGTTAAGGGGAGATACAAGAGTTTGGTATAATTTAGCTGAGATATTAATGGGTGTTTCTAGATTGAGTTGGAGGTAGTTCCAAAAAATGTTTGATAATAAGTTTAAGAGTAAGATTTACATATGTCAAAGCTGAAGAGTTTATAAAGCTTATCTAAAGAGGTAATTTGATTAAGAAGTACACAATTAGAATTAATTTGTTGGCTAGGTATACTTTTGGTTTAGCTAGTTTTGAGGAGGAGAGAGTTTAGAAGTTTTTTCATGGTCTTTACTTAACTACTGTTAAAGATATGATAATGGTTATATATCTACCTCAAAGGTATAGTGAGGCATTGGGTAGAGCTATGACATCAAAGATATGCTTGAAAAAATGCGTATGTTTCTTAAGGGTAGTAAGGATAAGAATAAGAAGCATGTTTAAAATAAAAAAAGACTTTAAAGGTCATAAAAAAAACCTATCTTGAGTTGCTAGTGTGTTCTAAGCACTAGAAGAAATATCATGGTAAGTGTTTAATAAGGCAGAATATGTGCTTTACGTGGAGGCAACTTGGTTATAGAGTGTTCAGTGTCCTTTCAAAGGTGTTGCTGAGAATAGTCAAAAATGTGGTAAAGCTTGAGTGTTTGCATTGGTGCTAGAGGAAGTAAATGTTAATTCAATAGTAGTTACAGTTCAGTTACTCTTTTATGATACCTCCTTATTTGTTTTGATTAATTGTGGTATTATCTATTGTTTTGTTATTAGAAATATTATAAATAGGCTAGGTTTAAATGCTATAAAGGTAATTTAGAAAATTAGTATTGAGTTGTTGAATAGTAGTATAATGGTAAGTGATCAAATGTTATTAAGACAATTGATGATGATTCAAGGCAGGTCATTAATGGTTAATTTGATTATGATGCGAATGTCAAATCTAGATATTATTCTAGGTATAGATTTTTTGAGAAAATATAATTCTAAGATTAACTGTAAGAAAAGAAAAGTTTGGTTTTATTTAAGTAATGGAGATGAGTTTGTATTCAATAAGGGTAGGATTCAAAGTATGATGGTTGGTTGTGTTAAGGCCAAGAAATGTTGAGTAAAAGATATATAGGGTATTTTGCTAATATTATGTGTAGAGAAAAGCATAGTTTGAGGTTTAAAAATGTATCTATCGTTTAAGAGTTTTCAAATTTGTCTCCTAATGATATTATAGGTTTGGCTTCAATGATAAAGGTTGACTTTAGTATTGTATTTTCATTTGGTACAACTCTAATTTTTAAGACATCATATAGGATAGCTCCAATTGAGTTGCAGGAGTTGAAATAGTAGTTATAAGAATTAATATATAAAAGGTTTATTAGATCGAGACATTCTATATGAACAGCTTTGATTTTGTTTGTAAGAAATAAAGATAGATCTATAAGAATGTGCATTGATTGTAAAAAGCTAAATAAGGTAAATGTTAAGATTAAGTATCCTTTATTGAGGATTGATGACCTGTTCGATTAGATGAAAAGAGCGATTGTATTTTCCAAGATTGATTTTAGGTTTGGGTATCATTAGATTAGGGTGGTTGATAAAGATGTGTCTAAGATTATTTTTAAGATGAGATATGGTTATTATAAGTTTGCGGTGATATGGTTTAGGTTGACTAATACTCTAGCTATGTTTACGGATTGGATGAATAGGATATTTTAGGGTTGTCTTGATAAATTTATGATAATGTTTATTGATGATATTTTGGTGTATTCTAAAATTCAAGAGGAGCATGAGCAATATTTAAGGATTGTGTTGAAGAGATTGAGAGAAAAGTATTTACATGTCAAGTTTTCTAAATATGAATTCTAGTTGGATAATATGGTGATTCTATGTCATATAATTTCAATCGATAGAATTTTTATGGATCTAAGTAAGGTAGAGGTTGTATTAAGTTAGTAAAGACCAAGGACAACCAAAAAGGTTAGGAGTTCCGTTAGGTTGGCTAGATATTATAAGAGGTTTGTCAAAAGGCTTGTTTCTAAAAGTTAAAGGAAAGATCAAATAATGCTCTAGTTTTATAATCACCTAAGGAAGATTTAAAGTATGATGTTTATGCTGACATTTCCTATCAGGGTATTGGTGTTGTATTGATACAAAAAGGTAAAGTGATAGCTTATGCTTTTAAGTAGTTAAAAGAGTTTGAGATAAGATATCTTATGCATGATTTAAAGTTAGCTCCAGTTGTGTTTACTTTGAAAATTTAGAGGCATTATCTTTATGGTGTTAAATGTAATATCTATTATGATCATAAGAGTTGAGGTATTTCTTTCCTCAAGAGTAGCTTAATATGAGACATTATTGATAGTTGGAGTTAGTTAAGGACTATAATTATGAGATTAAGTATCATCTTCATAAAGCTAATATTGTTACAAATGTTTTGAGTAGAAAAATGATTTTATCCAAGGTTTTTGTTTAGAAAGTGATTCAACATGATATTTATAATAACTAGATTAAGATTGTTACGACTAAACTTCTTAAGATTGTATATTGTGTCAACATTATAGATGATATTAGAGTTAGATAGTTATCAGATGAGAGTTTATAGAAAATTGTTTAGAAAATTAGAGATAGATTGGTTATAGATTTTGAGGTTCAAGATAATGTTCTAAGATATAGAGGTAGAGTATATGTTCTTGAAGATAAAGGTTTGAGACAGAGGATTTTATCTAAGGCTCATAGAGTAGTGTATGTAGCTTATGTAAGAAGTGTTAAAATGTATCAAGATCTTAAGAAAGGGTTTTGATAGTCTAGCTGAGTTTGTAGCTAAGTGTTTAACTTATCAGAAGGTTAAAGTAGAGTATTAGAGACCTTTAGGGTTGTTACAACTATTGAATATTCTTAAACGAAAATAGGAAAGTATTTCAATTGATTATATAGTAAGGCTCAGTAAAGTATTATAAGGCTATAATTGCTTATAGGTGATTATAGATAGATTGACTAAGTTAGCTCATTTCTTATATAATTGAGATAATATGTTTGTTAATCAACTAATTTAGATTTATATAAGAGAGATAGTCAGATTGCATCCTAAAACATTTGTATCAAATCGAGACTCAAGGTTAACGTCTACATTTTGGAGAATTTTACACAAATCTTTAGGTACTAAGTTGAGTTATAATATAATTTATCATCTGTAAACAAATGGTTAAATGAAAAGGACTAATCAAATTTTGAAAGATATGTTAAGGGTTTATTATATGAATTACAAAACCAGTTGGGTCGAGTTATTACCTTTAATGAAGTTTGCATACAATAATAATGATCAATCAACTATTCAAATAACTCCATATAAGACTTTATATGATAGGAAATATAAATCTCCTTTTCATTGGAATGAGATTGATGAGAAAAATTCATTAGATCAAACATTAGGTCCTGAGATGACATAAAAGATGATTGATCAAGTGTAATTGATTAGATAGCATATGAGATAAGCCCAAGATCGAAAAAAAAAGCTTTGTAGATAAAAGGCATAAAGAGATAGATTTCCAAGTTAGTGATAAGGTGTTATTAAAAGTTACTCCATATAAAAGGGTTGTTAGATTTGGTAGAAAATGTATGTTAACTCCTTAATATGTTGAACCGTATAAGATTCTAGAGAGAGTTGGTAATGTTACATATAGATTAGCTTTATTTATTAGTATGGATCAGATTTATAATGTGTTTCATGTATCCTATTAAGAAAATATATAAGTGATCTTTCGCATGTATTGAAAATTTAGGATATTGAACTAGTAGACGATGTGAATTATCAAGAGCAGTCAGTTATGATTTTGGATCGTCAATTTTAAGCCATTGAGAAATAAGAAGATTCCTTTGGTTAAAATACTATAAAGGAATCAGAGATATGAGAAAGCTATTTAGAAGATTAAGTCTAAGTTTTGACAGAAATTTTCATAACTGTTTAAATAAATTTGAGGACAAAATTTTTCTAAGAAGGGGAGAAATGTAATTGCCTAATTTTCAGCAATTTAGTAATACAGGTAAAAGAGTTTTTTATTTTTTTTTAGTTATTTTTATGCATTAAAATTGGTTAAATTTGATATAAGGGGTAAAAAGGTCATTTTGGCTTTATTATGGGCCTTACACGTGTCATTATGAGGGTTGTCATGCATATAACATAGAAAGACATGCAAATATAAAATATTTTATCATGCATAACCATGTAAGATACACGCCAGTGCATGTCACATTGGTTATTGTCTATATAAAGTAGCTTAAGTTTGAAACTTTTACAAAGTTTTGGCTTACCAAATCTTGAATATTCTAGAGAGCGTACAATAGAGAGTTGAGAAAGCTTGAGTTCATCATTGATCATTGTCAATAGATGACGGAGTTTGTTGTTTGGATGTTTAAGCATGATATAATGAATGATAATATGAGATTACATGTGATTAAACAAAAATAAGCATGTAAAATAGTAGATATAAGCTTAATTAAAAGTTAATTATATAAATTTATGCATGTTAATTAAAGTTAATTGTAAAACAGTACCTACCCAATATGGGTTGGGCCGGCCAGTCTGGGTCCATCCAGGTCCATCTGTGTCCAGCTGAGTCTCCCAGGCCGAGGCCTTAGGTGCGGCTGTGCGGGCTGGGCCGTTACAATGAGGAATAGTTGCTTGTTTGCCCTAAGAAGATGTTGCTACCAAATAAGATAATTTTAAGCAAAAGTATGAAAAATAAGTTTACATGTTTTCCAAACCTTTTGGTTGAATGTATATGTTTTATGAAATTAGAAAAACGATACTCTAGACATCTTTTAAGGTAGATACGAAGGAGTACCTGTGGGTTTGCATGCCTTTTAGAAATTGGAAAACTAGCTTCCATTAGAAATTAAACATTGCTTCAGGCTAAACTCTTTAAATTTGAATGTTAGTTGTGCATTAGGATTTGAACTCACATGATTTGGGTATCCAATCTTTGTATTCATCAGTTTAATCAACATATGATTTTTATTATAAATTTTATGATGCTTTATGATAAGTTCTATGATGAGATCTTCAAATCGATTACATTAAGTTTTTATGATAATTTTTGGATTCATTATGATAAGTTTTAAAATATGTTGATTTTAAACAAGTTTTATGAAAAGAAAGCCTTTAGGCTAAGTCATGGTTTCTAACATGATTTTAGCATGACACTTATGGCATAGCTTTCATAAACAAAAGGAAAGAAATTAAGATTTATAAAGAATTTAGAAAAGAATTCGAGATATGTTTTAAAAGAAATTAAGATAAGATATTAAGCTAAGATTTAAGAATTAAGGAAGAAAGTTAAGACATTTAATATATGAACTCAAGGTTAAGGGTTAAGTAAGTTAAGGTTAAAATTCTACTTGCTGAGCGATTTATCACTTAGTCCAATCTCCTCTCCTTATAGGTTTATGATTCGATATGCTGGTGAGTAACTACACGAGTGGCTATTGTTTTCAAGGCAATGAATAAGCAGTGTTAATGAATAAGCAGTGTTAATGAATAAGCAATGTTATGTTTTAATATTTTCAAAACAATTCTTGTTAAGATAGTTTACATTATAAACAATTTATGTTCCGCATGCATGAAGATCTAATGAAAATTTAATAAAGAGATATTCATAAATGAGTTTATGTTATGGTTTAAGTTAAGTTTTTAATATTTTTGAATTATAATTATGAATTGTGTTATTTAAGTTCCACAAAAGTTCTATGAAATATGTTTAAAAAAGGTAATATATCCAATTAAGTTATCATTTTAAGACTTGTTATTCAGAATAATATTGGTTTCGAATTATAATTTAACCCGATATATTACAACCATGTAAAGTTTTAAAGTTAATTTTAAGGGATTAAGTTTTATCCTTAAAAGATGAGCCAAGACAAGTTAAGATGAGGTTTCCTAGTCATCTAATTGAAGTGATAGTGTAGTAAGGAAATGAGATATGAAAATAATCATTGAAGTTAAAATGATGCTAAGTAAAATTAAAGGAAAAGTTAAACATAAGTTAAGCATAAGTTGAGATGTTGCTCAAGTATAAAGGATAAAGGAGTTAAGATCGATAGTTATTCTGCTTACTAAGTGTTTTTACTCACTTTTTTTTGCCTTTGTCTTATAAGTGTTCAGGGCTAGTGAGTTGATCGATGAAAGGCGAAGGGTAAGCTACAGTATTGCCTTTATCTTTATCTTACAAGTGTTCAGGGCAAGTGAGTTGATTAGTAAGAGGCAAGGGGGCAAGTTACAGTGTTGCTAGTAATGTTTTAGATCTGTTCAGTATAAAGGTGGTAAACATGTAAGGACCAACTTTATTTTATTTTGGTTTTTCTCAATTGTTGTATTTAACAAATTATATTTTTACAATATTTGAGTGTTATGTTGAGATGGTTTCACAAATGTAAAAGATGAGATTTTATGAGATACTTTTAATAAAGAGATATTCATATATGTTTTCTCTATTATGAGTTTTATTTTTTAAGACATGATTTGATAGATCGATTGTCAATAGAGGTTATGACATGTTTTTACTGTCAAAGGTTGAATACCCTTATGGGTAGGTATTTTTAAGGATAAAAAAGTGTGAAAATCATGTTTTTCTTATGTAATAATGGTCATTCTAGAAAATATTCGTAGGCCTAACATTACTATAACTACGGGTACAACTAATGGTGATGGAATTATAATCTTATTGAGTAACCTTATTGAAAAATGGAGGCAATTTACATATCTCAAAGTTGTAGCTTACATTTTGGTACAAAACATAGATACATGTTGTTTACTAGGCATGTTTACTAGATAGGCTTCATAAGAGGATTTCATATAAAGGGTAAATCATATGTCTATGAAATATAACACTTTAATCCAATGGGTACATATGATCTTTTGACTTAAGATCATCCAACTGTTTTGTATAAGATTGGTAGAGTTTGATAGCATCAAATGAGTCACCATAATAAGAGCACAATAGAGACAATGATTGATTATTTTGATATCTATATGAAGGTTATGTTGAATAATAAAGGCATCATCACTTTCAAGCACAAAAAAATGTATCTCTAATTAGCTTATTAATGGATATCTATAACCATGTAATCTACGACCGTACTGGGATTAGTTATATGAGTTATTCAATATGGATGGATATCAAACCATAGTTACATAGAAATTTTAAGGTAAACACTACTTTTGTATCTTAGCCTCAAAAGATGCAATATAATGAAAAGACTGAATTATGCATCTATTATTGGATAGATCAAGCTTTAGAGTTGTTCAGTAACATTTTGTTAGATAGGTGGTCATGATGCCTTGTTTAAAGCCACTTATGGTTTATGTTTGGATTCCATCTGAAATTGGATACTATTAGATCAATAAAAAACTTGCAAACACACAATATAAGTCGATCGAACTCTAAAGGTAAGGGATTTGTTGATCCTTGTAAAGGGTTATGGTTGAGTAAAGTCATAGTTAACTTACTAGATCTAAACGAATCAGGTTAGAAGTCAAAATTTGATATTTGTCTTGGCACATGACCTTATGTCTTAGGATGTACACTAGCCCATGGTTGCTAGGTATCATGCATATCAAATTAGGATAAGTCTTACTAGTGAACACCCATGTATGTTTTATACATTGTTAAACATGTTCATAAGCGACAGTAGGTAAACAACTGTTCGAGAATTTTTTTTTGTTTGTTAACAGATTTCGTGATCATTATAAGATCTGGATATGTACAAAGCACAAAGTCGTGCATTCACATGTCATGTACCGTATGTCATAAATATTAAAGTGCACGGCCATTATGAGACACACATGATCGTGCATTTGGTTTTTTTATAAATATACAACTTCTCTCTTTATTTTCACCTTTTACTTTCTTTCGTTAATGTCATGACCGCGCACATTGAGCCTCTACTCATGCACACATCTTACTAGCACTATGTGGTGTTTTGGACCTCCACACCTTCATGCTTCATGTGAATTACTATGAGTTTTATTCTAGAAGGGTAGGATAATATTCATAGCACATGAATCTCTTGTTATGAAAAGATTTAGATGAGTTTTACAACAAGTATATAGATATCAAGCACCCTATTTTTTATATGCATATGTATGTATGTATACATGTATATATGAAGGGCGAGAGAGAGAGAGAGAGAGAGATCCTGAAAGGTGACTTTGGACTCTATTTGAAAATTTGGTTATGTACATTTCATTGTGTCACCTCTTTGATGGATCGATCTCACCTAATAAAACGAGTGTGCACCTTTCATGTAGAGACATTCTTTGGCTTTAAAACTTAGTATTCGTAGCATCCCAGATTAGAAAAGCCCTTAGGGGTAGAGTTTTGGGATTGGAAATGAAATTCAGGAATAGATTGGGAGTCTAGGAGAGTTTAGAGGTGAGATGGTAAGTTTCCAGAGCTGTGTGGCCTTCGTATGATTCCTTTAAGGAGGTTTCAATCATACGAAGCGCGAGAAATGAATTTTATTCATTTTCCTTGGTGCACTCTCGTGCACATTGCCCTACACGCCCGTGCAGGTAGGTAGAAGAGAGAGAGACGGGAGAGTTATTGCTTCTTACCCAGCTTTTATTTCCATTTCAGCATTTTCTTCTCTTCATTTCAGCAGCTCCCAGCCCTAGAGTTGATTTGCGGCCACCAGCAGCTCCCAATCTAGCAAGAGAGCTGAGAGAATAGCTTGAGATAGATTTCCGGCAGCCATGTCAAGAGGTAAGTGTTTCTTACTTCTTTCTTGTGTCTTCCCAGCTTGCTTTGATGCTTGATGATGTTGGAAATGTGTGTCTCCATTTCCATCATGTTGTCTTATGTTTGTATATTTCCATGATGATGATATAAGCCCTTGGATGATGATTTCCACCTAGAATGCATGCTTGCCTTGCTTGCATAGGTGTTAGTGAGAGAAATGTTAGATTTCCATGGTGGAATGGGTGTTGATAGATGAATGATGAAATTGATGCTTGATATGCATATATAGAAGTGCCAAAAATACATGTTTCAAGTTCATTTGATTTTGGTTGAGAAATGGTGTGGATTCCTGCAATTCCAGGCCGTTGCTCGTGTTGCAGAACCAGACGCACGCCCGTGTGCATGCATGAGCACGTCTGTGTGCTTGGGTTTCTGTAAGGGTACGCCCGTATGCACAAAGTACGCACGACCTAAATGCAGAAGACACGACCGTGCATCCTAAGGGACACGACCGTGTGTCAGCTTATTGCATGAAATGACCAGAAAATTCCAGAAGCACGCATGACCGATTGCACGGCCAACACACGACCCCATGTGTCTGGGCACACGCCCGTGTACCTTTGCCATGCACGCCCATGTGTGTGTGCTGCACGCCCGTGTGTGTGTGCTGCACGACCGTGTGTTTTGCCCACATGGTCGTGCGTCAGCCATTTTCCAGAAATTAAGCAGTAAAATGAAGTAAAAAGATTTGGTAAACATTCTAAAGGCTAATAATCACCAGATAAGCCAGAATTCAGACAAGTAATGTTGCATGAGCATATCATAGCATAACATGTAGCCTGAGAGAGGATCAAGGGATCCGAATTCAGTAGTTTCTACATTCAGAACCCGATATACGGGTTATAGTTGGGTGAACTCGAGAGGGCATCTATGGGATCCAACTTTTTGACACCAGTTAGACTACTCAGCACATTATTCAGCTTTCTAGCCAGTAGCTAGACTGTTCAGCCCACATGGCCAGGATGTCGAATCCCTGTGTTCATCAGCCTGATCAGCATAGCAGGTACCTTCGGGTACATATAAAGATTCGCATGCATGCATACTCAGATTTCAGTTATCATGCCATGACATACATTTCATGATATGATTAATAATAAGAACAGATAACAGAATAATCAGTTTCAGTGCCAGCAAGTGACTAGATGTATGAATAAGGCCGAGGCCAGGTATGTATGATATTGTATGTTGCTTGTTTGGGTTGAGGGAAGTAAGGAATGCTTACTGGGTGATCTTTATCACTTATCCCCTTCCTTCTTCCTTCCTTTTCAAGTCAGTGTGCTGCTGGCGAAGAGCGCGTGGACTGAAGCTTGCTAGAGAGAGGACCCCACACACTAGTTTTTAGTTGTATTTTCAGTTTTGGCCTGTGTGGTCTTGTATTGTACATCTTTATATACTTAGATATAAAGAACAATTGTATAGATACAGTTGTATATATGAAAAGCCATTATGGCCTCATTGTATATTTATATTTCAGTTTCAGTTCCAGCTTTCGCATGCATTATACAGTAACAGTAGTTTTATTTTCATAAGATTCCCGTCACGGGTACCTGTAATTTAGATTATTAATAAAAGAATATTATTCAGCAGCAGAGGTACTCGTGGTAGCGGGTCCTACATTGTTGGTATCAGAGAGGTTCTCTGTGCCATTTTAGTAGATATTTGAGTTGTAAGTGTGTGGTGCATGTTTCCTCTCCTTCGCAGCCATCGTCCAGACCCTCCTCACAGCATAGTCAGGTATTTATTTACAGTTTATGTGGTGTTTGTGTTTCTAACCCCTGTTTGTTGTGGTGCTATAGAAGAGAGGAATATGTCCCTAGATACATAGATGAGGCCAGTAGTAGCCCTCATGTCCGTCCTATGAGTGTAAGTGATAGGCGGCGATCTCAGAGCTCCTCTCATGTGTCCATCAGGCTAGATCAGTTAAGGGAATGATTGGGGAAGTTATCAGAGAGAGTTTACAGCAGGCTGGTGTGAGAAATATTCAAGAGCCAGCCAGAGTTAACCCTCCCCAGTATGAAGCCTATCAGACTTCAAGAAGAAGACATTCTCAGCCCCAGTCTCAGCCTCAGCCTCAGCCTCAGCCACAGTATCATTCTCTGCCTCAGTCAGTCAGAGAGGGGTATCAGTTTCAGCCTTATTCAGCTAGAGAGAGGTATCAGTTTCCAACTAGGTTTACCGAGTACAGTCGGGCCATGAGTACAGAGACAGCTAGTACTAGTTTATCAGAGAGACTACATCCAATCTACCATCTGCCAGGGTCATTTCAGTCGTCAAAATTCAGTGGGTCTAGGGATCCAGCAGTGGCAGAAGAGTGGGTTGAGTCAGTGGAGAGTGTGATGGCTCTCTTCACTCTATCAGAGCAGGAGAAAGTAAGATATGCGGTATTCCTCCTGAGGGGTGATGCCAAAGTTTGGTGGGGCCTAGCCAAGGCTACCATCAATAAGGAACAGCTTAAATGGGCAGAGTTCATGCAGCTGTTTGATGCAGAGTACAAAAGCACGGAGATGTTGTATGCCAAGGCCCTGGAGTTTATTGACTTAACTCAGGGGTCCAGCTCAGTCAAGGAGTATGCTACCAAGTTCAATGTCTTGGCGAGGTTCGTCCCTAGTTTGATGGGTACCGAGATGGGCCGAGTACAGAAGTTCATCTATAGCTTGCACCTTGCAATAGCCAAGGATGTAATAACAGGAGCTGATCCTCCCCAGCGGTTCAGTGATACTTTGGGAAGACCGCTCAGATCAGATGCTGGTCTTCAGAGGATGAGTGTTATGAGTAGAGCAGCTGACAGAAAGCAGAGGACAGAGGACAGAGGTAAGAGACCAATGTCAGCTAAGAGATTTGTCAGGGGATTTCAGAGACAGAGGACTACGCCATAATTTTCATTGCCTCGGTGTACTAGATACGACAAGCGTCATTCTGGAAAGTGCCTTACCGGTCAGATTGTATGTTATTTGTGCCATCAGCCAGGGCATAAGATGACAAAGTGCCTAGCCAGAGGTAGAGCCGGTATTAGGCCTAGCAGAGGTGGTGTTTGTCAGCACAGAGGTAGATGAGGTCTACCTAGAGGCGGTGCTGGTGTAGAGAGAGGTGGAGTAGATATTCCCAGACCCAGTGGTGGAGCACCTAGGGGAGGTGCGGTCCTTCCGGAGTAGGCGAAGGCAGAGCCAGAGTTTATGTTGTCCGCCAGGAGCAAGTAGAGGTGATTCCCCATGCAATCACTGGTCAGATTCTTTATTTTGGTACTCCTTTGTTTATTTTAGTTGATTGTGGGGCTACACATAGCTTTATAGCCATGAGTGTAGTGGAGAGATTAAGGGTTGACCCTAGTGTGGCCAGTAGGAGTATCCTTGTAGAGATGCTAGATGGGGTTATGTGGTGAGCGATAGAGTCCTCATAGATCAGATGATAGAGATTATGGGTAGATTATGAGTCCTTACTCCAGATTATGGTACGGCTCCAAGAGTTAAAGAAGAAGCTTCAAGAGCTAGCAGACAAGAGATTCATCAAACCCAACTGTTCACCGTTGGGAGCTCCAATTTTATTTGTGAAAAAGAATGATGGGTCGATGAAGATGTGTATCGACTATAGGGAGCTGAACAGAGTGACGGTAAAGATTAAGTATCCTCTACTAAGGATAGATGACCTCTTTGATCAGTTGAGAGGTGCAGCCATGTTTTCCAAGATCGACCTGTGATCTGGATATTATCAAGTCAGAGTGGCAGAGAGGGATGTCCCCAAGACAGCTTTCAGGACTCGATATGGGCATTATGAGTTTGTGGTCATGCCATTTGGGTTGACTAATGCCCCAGTGATTTTCACAGATCTGATGAACTGGGTATTTCATGACTGTCTGAACCGGTTCATAGTGGTGTTTATAGATGACATTCTGGTATATTCCAGAAGTGTGGCAGAGCATGAGAAGCACCTCAAATTTGTGCTTCAGAGACTGAGGGACAGACAACTGTATGCCAAGTTTTTCAAGTATGAGTTATGGCTTGATAAAGTGGCATTCCTAGGCCACGTGGTATCAGCAGATGGGATTTCAGTAGACCCCAGTAAAGTGGAAGCAATTTTGAGTTAGCCAAGGCCGAAGACAGTAAAAGAAGTCAGAAGCTTCCTTGGGTTAGCAGGCTATTACATGAGGTTTATTGAGGGGTTCTCGAGCCTAGTGAGGTCTCTCACTGCCTTGACTAGGAAAGAGGTTCCATTTGTATGGACAAAGGAGTGTAAGCTGCGTTTTCAAGAGCTCAAGCAGAGGTTAACCAGCGCTCTAGTTTTGGCACTACCTCAGGAGGGGGTAGAGTTTGACATATATATAGATGCATCCCATTAGAGGATCGGGGCAGTTCTGATACAGAATGGTAGGGTCATTGCCTATGCCTCTAAGCAATTGAGAGATCATGAGTTGAGATACCCTACCCACGACTTGGAGTTAGCAGTAGTCGTATTTGCTTTGAAGATTTGGAGGCATTATCTATATGGAGTCAAGTGCAGCATCTATTCAGACCATAAGAGTCTGAAATACTTCTTTACCCAGAAAGAGCTCAACATGAGACAGAGAAGATGGTTAGAGCTGGTGAAGGATTATGACTGCGACATCAGATATTACCCAGGAAGAGCCAATGTAGTGGCTGATGCCTTGAGTAGGCGAGTGGCCTTATCAAGTCTTTCAGTTCAGAGAAAGCTGCAGTATGAGATTGCCAGAGAGCATATTGAGATTGTGATTGCAGGTTTCTCGAGGCTGCATATCAGATCCTCCCTGTATGATATGATCAGAGAGTATCAGATGTCTGATGAGTGGACTAAGAGTATGCTTCAGAGGATGTCAGAGAGAGTAGTGCCAGACTTTAAGTTCAGAGATGGGATCTTGAGGTTCAGAGACAGAGTGTGTGTGCCACAGAGTTCAGAGTTGAGACAGAAGATTTAGTCAGAGGTGCACAGTACGGTGTATTCAGCACACCAAGGCAGCACAAAGATGCAACAAAATCTCAAGAGAAATTTCTGGTAGTCAGGAATGAAGAAAGACATAGTGTAGACACCCCATTTTAGACCGAATAGGGTCACCCCCGATGATGAAAAACCTGGATATTAACTTAGAGTTTTTGAGATGTTGAGCCAAGGATGGATGAGTTAAAAAGAAAAAAAAAAGTGTTTATTTTATTTTACTAAAAAAAAATGTTTATTTTATTTTACTTAAAAAAAAAATCATGAAAACCCAAAATGATGACCCAAATAGCTAACCCAAAAGAGGAGAGGAATAAGGAGGCCCAGTGTGCAACCCAAACTTCAACAGTATACTGGCCCGGCTGGAGGAGAAGGCCCAAGGATGAGCCTGCAGAGCGCGCGTGGATCACACGCACGATGAAGCGGACGGGCCTGTGTCTATCGCGCGTGTTATTCACGCGCCAGCTAAGTCAGCTTTAATACTGCATTCTGTTTTTTTAGCGCAAGCCTCCCTGTCTCTCTCCTGCTACTGCCAGGCTGCGTGTCGCACGCTGGGTGGCTGGACAGCTGGTGCATTTTTTTCGTCCAAACTACCTATAAAAGAGAAGGGTGGGCACAAAGAGAGGGGGAGCCGGGGGGGAGAAGAAAGAAAAAAAACTTTAGGGGAAGAAATTTTCAGAGAAGAGAGAAAACTCCAAAAAGAAAAAAAAATACAGTGATAAAAAAACAGAAGTAAAATATATATATATATATATATATTTGAATCCGATTTTCACCTAACTCATCTTTGGCTCAACATTGGAAAGCTTGAGGATATTCACATTCAGCGAAGGGCGGAAGGTTTAATTCTGTTGGGTGCTTGGGTTCGAATCACGACTGGCGAGGGAAATCTGCTTATTTTACTCTGTGTGTTTGTACATATTGGGCTTCCTGGTTGGGTCGTATGCTGTCAATTTGCATTGGGCGTGCTGGTTGGGCTGTATTTTCTTTATTTCTATTAAGTGGGCTGTATTCTGTGTTTCCTTAGATGGACTGTTTTTTTTTTTTTTTTTTGGGGCTAGACTATTGATTAAATTGATATATCTGTTTATTTTATTGGATTAATTAACAAAATTGTTTTTGTAGGATTTATTTATTTATTATTTCTAGGCTTGTTTAAGGTTAGAAGAAATATATAAGGGTGTATGAAAAAGGTTGTAATTTTTAATTTTTAATTTATGTTGATTTGGTTTTATATTCTATGACTAACCTAATTTGTTTTGCAGGATTTATTTATTATTTCATAAGCTTGTTTAGGGTTAGAGAAAATATATAGGGGTGTATGAAAAGGGTTGTAATTTTTAATTATTTTCTTTTTCGTATTTCATTAATTTTCGTGGATGAATGTATATGCATGATTATTAAAATGCATCGTGTGGTAATACAGAACTTAATTAAACTCGGCAACGCGTTTAACGAACAAACCACAATAGTGGAGGCCGGCTTTCATGCCGGGCGGCATGGGTGCCTAACACCTTCCCATTGTCGTACCTGACTCTCCGAACCTGACCCATTGGGCAGGTGAGAGGTAGTTGGGTCTTTCGCAAGGGATCTATAAATTGCTTATCCTCACAGATGTGTATTTTCCCAGGGTTACTCCCTGGTGGCGACTCCATAGACTTCATAGCGGGCCAAAAACCCGTTATGCGCTCGTCTTGACCACATCTAGGTTGGTTAAACAAGAGTGGTAAGTCTGTCCTGGCATGGCACGGCAAAAACTGGCGCCACAGCTCTGGCGACTCCACTGGGGAAAATGCGAAGAGTCGATTCCGATGTGGTAAGTTTGGCGCTTCTAAGTTTAATCAAGCTCCTTGCATTGCACAACACTCACACCCACTGTGCACTCCTTGTCCCTATCAACCCCGATGGCAATCCAGACTTCGCCCGAAAGTCCACTCGGCCCAGGGATAGTCTGTCTTGTACATCAGCCTTGGGCAACGTACCTTCGTGTATATAAAAAGAACCTTTGGTTCTCACCTAAGGTAGCCTTTGACCTTTACCCGAGTCAAGCCCATGTAGTGGCCCATAGATGTCAACCTTAGGACCCTTTTTGCATATGATTGATCGAATCAAATCTTTATGCATAAAGTCTTAAGTTTTTACCGCCCATTTTGAAATATGCCTTGATCCATGGCGTTAAAATTTTACTGATTGTTTCTTTAAGTGGCCTCCACTAAGAGGAAACTTTCTGAAACATCATTTTGTATAAATCTTCGTGACATGACTCGACATACTCCTAAATGGGCACATAAAACTTGAAACTTCATATGTAAGGATTCATTAGGTCTAGGACCATTGGGTCTTCTGGTGACTCAATGGATACTAACTATCTAGGGTAGAATTGACTTTTCTAACTTTTCATTAATTGAAGTAATAAGGGGGCGAAGGGAGTGATAAGGGGGTGAAGCCTAGATTTTAAAAGCATTTCTTTTTTCGAATCGCCTCCAAAGGGCATTTTCATCTTTTGTTAGCCTAAGTAGATATGTTCGATCTGAATTACCTCATAGGGGCATTTTTGTCTTTCGTCTTTCGAAATAAATAATTTTGATTCAAGTCTTCCACAATGTAGAATCGTTTAGGAGTAATAAACTCACCCATTCATTTGTCTCGTCTTCCATGTCGTATAATCCGAAATCTTATCTTTAGGGCTAGATGTGTTATCATTAGGTTTTTTTCAAGTTTAAGTCTTCGCTCTACTTAGACATTATCCCACAATTCTTCTGTCTGTCTACTTATTGAACCCACATTTTACCACAATTCTTGTTGAGTCTAATAAAGTCGACATTTAAAATAAATTCATTCATACATGTCATGCATAAACGCATCATGCTCGTTGAGTCTAATAAAGTCGTCGTTTAAAATAAATTCATTCATTTAATCTTGCATACATGTCATGCATAAACATCATGCTTGTTGAGTCTAATAAAGTTGTCATCTAAAATAAATTCATTCATTTAATCTTGCACACATGTCATGCATAAACATATCATGCATATCATGCAATGTCACTTTATTAATCCTATATACATATCATGCATAAATACATCATGCACTAACATGTCATTTTGCAACCGTTCAGTGGGAGAAGAGAAATATGACCGAGGGAAACATGATAAAGGAAATAATGGAGAAGCTTGAGAAGATAATTGATGAAATGCTTGCTACAAAAATAGATGACTTGATGAACAAAATGGCCCAAATGATGACAAAAATGGAAGGAAAACAGAAAGTAGGAGAAACTAGTGAGGTTAGGGGCTTACCGCAAGAGTAACAAAATGATTCAGGAGATGACTTCTTTGATTTGGAAGATTATTTGAAAACTCGGGAAGAGACAGAAAGAAGCTCAAAGAAGACAATAGAGGTACCTATGCCCACTTCGAGGGACAGAGTAATAACTGAAAAGTTAGAACAATTAGAGAAGGCTATAATGAAGCAAGGAGCATTATTCTCATTAGACTGGGATGACTTAGACATACCTGAAGAAATAAGGTTACCACCAAAGTTTAAAGTGCCTGATTATCCAAATTTGATGGAATTGGTGATCTGAAAACGCACTTAAGGCATTATGTCACTGTGATGGGAACAACTAGGTTATCGAAAAAACAAATGATGGAATTGTTTCCTTTGTCATTAGAATGGGTTGCTAGTGTTTGGTATTACAGTCTCAGTAAAACAGATAAAATAAATTGGCATGGATTGGTTGAAAAATTCCTGCAACAATATTCCTACAACACTGCTTTAGACGTGACAATTAGGGACTTGGAAATGACCAGACAAAGACACAATGAGTCATTTGCTGAATTTATAGCTAGATGGAGAGAGAAAGCCTCTAAGATGACAAGCAGACCTCTTGAGAAGGATCAAGTAAAAATGATAATGAGAAACCTTCTCCTTGCTTTTTATGAAAAGATTTATTTCTTTCCATTGACCACATTTGAGCAATTGTATGATGCTGGGATACAAATTGAAGATGCCTTGGCTATACAAGAGGGTGGAAGATCCCTGTGAAACTTGGAAGGCATTATCTTTTGAACTTGTCTTTTCTTTTGCATGTATTGTATCTTATGAATGTACATATTGACAAATTTGGCAATAAAATGTGATTTTGAGTTTTCCAAAAAAGAGATAAACTAGTCTTGGTAGACTTTAAAACACTAAACATGAGATTTTGAGCCCATGG
This sequence comes from Anacardium occidentale, assembly GCA_026122585.1. Classification (NCBI taxonomy): domain Eukaryota; kingdom Viridiplantae; phylum Streptophyta; class Magnoliopsida; order Sapindales; family Anacardiaceae; genus Anacardium; species Anacardium occidentale. The sequence goes on from JAJEJH010000212.1 coordinate 129,379, forward strand.
TCATACACACATAAATGACCTTTGATTCCTTTGTTGAGTGTGTTCTCTCTGATAGGTGTCTCTAGAACTTGCTTCAAATACTGATCAAGATCACAATCGATCACATGCATTCACAGAAATGATGATGGTATCAGAAGATGAATCATTTTGACCAAAAAGCCAACCATGACACAAGTTGACTCTAGAGAATCCTGTTGAGCCTAAAACGCTTCCTTAGCAAACCTTATACTACAAATCATCAACTTTCTTTTTGTCTCATCCCTACTTTACCATAGGGGCTGATAGAGCATTTAAGACTATGTTAACGAGGTGAAAAGTTGTGACACTTGTACCCATCCGTATGAAATATGAACACAAAAACAAGAAAAAAAAAAAAGAGAATGAAAAGATGAAAGCAAAGAAAGAAAAGAAAAAAGAAAAAGAAAAGAAGGAGAGAGAAAAACAAAGAAAGAAAAGAGAAAAATATTTGTGCAACAAAGCAGAAGCATTAGAAAGCTAAAAAAAGAATGAACATGAATCAAGGTTCAAACCATGAAGAAAAAGTTTTAGATGACTCTATCAGTGCCTTTGGTCTAAGCTACCACTATCCAAGATAATCCTACCTTCACCTCAACCTCACGACAACCTCTACAAAACTATCAAATTTATGTTTACATGTGACTTAAGTGATGGAGATCAGATGAACAAGCAAGCCTATGGTAGGCACCATTCATGAGTTGAACTTGAGCGTAATATTTTCACCCTTTCAAACACTTGAGTGAACTGAGTGACGTGTGAGTGTCTACCAAGCTAGATAACTCTTTTTCGGATAAAAATCTTTTGTCATATTGAATTGTGAGTTAAAACCGAAATGTCAAATCCCATCAGGATAAAAAAAAAAGAAAAAAAGAAAAAAAGAAAAAGAAGCAGAAAAAAAAAGAATAGAGGAAATCAAGGCGTGTTCCCTTGGTCTAGGTCTTCTACCTCCCACTGATATGGTCATGACATAAAGCATTGCATATGAGCCAGCAAAGTCAGTATAAGCATGTCATCATGCATCGCATAAAATACTCAAAACAGCTTGTTGTTTCAATCCACTATTACAAGTCATTTTGTAATTCATCTTGAAGGCACACCTCCATCATTTTGTAAGAGCATCCATTTTGTCGAGCCTACCCAACCAGGGGCATATCCAATTTTGTCAAGCTTACCCAATCAAGGGCAAATACAATCTTGTCGAGTTTACCCAACCAGGGGCATTCCTCCAATCAGTTGAGAATAGAAATTGACCGTTGTGAAGTTTCTTTAGCTTCGTTATATGTTAAATCATCTAATTGTCGAAGACGCCTAGAAGAGGCTAATCCACCCTAGGTTTGTCTAGAAAGGGCATCCTAGTTCAGTAAATTTACCTAGAAGAGGCAATTTACTTTTCGAGTTCTGTCTAGAAGGGACAGTTCTTTTCATCAGAGACGCCTAGAAGAGGCTAATCCACCCTAGGTTTGTCTAGAAGGGGTATCCTAGTTCTGTAAATTTGCCTAAAAGAGGCAATTTACTTTTCGAGTTCTATCTAGAGGGGACAGTTCTTTTCATCGGAGACGCCTAGAAGAGGCTAATCCACCCTAGGTTTGTCTAGAAGGGGCATCCTAGTTCAGTAAATTTCCCTAGAATGGGCAATTTACTTTTCGAGTTCTATCTAGAAGGGACAGTTCTTTTCATCAGAGACGCCTAGAAGAGGCTAATCCACCCTAGGTTTGTCTAGAAGGGGCATCCTAGTTCAGTAAATTTGCCTAAAAGGGACAATTTACTTTTGGGTTCTGTCTAGAAGGGACAGTTCTTTCTGTCGGAGACGCCTAGAAGAGGCTAATCCATAGGCTTAGGGAGCTAGAAAGATTGCCTTTGCCACGTTGTTTGTTGACTTTTGTTGGTCCAAAATTAGGTGTCTTCTTTCTATACTTTGCTACATTTTGCATGTGTTTTCATTGCATTCACAACACAAACAAAATTCACAAAGTAAGGGGCATCTGTAGACACCCCATTTTGGACCCAACAGGGTCACCCCCGATGATGAAAAACCTGGATGTTAACTTAGAGTTTTTGAGATGTTGAGCCGAGGATGGATGAGTTAAAAAGAAAAAAAAAGTGTTTATTTTATTTTACTAAAAAAAATGTTTATTTTATTTTACTTAAAAAAAAATCATGAAAACCTAAAATAATGACCCAAATAGCTAACCCAAAAGAGGAGAGGAATAAGGAGGCCCAGTGTGCAGCCCAAACTTCAACAGTATACTGGCCTGATTGGAGGAGAAGGCCCAAGGATGAGCCTGCAGTGCACGTGTAGATCACACGCGCGATGAAGCGGACGGACCTGTGTTCATCGCGCGTGTTATTCACGTGCCAGCTAAGTCAGCTTTAATACTGCATTCTATTTTTTTAGCGCAGGCCTCCCTATCTCTCTCCTGCTGCTGCCAGGCTACATGTCGCATGCTGGGTGGCTGGACAGCTGGTGCATTTTTTTCGTCCAAACTACCTATAAAAGAGAAGGGTGGGCACAGAGAGAGAGGGAACCGGGGGGGAGAAGAAAAAAAAAAAACTTTAAGGGAAGAAATTTTCAGAGAGGAGAGAAAACTCCAAAAAGAAAAAAAATACAGTGATAAAAAAACAGAAGTAAAATATATATATATATATATATATATATTTGAATCCGATTTTCACCTAACTCATCTTTGGCTCAACATTGGAAAGCTTGAAGATATTCACATTCAGCGAAGGGCGGAAGGTTTAATTCTGTTGGGTGCTTGGGTTCGAGTCACGGCTGGCAAGGGAAATCTACTTATTTTACTCTGTGTGTTTGTACATATTGGGCTTCCTGGTTGGGTCGCATACTGTCAATTTGCATTGGGTAGGCTGGTTGGGCTGCATTCTGTGTTTCCTTAGATAGACTGTTTTTTTTTTTTTTTGGGCTAGAGTATCGATTAAATTGATATATCTGTTTATTTTATTGGATTAATTAACAAAATTGTTTTTGTAGGATTTATTTATTTATTATTTCTAGGCTTGTTTAAGGTTAGAAGAAATGTATAGGGGTGTATGAAAAGGGTTGTAATTTTTAATTTTTATTTTTTGTTGATTTGGTTTTATATTCTATGACTAACCTAATTTGTTTTGCAGGATTTATTTATTATTTCATAGATTTGTTTAGGGTTAGAGAAAATGTATAGGGGTGTATGAAAAGGGTTGTAATTTTTAATTATTTTCTTTTTCGTATTTCATTAATTTTCGTGGATGAATGTATAAGCATGATTATTAAAATGCATCGTGTGGTAATACAGAACTTAATTAAACTCGGTAACGCGTTTAACAAACGAACCACAATAGTGGAGGCCGGCTTTCATACCGGGCAGCATGGGTGCCTAACACCTTCCCATTGTCGTACCTGACTCTTCGAACCGGACCCATTGGGCAGGTGAGGGGTAGTTGGGTCTTTCGCAAGGGATCCATAAATCGTCCATCCTCACCGATGTGTATTTTCTCGGGGTTACTCCCGGGTGACGACTCCATAGACTTCGTAGCGGACCAAAAACCCGTTATGCGCTCCTCTTGACCATGTCTAAGGTGGTTAAACAAGGTGGTAAGTCTGTCCTGGCATGGTGCGGCAAAAACCGGTGCCACACATAACAGACTTAATCTCCAGATGTCTGATATGTCAACAAGTTAAGGCAGAGCACCAGAGACCCTCAGGTTTACTTCATCCTTTGAGTATTCCTAGTGGAAGTGGGAAGACATTTCCATAGACTTCATTTCTGGTCTTCCTAGAGTCCAGTGAGGATTTGACGGCATTTGGATGATAGTGGACCACCTCAACAAATCAACTCATTTCCTGCCAGTCAGACAGGGTATGTCCACAGATCAGTTGGCACGTCTATATATCAGAGAAGTGGTGAGACTCCATAGTGTTCCCAAGACGATAGTGTCAGACAAAGACTCTAGATTCCTGTCAGTTTTCTGGAGATCATTGCAAAGAGCATTGGGAACCAGGCTACAGTTCAGCTCAGTATATCACCCTCAGACAGACGGCCAGACTGAGAGGGTGAATAAGATCTTGGAAAATATGCTGAGAGCCTATTGTATGGACTTCTAGACCGATTGGGCAGAGTTTCTTCCTCTCATGAAGTTTGCCTACAATAATAGTTACCAAGCAACCATTCAGATGGCTCCATTTGAGGCGTTATATGGTCAAAAGTGTAGATCTCTTCTTCATTGGGATGAGATTGGAGAGAGAGATTCTCTGGAGATAGCAGTGGGACCAGAGACTACACAGAGGATGATTGAGCAAGTCAAGATCATCAGGCAGAGGATGAAACAGACCCAGGATCGACAAAAAAGCTATGTTGATCTAAGGCATAGAGAGATTGAATTTTCAGGGCTATAAGGTGTTTCTGAGAATTGCACCCTACAGGCAAGTTCTCAGGTTTGGTAAGAAGGGAAAGCTAGCACTCAGATTCATTGATCCCTATGAGATTCTTGAGAGAGTAGGGATAGTCGCCTACAGATTGGTACTGCCAGCCAGCATGGACAGAATCCATAATATCTTCCACGTGTCACAGTTGAGGAAGTATGTAGGAGATCCTTCTCATGTGCTTCAGTTTCCAAATATTGAGTTGGTAGAAGATTTAAGCCACCAAGAGCTACCTATTCAGATCCTGGACTACAAAGTCAAAGTCCTCAGAAATAAAGAGATCCCACTGGTGAAAGTTTTGTGGTGCAACCAGAGAGTGAAAGAAGTCACTTGGGAGGTAGAGTCTGAGATCAGGGATAGGTTTTTAGAGTTATTCAGGTAAATTTTGGGATCAGAATTTTTATAAGGGGGGAGGAAATATAGTATCCCAGATTAGTAAAGCCCTTAAGGGTAGAGTTTTGGGGTTAGAAATGAAATTCATGAATAGATTGGGAGTCTATGAGAGTTTAGGGGTGAGATGATAAGTTTTCAGAGCTGTGTGGCCTTCATATGATTCTTTTAGGGAGGTTTCAATCATGCGAAGCGCGGGAAATGAATTATATTCATTTTCCTTGGTGCACTCCCGTGCACATTACCCTGCACGCCCGTGCAGGTGGGTAGAAGAAAGAGAGATGGGAGAGTTATTGCTTCTCACCCAGCTTTTATTTCCATTTCAGCATTTTCTTCTCTTCATTTCAGCAGCTCCCAGCCTTAGAGTTGATTTGCAGCCACCAGCAGCTCCCAATCCAGCAAGAGAGCAGAGAGAATAGCTTGAGATAGATTTTCGGCAACCATGTCAAGAGGTAAGTGTTTCTTACTTCTTCCTTGTGTCTTCTCAGCTTGCTTTGATGCTTGATGATGTTGGAAATGTGTGTTTCCGTTTCCAACATGTTGTCTTATGTTTGTATATTTCCATGATGATGATATAAGCCCTTGGATGATGATTTCCACCCAGAATGCATGCTTGCCTTGCTTGTGTGGGTGTTAGTGAGAGAAATGTTAGATTTCCATGATGGAATGGGTGTCGATATATAGAAGTGCCAAAAATGCATGTTTCAAGTTAATTTGATTTTGGTTGAGAAATGGTGTAGATTCCTACAATTCCAAGTCATTGCTCGTGTTGCAGAACCAGACTCACGCCCGTGTGCCTGGGTTTCTACAAGGGCACACCCGTGTGCACGAAGTGCGCACGACCTGAATGCAGAGAACACGACTGTGCGTCCTGAGGGACACGGCCGTGTGTCAACTTATTGCATGAAATGGCCAGAAAATTCCAAAAGTACGCACGACCAACTGCATGGCCAGTGCACGACCCCATGCATATGGTCACACGCCCATGTGCCTTTGCCATGCACGCCCGTGTGTGTGTGCTGCACGACCATGTGCTTTGCCCACATGCCCGTACGTCAGCCATTTTCTAGAAATTAAGCAGCAAAATGAAGTAAAAAGATTTGGTAAACATTTTAAAGGCTAATAATCACCAGATAAACCAGAATTCAGACAAGTAATGCTGCATGAGCATATCATAGCATAACATGTAGTCTGAGAGAGGATCAAGGGATCCGAATTCAGTAGTTTCAGCATTTAGAACCCGATATACGGGTTATAGTTGGGTGAACTCGAGGGGGCATCTGTGGGATCCAACTTTCTGACACCAGTCAGACTACTCAGCATATTATTCAGCTTTCTAGCCAGTAGCTAGACTGTTCAGCCCACATGGCCAGGATGTCGAATTCCTATGTTCATCAGTCTGATCAGCATAGCAGGTACATTCTGGTACATATAAAGATTCGCATGCATGCATACTCAGATTTCAGTTATCATGCCATGACATACATTTCATGATATGATTAATAATAAGAACAGATAACAGAATAATCAGTTTCAGCGCCAGCAAGCGACTAGATGTATGAATAGGGCCAAGGTCAGGTATGTATGATATTGTATGTTGCTTGCTTGGGTTGAGGGAAGTAAGGAATGCTTACTGGGTGATCTTTATCACTCATCCCCTTTCCTTCTTCCTTCCTTTTCAGGTCAGTGTGCTGCTAGCAAAGAGCGCGTAGACTGAGGCTTGCGAGAGAGAGGACCCCACACACTAGTTTTCAGTTGTATTTTCAATTTTGACCTGTGTGGTCTTGTATTGTACATCTTTATGTACTCAGATGTAAAGAACAATTGTACAGATACAGTTGTATATATGAAAAGCCATTATGGGCTCATTGTATATTTATATTTCAGTTTCAGTTCCAGCTTCCTCATACATTGCACAGTAATAGTAGTTTTATTTTCGTAGGATTCCTGTCGCAGGTACCCGTAATTCAGATTATTAATAAAAGAATATTATTCAGCAGTAGGGGTACTCGTGGTGGCGGGTCCTACAATATTGACACTTGTTTCAAATTCTAACTTATATCACATTTATACATAATCAATAATATGGGTAAAAAGACCAATTTTTCCTTGAGAGTGCTTGTAGGTTTTACATCAATCTCCATGTGGGCATCGACATAATGTGCATTAGTTTACCTCTTTTTTTAGGCACCAATGTAATGGATTCCATCTTTTCCAATCAAAATCATTAAGCAAAGATAAGCAACCTCTTAAGCTCAATTAAATCACAACTTAATATGAATTACTCGGTTCATTCATAGGTTAGTTCAATCAAACAACTAAAATGAGTTTAAATATTGACCCAAATCGGATTAACCATTCTGTCTTGACTGGATTGATCCAATTCAAATTTTAAAATGATGATTGTTTTAAGGTATAATGATGGTCATGATAGGAATGAAAGTAAAAGGAGAGGAGAAAAAAAAATAAAGAATAAAATGAGGCAAAAATGTTATAAAAATAAAGAGAAAGAGAAAAAAAAAAAAAAACCATCTTGCTGTTGGTAGCATAAATGGTCATAAAAAGTCTCTCTTAGAATTTAAAATAAATATCCTTAATATTAGTGTTGGAATTTATAATAAGATGAGTTGATTATTTATTTCAAAACCAAAATTTTAATGGTAAGAGGATTTTTTTTTTTCTAATCTAAATATAGCTTTAGAGAATTTTTCCTTAATAGAAAAATACTAGACCATCTGAAAACTAAATCGAATAGGTTAAATTATAACAAATATTTGAATATCCAAATGTAATGGTATTTTTTATACATAATAAAATGGTCAAATGACTTAATCCCACACAAGATCTCTCTAAATCTTGAAGTCTCATTCATCAACTTATAAAAATCCAAACACTCGTCAATAAAACATTTTTCTTCTAATTTCGTCATTATTTTTAATGAAATAATCAAAATATTCTTAATAAAAAAATAAAAATTATCATAAAATATAAGATAATATTAAAATATTAAAAGTAGTAATAAAATAAATTTTAAAAATCAATAAAACAATTAAAATATATAAAACAATTGAACTTTTGAAATTTTGAAAAAAACAATCACTGTTATTAATAGTGTCATCAATGACAGTAATCACTAAAAACTAAATTTTGTAACAAAAAATAATCATCTGGTTTGATTGGAAGTTAGATCTGACTGTCTCTGTAGTGCTCTCCCTATTAAATGTTATTGTGCTACTATAATTATTTATTATATAGGAAAAGAATTAAATTTTTTTTTCACTATTGAAAACCATCATCAGTCATATTTAACAGGAACCCCTACAAGTTTGTTGCTAAATTTAAAACACGTATGCAGAAGTTGGAATAAAACATGTGATAGGAAACTAAAACCCACAATACAATATATTGAAAGAAAACTCATGTTTTACTATATAATAATAATATTTGAAAACATATATGATATTGTACATCTCATATGTATAAGCAATACAAAGCACACGAGCCATTAGCATGCTATCTATTGGAAACTAAATACATATATGTACATACGTATGTAACTTGAAAACCCAAGTGAAGACTCGCTCGAGTCATATCTCATTCTCCAGTCATCCCATGCTCCAAATAGGGTTAAATTCGAATTGAATCAAACGTAAACATGCACATGTTTGTGTTCAAGCTCGTTTCATACAATTCAGGCTCGTATTTGCATTCGTGTTTGTCAAATTTTTTTATATTAAATTTTGAGTTCGTGTTCGATTCGTATAACTCAATTCATGTTTGGTTCATATAACTCAATTCATGTTCGATTCGTATTCATTTTCAGTTCATATAATTCGTATATATATATTATTAAAAATTATAAATACAAATAATTAAAAAAATTTTAATTTAAGTTCAGATTTGTGTTCGTATTCGGTTTGTACAATTTATATTCATTGATTTTTAAAATTATAATTCAAATTCAAATTCGTATTTGTATTCAGATTTGAATATTTTGTTTCAAGTTTATTCGAATCGAACTTAAAAACTAATTCGAACTTGTTTGGTTTGAATCTAGCCCTAGCTTCAAGTTTAGCTCCCCAAATATTAACCTGCAATAAAGGAAACTGAGGGGGATGAGTGACAAGTCACTCAGTAAACATCTCATATCTCCACTCTCAAGTAGGCTCTAATCTGATCTACTACTAGCTAGTTGCTAAGCTAAGGAACTTAACCAAATTCCTGACTAGTCTAAGCTTCTTCTGATTTAGCTTAGTTACTGTTAAACCTCACTAGCTTCTCATTCTGATATTCATTATCCTGTTTTCTTTCTTTATTAATTTTTAAAACCTAGAGTATTTTTGAGTTCTCATAGGCTTAGCTGAATTCTTTTATCTTTCTTCTTATGACGTGTATTATACAGTTTTATCTTTCTTTTATTCTTTTCTTAGTTGTTTCTTATTTGTTACTGTCTGTACTATTTCATGTCATGTTATGATATATCATGATATGAAGTATGTTGAAATCATGTTATTCACCTTTGGGCCTGTTTACTGAAAATCATTTTCTAAAAATGCTGTTGTTGAGATCCAAATATCCAAAACACTAAAAAACTTATGAAATCTCTGTGTATCCAAAGATACTTGTTATACTGATCAGACTAATAAATATAAGGATTTGACGTCTTGACCATGTGGGTTGAACCATACCAGTGAAGTATCAATAAGTTTAAATATCCTGCTATACCAATCCTTATACCAATAAGCTAAAATCTCACAGATGCCCCCTTGTATTCACCTTTACTAATTAATCCAAATGTTGGGCCTTAAATGCTAAAAATTAATGCATATAGATCACTTAATCCTTTTTTTGAAAACACTGATTTGGCATGCAATGTTGAATGATGTTATTCATGCATATTATCTTATTATCTCTCTTTCTATTATTACAGTTTAACTTACTGAATCAGCTATTATAGTTTTGTTTTATGTTTTTTTACTAAAATTTCTAGTTTTATGACTTATTAACTTATTAATAAGTTTCATGTTCTATTATGTTTCTGTCAACTTTTGGTTTCTGTTTTCCTGTTTCTATTATATTTTTGTCTTCTAATCGTAATCTATCACTAGATTATGCTATTCTAGTCTATTGACGAGTTTCTTATACTTGCATGAGATCGAAATGTAATTCTGGAAGTATATTTCATATTTCATCTTTTCTTTTCTTTTTTCCTTTTCTTTTCTATTTTTTGCTGTTTATTTTACTGTTCTACTATTTTTACTAAGTGCACAAACGTGTGTAAGGAAAGACATAATTGTGCATGGGAATACACGGAACTGTGCACAGAGTGTGTGCTTGGGCATACTAGGTTTTGTATATGGTTCTACTCAACCTAAGTTATTGCAAAGGCATGTGTTTCAAGACACACGGTCGTGTCCTTACATACACAGGCATGCAATAGCATCTCCAACACTCACGTGTTATGCATTCACGAGCATATGGAATTAGAAGCGAGCACACAGGCATGTTTTCTGCTAACATGGGCGTGTGTCCAAACTTGTCCAGGTGTGCATGGCAACAATGCACGAGCGTGTTACCATTAAAATGGGACTACACGGTCGTGCACATGTGAGCACACAAGCGTGTGTAGCATCCCAGGTTTAGAAATGCCCTCTAGGGTAGAGTTTAGGGGTTAGATGTGAGAAATAGAATAAATTGAGAGTTTAGAAAAGTTTAGGGGTGAGATAGTAAGTTTCCAAAGCCTGTGTGACTTATGCATGTTTCCTTTGGGAGGTTCCCATCATGCATAGCATGAAAAATGAAGAGTTTTTATTTTCTCTTGTGCACTCCCGTGCACTGTGCCTTGCACGCCCGTGCAAGTGAGCTAGTGAAGAGAGATGAGAGTTATTAGTCTTTTCTCAATCCACCATGAAAATCATCCCATTCTCTCACATAATCATATACACACAAAGCAAGCATGGTTCATGGGTAGAAATCATTATCTTAAGCATTATCTCGTCACATATCAATACATAAATATTCACATAGCTCATAAACATGCTAGGAACACATCCAAGCATTTCAAATCATCACATACAAGCTGGGAAATGCAAGGAAGAAGTAAGGAAACACTTACCTCTTACCATGGCTGCTGGGAAACTCTATCAAGCTAATCTTTTCCTTTTCTAGTTGGATTGGGAGCTGCTGTATACTGCAAATCAATTCTAGGGCTGGGAGTCTCACCCATTTTCAATCAAAGTTTCTCTTTTGTTTCAATGACTCCCAGCCCTAGAATTGATTTGCAGCATCCAGCAGCTCCCAATCCAACTAGAAAAGGAAAAGATTAGCTTGATAGAGTTTCCCAGCAGCCATGGTAAGAGGTAAGTGTTTCCTTACTTCTTCCTTGCATTTCCCAGCTTGTATGTGATGATTTGAAATGCTTGGATGTGTTCCTAGCATGTTTATGAGCTATGTGAATATTTATGTATTGATATGTGACGAGATAATGCTTAAGATAATGATTTCCACCCATGAACCATGCTTGCTTTGCGTGTATATGATTATGTGAGAGAATGGGATGATTTTCATGGTCGATTGAGATGTAGTTTGTGATAGATGAAATTGAAATGTTTTGTATGTATATTAAAGTACTGGAAATGCATGCTTTCAGTTAATTTCAGTTTAATGGATGTTTGGTATGGTTTCTTGTTCGAGACTGGTGTCGTTGGTGCAAAGCAAGACACATGCCCGTATGCCTTTGCTTCTGTAGGGATACGCTTGTGTGCACGAAGTATACACGGCCTGATTGCAGAAGACACGCCCGTGCGTCCTAAGGGACACGGTCGTGTGTGTGTGCTTTCAGTAATAATGCACATATTTTCCAAAAGCGAGCACGATCGGCTACATGACAAGTGCACGACCCCGTGCATTTACACACACGCCCGTGTGCCTTGCCCACATGCTCGTGCAGTAGCATATTTTTTCGGAAACAAGTTAAAAATGAATTATTAAGCATGAGAAACCTTTCCAATGGCTAATAAGCAACAGATAAGCATAAAATCAGATATGTAATACTACATAAGCATTTTATAGCATGACATGCTAAGGCATCAGCATGAAAAAGGATCAAGGGATCCAAATTCATGAGTCATTCAGCATTCAGAACCTGAAATCCTGGTTAGAGTTTTAGGTGAACTCAAGGGGGCATCTGTGGGATTTCAACATTCTGACTGCGGTCAGATCATCCAGCACATCATATTCAGCTTTCTAGCCCTTAGCTAGACTGTTCAGCCCACATGGCCAAGATGTCGAATCCCTGTATTCATCAGTCTGATCAGCACAGCAAGTATCTGTGGATACATATAGATTCAGATGCATGCATATTCAGTTATATTCAGCATGGCATGATATACATTTCATGACATGGATTAATAATTCAATCAAGAGAATAGTTAAACAATAATCAGACTAAGCAATGTCTAGATTCAGCAAGCGATTAGATGAATGTTAGGGTCAAAGCCAAGTACGTTTATTGCTTGTTTGCTTACTTGGGTTAAGGGAAGTAAGGATCGCTTACTGGGTGATCTTTATCACTCATTCCTTTCCTTCTTCCTTCATTTTCAGGTATGTTTGTTGCTGGCGAGGAGCGGGTGGACCGTGGTTGACGGGAGAGGGCTCCATATCAATTTTTAGTTTGGCCTATTGGGTTTGTATTGTAAATTTTTATATTTACTCAGAGTATGTACAGAAAAGTAGTGTATATGAACAGTTTGTATATGAGACATGTATTTTGTGGGCCCATTGTACAATTGTATTTATAGTTTTCAGCTTCCGCACGCGTATGTAATTAGTAGCAGCAGGTTTCTTTTTGTAGAATTCTCGTCGCATATATCAAATTTTCAGATTATTAATAAAATAAAGAGATATATTCCGCAACAGCGGTATGCGTGGCGGTAGGTCCTACAGCATGTCTCTACCATACTTTGATGGTAATACACCTAGAAGACCTAAAAACCAGACAAGACTCTCCCAATCACAAAATCTCTCTAAATGACGCTATTCTAGCACACAAATAAGGAACCACACACTTATATCACAACCTCAACATCTCAAAATCATGTTAAATCCTTAAATGAACTCATCCAAAAAATTACATGCTAAGAAACAAGAAAGAGGTAAGAAAATACTTACCTGAAGCTTCTAAGATCTTCTATCTTTCTATCTCTAACTAAATCCTGACTAGATTAGTTGCTAGAAATTGGCTTCTCTCTTTAAAAATTGGCTAGGGTTAACCAGAAAGGAAGAAGAAGAGAAATAGGTAAGTTGGCTGAAAACATGAAATCTCTCTTTATAAAGTTGTGTGGCCCAAGGAAGACACACGGTCGCTCACCTCTGAGGCACACAGTTGTGCTCTTCACACAAGGGGTACATGGGCGTGTGTCAAACACAACCTATATAAAGCCTTTCTAAAAAGACTATTATACTCCCAGAATTCATTGAGACTAATCTCTGGCTATAAAATCTCATCTAACCCCGATCCAAGGCCTAAAAAGATTATTCTAACTTCGGAATATTACAATCTTCATCATTAACGATAGCAAAAAATGATTACCTATAATAAAGTTAACAACTTTCAATCTTTTTTTTACGATCATTAATGATAGAAGTAATTAAATCTAACTGTTAATTGAACCAAATGATCTTTTTCAGTCACATGATTCAGTTTACGGTAACATTTTTTTCAATGTTTTTTAATTTAAAATTTATTATATATTTTAATTTTTTATTAATTCTTAAATTTTATTTCATTATTATTGTAATATTTTAATATCAATTTACTATGTTATTATTTTTATAACATTTTATTTTATTACTTTTATTTTTTATTTAAATTTAATTATTAATATATAATCATTAATCATTAAATTTAGCCGTTATTTAATATCCTATTAAAGCCATCCCGCACACGACATCTTTGTGAGGTTCAGGCGACTTTTACTGCTTCCCTTAATTACTGATGTTTAACTTAAAACTTAGGCAAACCGCTGTCTTTGCAACTGCAAGAGGACGCGTCTGCAAAATTCAAACTTTTTCAGAAGGCCAAACTTCTTATGCCAACCCAAGGTTTTATTAAACGCCCAAATCTCACCTATTAACTTTTAGAAATCAAACACTTATTTATAACTAAATTCAGTGATTAAATTTAACAATCAAGCATTAAATTTAATTAATTAAAAAAGATTCTATTTTTTTAAATAAAAATGATAAAATTAATTTAATTAAAATATTAAATAATTTTAAAATAATAAAAAAATTTTAAAAATTGATAAAATGAATAAAAATTTTAAAAAATTCTAAAAGCAACTGTACCGGTGGCCTTTGAAAACCAAATTAGATGATTGAAAATGACCACCTAATTAGACTAAGAGCTAGATTTGGTCTTTTTTATCATCAAAGATGATCAAAAATAACCGATATGCTTGAAATTAGTCGTTTCTATCTGACAGTCTCTGTTAGATTTTTTGTGGCCAAATTTAACTGTCTCCTTCATCAAAATGGTTAAATCCGATCGTCAATTTAATCAGATAGTTATTTTCAGTTACCTGATTAGATTTTTAACAACCACCACTACTAGTAATACTACTAGCAATAGTTCTCTTTTTTAATTTTTTAATTTTTTATTATTATATTAATATTATTTTATATTAAATTTTTTTTTCATATTAATATTATTTATTTCTTTGGTGGAGGATATTTTGGTCATTTTATCAAAAATATTAAAAAATTTGGAGTCAAGGGCGAGTATTTGACTATTTAAAAATGTTTGGGTAACACCGTTAGTTAGAAAAACCTTGCGTGGGAACAAGGCTTGTGACCTTTCATAAAGCCACACTTTTTTGTAACAGCAAACTTTTTGACTGCAGTTCAAATCCTCCGGTAAAAATTTAAAGCAACATTTGAGTCCTCCTTACCACGATTGCAGTAGAAATCTAAAATGCCCTCGATTTTATTTAAAATTTTCCAATATTATAAACAAATAAACACCTTTTAATCTACAACTCTGTTAAAAAAATTAGAACAATTTATTTTTTTTTTTTTTTTAAATTTAATAGGAAAAAGCAGAAGTAACAAAAATGTAATAACTGAAAAGAATGAGGGTAATAAAGTAAAAACACAGGTCAATTTACCACGTCTGGTAATGATTGGCTTTTTGGCGGCTATCGCTCTAAACCAATCTATGAACACTTGCCTTTCTGTCTCTAAAACCTCTAAACTTCTTCTCATAATCTTTTTTTATTGTTATTCTTAAATAAATAATATTAAAAATATTATAGTTTACGTTTTGGTTGCAGTGGTATCTGTTTTTTAGTTGGTCGGGAATTTTGAATTCTAGAATTCCCGGCGATCCTTTTGAGATTGAAGCCGCATCAAGGTCGGATCGAGAAGTGTGTTTTAAGATGAAAAGTTTTGTGTTGAATTTCGTAACGTGAAGATGAAATGTAAATCTAAAAGAGTTTCTATAGTCAGATTGATGGGGATTTGTTTCAGTAATGAACATCAAAATAAACATCAGCAACAACGACAACCAAAATCTTCAATTGTTAGGGCCAACGATCAAGGTTTTTTTCTCTTTTTGTTAATCTATTTTCTTTTATTGTTCTGTAAGAATTTCATCGCTAAAATGCACAAAAAAATTATAATGTGGCCTTTTATATTGTTTGTGATGCTTTAATTTCATTTCAGATTGATGAGTATTGCAGCCAAAATGTTCAAAACTTCTAGAATAGTGATAAATTTGGTATGGATGAGTTAGTTAGTTGTTATGATGTAATCTCTAGTTTTGATTTAATGTGGAGTAGGGAATGGAACTGCAGCGGAAAGGCAAGAGTCAACAGGGATAAGAAGTTATAGCAGCAATACAATGACTCCCAGGAATGTCAATGAACTGCGTCAAAATCCAGGATATAGTAATGTTGATATATTTACATATGAGGAAATGAGATTGGCCACCAAGTCCTTTAGACCAGATTTTATTCTTGGCGAGGGTGGGTTTGGAATAGTGCATAAAGGAGTTATAGACGAGATTGTGAGGCCAGGTTACCCGACAACACAGGTTGCAATTAAGGAACTTAATCGCCAAGGTTTCCAAGGTGACAGAGAATGGCTGGTATATGTCTTACCATTTTGGCTTATTTAATTATCTTCTCTTTTTCCCTATTAAACAGGCTCTGCTATTTAAACATGGGAAAAGTCTTTTGTTCGTGCCCCTTGGCTAATAGAAGTAATTCTTTAAGCAAATTAGTTAGGGTAAAAAGAAGGTTAATGATCAATGTGAAACTCCTCCCCTGTATGATATGCCATAAAAGATTATGTGTAATGTCTTAGAGCTCAATCTTTGGAGTAATTAATTTGTTACCAACTTCTGTTTAGGCTAAGAAACAACTTTTATTTTTCCCATTGTTTGTTTTTAGACCATAGTAGAAGAGATGTTGCTTCGTCAATCAAGAGTTTAGTGTTCCAGTGTTTCAAATGCTATGTCTGAGATATCATATCCAACAGGTTTCTTGGGGTTTGTAGTAGTCTCCTATTGCAAATCAAACATCCACAAGGAAACTTTGCGTATTCAAAGAAAAACATTTCCTATCTCACTGGTCATAAGCTGATCATTCTTATCATAATTTAGGAGATTCTTCTGCCAAAGGATTTTGTAAATATTTATCTTGTTTGCATTGACCACCTGCATCTGGAGTGGTTTCAAATGAGACTGAAATGCATTTAATATTTTTTTGACTGCTAATTAGTTTTAAATTGTTTCATTTAAGTAAATAATCAAAATTATGCATCTGGATGGACATGCATGCTCCAAAATTATTTATATGCATATTAATTTGTATCCATACCCACTCTTGCATTTATCTGAAATAGTGACCAGGGAACCAAGATATAGTGGATAAGTGAGGTCTGAACAAGAATCTCACAAAGTGAGAATCTACATTTGAAATGAATAAACACTATGATACTTTCCGTTGCTGTAACGAATGGAGAACGCTTGATTTTATTTAGTTAAAATGGATGGACTGATTTGGATGTAACTGCTCAGGTGGACTGTCTTTCTTTCTGTTTATTCGACCAAAATTATGCTCACGGGAACATTTAGAATCACCCAAGAAAGAGAATGTGAGAAATTATATCAAGCAAATATTGTTTCAAAGGTTTACTAATAATGGTGTTATATTGTCTGCCATAGACTAGAGACGAAACTAATTACTTGCTTTCATTTTTCATTTGGGAAAGGAATGAATTGCTTATCTTGATATCATTTTTTTTTTCAGGCAGAAGTCAACTATTTAGGACAGCTTAGTCACCCTAATCTTGTGAAGCTCATTGGGTACTGCTGTGAGGATGAGCACAGGATAATAGTCTATGAATATATGGCAAGTGGTAGCCTGGAAAAACATCTTCTTCGCAGTGAGTGGCTTTTTCTTTGATATGGCAAGTGTTAGAAGTTCTATGCATAGTTTGATGTTATTATCTGGAATGCAGCTCTAGTGTGGTCTACTATCATTCAGATAGCCTTCATGCTCCAAGTGTCTGTTGAACTTCAGTCAAAGAGTTATATTTTTAAATAGGCTAATTAGGACTTGGGGAAAGAAGAAATCTTGCATTATCATCTTTAACATTTTATCTCAAGGTTTAAATGCTTTTAAGTTTTTCAATCAGAATTCTTCTATGAAATGAAGTAATAAAACTTCAGGATTGATTTATTAGTGCTATTATTATGTTTCTGATAAGAAACATAGAACCAAATATGATAATTAAAGGGACAGATACAAATAAAAGTAACAGAAGTTTGTCACCAAGAAAAACATAACTAAGCGATACAGGAAAAGAGACAAAAGTACATAAGCTAAAAGGAGTAGAGTTTTCCTTTTATGGTGAATAAAGAGAGTAGAAGTATTCTAAAATTAGGACTGACTTTTAAAGAATGTTTCTGTGGTTTCATTATTATTGGTTTATGTCGTACAGTAGATGTTGAACTAAATCATGAAGCATTTTTGAAGGAATTTTTTCTCAATGAGAAACTTAAGAAGCAAAGGCACAATAGAAGTATGATTTGGTTTCCTTTATTTGATATTGGCAGGAGAATGTTTATGGTATAGAGAAGAAATGTAAAAGCAATACAGACCAGTGTTGAGAAAGTACCAGTAAGTGTATGACAGACTGATAAGTTATGAATTAAAAATTTATATTCACCCTGTCTGAGGTATCGAGTCTAAGATCAATAGTGCAGTAGTATTAATTGTAAAATTACTCAATAATGCTAGACAACCTACTATAAGCGCTAGGTTATGACTGCCCCTTTACATGGTTTGTACTGACTTGAAAATTAAGTGGATGGCTGTGTTATGCTTGTGGTGATTAAAATATCAAAATATACATGTCTATTTGCTGCATAGGATGGAGAAAATGAATTTTATAGGGAAAGAAGCTATTCTTGTTTCGAATTTATATATAGAACAAGTATTGTTCTTAGTGATTTGGTTTTCCTTTGGCTTGTAGGAGTTGGTTGCACCTTGACTTGGTCAAAAAGAATGAAGATTGCCTTAGGCGCAGCAAAAGGACTTGCTTTTCTGCATGGTGCAGAGAGGTGTATCATATACCGCGATTTCAAGACATCAAACATCTTGCTGGATTCAGTTAGTTTTCAAATCTTTGTTATTAATGAATTGCTTTCTAACAATCAAGTACATATTACAAGGCCATTCGTAATATGGAAAAATAAGAGTAGCATTCAGCCATGTTTCTCTATTTTTTATTGAATCATTAAAAGAACAAATCATTACTGCTGCACACTGTACTAAGAGTTCTGAGATGAAACTTAAAAGTGAAAATGATTTAAGATGAAGGAACCAAGTCCCAAAAAAAAAGAGGTTGGTTTCAGTTTGCCCGAAACTACTATTTTAAAACTGTCAGAAAAGGTAAGGTTAGGAAGTTCATTTCTCGACTTGTTCTCCCAGCATCATATTGTTCTGCTTATGTGTGAGCACCGTCTGCATTTTAGTCTTCTGTGTTTGTGAACTGTAGCTTATGGGGCTCCTAGTGGTAAACCCAATCATGGGCTGGCTGAAAATGTATTTCTCATAGTGATAAGTACTTAGAATTTTGTTATCTCTAAACTTAGAATTTTGTCATCTCTAACCCACTCAAAGACATAGCATAAAAAGCTTCAGCTTTGAAGAATTTGCTAGAATTGTTTTGGCTAAAACAATTAGGAGCTCAGTGATGTATTTTGACCTTTTGGTTTGTCATGTGTGATTCTCTTCTGTTGAGGAAGCTGAAAATTGAATGTGATCTGCAGGATTTTAATGCAAAGCTTTCCGACTTTGGCCTTGCAAAGGATGGGCCTATGGGAGACCAAACCCATGTGTCAACTCGTGTGATGGGCACATACGGTTATGCTGCCCCTGAGTATGTGATGACTGGTGAGTCATGTACTAACCAATCGCATTATCTTTTTATTCATTTATTATTATTTTTCGATATAGATTATTGCCCAACAGAAAACAAAAATAGGCTGCCCATGAGGAGTTACTAATGTCAACTATTTGTAATAATACCAAGACGGAAGATTTTAATTATTATTTAGAAGGTTATATACTAAACGGGTTGGTTATAAAATAGGTGGACAAGCACGACTAGTTAACCATTTCATTCAAAAATCTGTGGTTTGAGGGGGTTAAACCCTAATACAAACATGCATTACTTTTAATGTCAAAAGATTGTGTCAAAAGTTAACTGATACAGGGATGGACAAACTAACTGATTCGGTAATGTAGCAGCTCGGCACCATGGGTTTTGGAGATAGGAAAAAAAGAATCTTGTCTATGTGTTTATAGGGGGGAAAAAAAAAACTCAAAAGCATGATCTGTAGATTCTTACGTTGGATACTTCCAACTTGAAAAAAACCATTTATATATTAGAACTATTTCCTTGTTTGACAGATAACTGATTATTAGAAGTAATAGCAAGTTAGGAACAAAATTGATGTTTGTTCATCTTCTTAGGACACTTAACTGCTCGCAGTGATGTTTATGGTTTTGGGGTTGTGCTACTTGAGATGCTCCTTGGAAGGAAAGCTGTGGACAAGAGCAGGCCTAGTCGAGAACACAATCTTGTTGATTGGGCTCGTCCACTTCTGAACCATAATAAGAAGCTTTTAAGGATTTTAGACCCTAGAATGGAAGGACAGTACTCAGCTAAAACTGCAATGAAAGTGGCTACTTTGGCATACCAATGCCTCAGTCAAAACCCAAAAGGGAGGCCCGTGATGAGCCAGGTGGTGGAATTACTTGAGACTGTTCAAGCACCAGAGGGAAACGACAAAGAATCGTTGCTTGCAAGGGGTGGCAGTGTAACCCTTTATGAACATCCAAAACATTCTGCTCAAACTCCTAAAGTGAAGCGCAGTGAGAGTGGAATTCATAGTAATCGAGAGGCACATAGAAGGAACAGACCTGCCATTGGAAGGAGTAAGAGTGAGCCTCCAAATGATTGCGATCCTTATAGCCCTTACGATTCTCCTGCCAAGTTAGATAAAACTGATGAGGTATCAGCTTTGGCAGGGAGTTGACTTTGTACCATAGTATGGATTGAAGTAGAAGTAGTAAGATGTTTCACGAGGTTATGAAAAGCTACTTTATGTTTGTACCAAGTACAGTTTTTGTGAGAGGTTTAAGTTTTTGTGCCAGTTCTTGTTGTGATGTGATTGAAAATTTTCAGTTGTATTGTCGGTTAATAGGTGCCCACACACACTATTGTATTAGTTTTGAGGTTAACATTCAACTATCGTAGCTTTTTGTTGTACTAGTAATATTTTCACCACAACCAAAATAGAAATGAACTTGCTTAATATTACCTGTTTAGTGCTAACATCCCAATAAATTTATGATTAATTAGTTAATTAATTTATAAGTACTTAAATTAAAAAGCTCTGTCCTCAGCACTTGTACGCAAATCTTTTAACCTTGGAAACTGTCTTTTTACTTATAAAATTAGATTAAATTAAATTAAACTCAAACTTAAACTTAACACAAATTTATGTTCAAATTCAATAAATTTTTATATATACACAATTCAAGTTTAAAAATTTGATTTGAATTTGATTTTTTACTATAATAAAATTTATTTATTTATTTATAAATATTTATTATAATTTATTAAAACTACAAATATATTCATTATGATTAATTAACTTATTAAAACCCAAATGTATTTATAATAATTTATTAAAAATATAGATATGTTTATTAAAATTTATCTAAAACTTAAATATAAATATAATTTATTGAAAAATTATAATTAAAAAATTCAATTAAAATTCATAAATATGTTTGAATTCAATTCACATGACTTGAATTTGATTTGTGCAATTCAAATTTAAAAATTCTTAGTATCATAATTCAAATTTGAATTTAAATTGGAATTGAAAATGTCTTTAAACCAAATTTAAAAAAGAATTGAAACATAATCGGTCCAAATCAAATTCGACTTGCCTACAAATAATGGCTTCCTTTTCCATTCACGCTTAGGCCGGAAAGGGCGTAAATTACGTAACCCCATCGACATTTAAGAGCTTCTTAAATTAGCACGCCACTGAACACATGATTTGAAAACGTAAACAAAACAGCAAGCAAGTCAAACATAGGAACAGTTACAACTTTAACATTCATCAGCTACCTTACAACATCTCAAAGGACCCAACATTTCCCGTAAGACAAATTAAAGGGGATGAAGGAAATTCTTACTGCAATGTAGTTACGTGGAACCGCACTTCCATCGGGTTACACATCAGCAGCAATTCCCTGCAAAATAAATGCCTGCATTACTGCTATATTCTTTCAAATATCATCGTCAGCATAGAACCCTGGATGGAAACCCAGAAAAATTCTGGAAAAATCCCACCTCCAAAACTAGTCCAAACAATTTTATTTTTTTTTTAAGTAAAGAATTTATAAACAAAAAAGAACCAGGTGAATCCAAAACAACTTAAGTGCAACAGCAAAACCCGCCCGCAAGCAAAAGCAACAAACACAAAACCCCACCCAATCTCACTCTTTGAAAGCCCATTTAAACTCCAATAAAAATATAACTCAAAAGTCTAAACAATTTTTAAATGTATTAATAATAGCATTTAACAAAAAAACAAAACAAAAAATAGATAGATAGAAAGAAAGAAAGAAACTAGTCCAATACTCTTTGTAGAAGTATTTGTACTCTACCGATATACATGCAAAGCAGTCTCGACATAACTTTTCACATTAAAACCATCAATTTGTTTTTCTTATGTCAGGCCCTTCATAAATGGAAATGGAAACGAAGTTTTTATCATTGGAAGTTACTGTCTTCCTAACTCAATGTGTTTTGATTTGCTGAAAATTCACTGAAAAAAGAAGTTTCCTTACCCCATACTTGGCACAATTTCATTGCCAGCTGAGTGATAGATCTTCTCTCTGCAGGATTAGAATATTCCATTTTCAGAGTCTCCTCAATTGCAGTCAAAAATTCTCGCCTTGTTTTTGCAGAGAGAACTAGGTGATTTGGTCCATGCATTGTGGTTAAGTCCACCACCTAAAAGCAGAGGATAAAAAAGAAATATAGCAACTCACACTACTCATATTATTATATAGCACTGTTTTTGTCAAATCATTGCAGTCATAAGCAGGAGGTCGCATATATTTGAAAGCAGGGAACATTCAATATTCTGGGCAACAAAGCATCTTTTCTTGTGAACCAATATTAAACATGCAAATGTAAATAGAAGATGAGAACCCAACCTCTGTAATTTCTTCTACTGGTCATTTCTTTGAGCAAAGAAACCTTTTCATGTGTTTATGCAATCTAAATTTTGCATCTACGACTAGTATCTGATTTCTTGCTAAGAGGCAATAAGAATGAAGTGATCATGACCAAGCTCAAAAGTTTTGGTAAGTGTGTAGGGTTACAATTTTTCATTAAGCTTTTAGATTTAGCATTCTCTAAGATACCTCCCTCTAGCAGAGTTTTCCAATCTTCATTGTCATTTTTTTAACAAAACTTTTGAGGGGTTCCATATTTTAAGGAAAGGACCATTGTTAAATTCTTATACAGCCACATCACCAATTTAAGGCCTTTTATCATAAAGAGTGATTCTATTTCCTTTAGAAAACTAGTCTCCCACAAGTAGGGATAAATTCAAGTCAAGCCAAGCTTGAACCGTGCTTAAGCTTGGGCCAACTCCCTTCAAACCTGCTCAAACTCAGCTCAGCTTAAGGGGAGATGGGCTCAAGTTTAGCTACAATACCAAGCTAAACTAATCTAGGCTCAATAGAGTAGTCAAGCTAAAATCGACCAAAAAAACATCATTTGGATGTATATGAGTCAAAATAACATCATTTTGACCAATTTGAATCAAACTCTTCTAGACTTGAGAGCTTGAAAAGCAAACACTCCCTAAGCTTAAGCTAGACAATACAAAACCCCTTAGGCTCGAGCTTGAGCTTGAGCTCGCCTTAGCCAAACTTGTTTTAAGCTTAATCAAAGTGAGTTGAAAATTAAGCTCAAGCCAGCTCAGTTTGAATCCATCCTTACTGACAACTAACATAGAAAGGACAACATTTATGTTAATGAAAATCAAAATGGCAAAAAAACTTGCCTGTTGCAACCATGGGATGATAGAGTTAATGAACCTCTGTTCCAAGAAATAGGATGCCAAAGTACTAAGAAGATCATTGGTGGTCTTGTGGGATAAACTTTCAAGAACAGGACCAGTTCTATCAAGAAGGTCAATTAAAACAAGTTCATCACCAGCACAGAGAGCTTCAACATATGCTGAGTCCAGATCCCCTTCACATAGATGTCCTTTCACACACTGCCACAAGCTATTCTTGCTTTCTGAATTATTTATTCTGCCATTAGCATTTGAAGCTGATGCAAAGACAGAATTCGTTTTTCTAATTTGACCCACAGCCTGTGTTCCCAGCCTGGTTTTTCTGTAGATGTCCTTCCCTGTTGGGTTTTGACTATCCTTTACTGTAGGATTAGTCCATAACTCTGAACCTTCTTTGATAGAAGTACTTGATCTGCTCTTATAAGGGGCTTTTTCCTCCCAAATCTCAGAATTCTTCACAGCAATTAATGAGTGTTTATTACGAATATTGAAAGATGGCCTTGGAGAGCACGTAGAGAGTCTGGGAGAAACAACTCTTTGGCTATGCTTGATAAATTTTGAGCTTGCCAGGTCTGAATGCCTCCCACCATGTACAAGATCCTGAGCTATTGTGCCTACCACATGCTCTAAACCCAACACCTTAGACTGCAGCATTGATAAGCTATCCATTATGCCAGTTGAGAACACCTGAGAATTCATTTTAAAATACCAAAACCAGATTAGATGACTGCTAGATCTTGAGACGTGGGACAGAAATTGATACTATAGAATTTAAATAACGATGAATGCCCTAGTTGACAAGCTCTAGGAAGCTTATGTCATTATTTTATATAATAAAGATAAACTAATTGAGCCAGATTTAAAAAATATATGCATAGATCCAAAAATATTGAATACAAATGAAAAGAAACCAGTAACCAACTTGTGTACAAGGCTCAAAAGTTCTAAATTATGAATATTCTATTTTCCCAGTATTACAAACAGCCATATATGTACTTGTTTCATCCAGCCTAGCTGGTTTTATTAAGTAATGGTTTCTTGATATTGGCTGGCAATGATAGCACTCAATTCTGGATTTGGGCAGTTAATTAGAAACTAAGAAGCCTGCACATGTGAGTCACTTTGGTGATACATGTCCCAGGATTTTTCCACAGATGGTAAAGCTCTGAATTGATAAAGATCTAACAAAAGCATGAAACTACTACCTGTAGTAGATCCATTAAGTTTGTTTGTTTGTTTTCAATGTCCAAGAGTTGTTTCTGAATGTATGCCATTTCATTTTTCATCTGTGAACAAAACCCTCCTACAGTGTGGGAACAAGATTCTGTGACAGTAGAGTCAAGACTTCTACGATCTTGCATCTTTGCAGAATACATCCGTTCCTCACTACCAATGTCTTCAGCTCTAAAACATTGGTTTCTTACCATGGGCTTCAGCAAACCACCCTCTTCAAGGCATTCATGAGAGACTCTCTCAAATTTGGTCTCAAAGTTCTCAGCGACAAGGTTTGAGACAGAAGAACACTCTTGTTTATCATCCATTGGCGCATATTCATTTTCAATATCTTGCATACTTGTAACATCAGTGCTCATTCTTTCTAAGGTCTTCGTAACACAACTACCCTCAGATTCTTCATTGTGAATATCTGCTAAAGGAACACTATGGGTTTTGGGAACAGCAATTTCAATATGCCAATCATCTGCTTTAGAATGATTTGAGTTTTCCATGTAATTTTGGCATACTTTCCTAGCAGACAAAGGAATCCTTCTATTGGCGAACTCTGTGACAACTTTCCTGCATGTCAAATCCTTCATTCCAAAATCACTGGGACTTGTAAGACCACTGAAGTTACCTCCACAGAAATTTTCTGCCAAAGAATGTAAAATAAATAGACAGAGATGAAATGAAACGAGATGTAACATGCAATCAAAGAGAAATATAACATCAGATATTATTTTTCAAAGAACTCAAACAAGTGTCACATATAAGACAATATACTATAAAGTTTACTCTAGTTCATTATAAAAAATAATTGGGAAGCACATGTAACTGGCAAAAGCTGACTGCTTCAATCTACCACATGCAAGCATCATTTATATTACATTCAAACCAGAGACTATGTGCCAATCAAGGACCCAGCAAATCCAATTTAAAGTAGCTCCAAGAAAAGCTTGAAAAACAATGGAATTTTAGAATAAAGGGGAATGGGATTGTACCCATCAGAAAAGGCTTTATACACATTAAATTTAACACAAAATATGAGGTAATTTAATTGAGGATTTATGACCAGAAAATACCCTGAATATTGCAAAATGTGTAGTTGGTTACTGTTATTGGAAAAAACTACATTCCTTTAGGTATAAGTCAAATGTAATATGTGACAACTACTCTTATTGCAAGTCTTAGTTTGCACATCACAAATTAAGCTTAGTTTGATAAACCGTACTTCTTTATAACACCTTCAGCATCTATACTAGAAACAGTGATTGGGATACTGTAAACTTCCCCTAAAAATGGATATATAAAAGTTTCCCTATAATGAAGAGAATATTACTTGAACATATGATGTTTATCCAAAAAAATCACATTATTGAGTATATGGACTGAAATTTCATAATTTGGGTCCAGGCTGCAGGGGCACAGATCTTAGAAGCCCATAGTTGATTAAAGGAATTAGATTGTCAAGGGATTCACTTGCAGTCTCTCTGTATCAAAGAAGCACTTTAAACCAGGTGAAAAACTCATGCAAATGACTCCACGCCTGATAAGCATGCCAAAAGTAAATTCATGAAGAGAGAGGAAAACATCCAAATGAGTAGAACCCACAATATAATGCATGAACTGTTTTTGAAACATTTCATATAATTGGTCTATTTGGAAAATTGACGATATCTGATGATTATTTCTATTAAAATTGAAGGTAGAATGATTGTCAGATCAACCTAGTGACTAGATTGGTCATATTGTTGTGAAGAGTTTCTTAGCTTTAACTGGACACTACATTCACATAGCTTTAAGCAAAATAATATATACTTCTAATCATCCATATGATTTTGAGTCCAGTTATACAAAAATAAGGCATATTTGTCATCCATGTACATAGATTAATAATTCAGTACAAAAACAGGGTTAGCCACGAATTTTTTTAGTTCACAGTGATCAAGTGGGAAAGAAACTGATTGCACATGATGGACTCAGAAGAACGATCAAGCAGTTAAACAATGGACATAATTTCCTAGCATCCTGAATGCTTACCACCAACTTAAATGATCAACAAATCTGAAATTTTTTGTTGTTGCTATTGACCACATATACTTGGTTTTCCTGTAATGTACATACTCAATTTGCTTAAGTCAAATTATTCTTGCCAATAAGAAGTCCACCTAAAAATACAGATGCATGCCAGAATGTCCAAAGCATGTTACAAAAATCGGAAACCTGATGTTAGTCCAAAAATGAAAAAAACAGGTGGATTGAAGTCAAAATGATAGCAAATATTTAACAAAGAAGGCAACCATTTGGACAAGGCATTATACTAAAAGGGAAGAATAATGTATAAACCATGTAAACAAAAATTAATATCAAACACAAAATAGAACTAAGATATGGAAACTTTTTGACATATTAGAGTAGCAGACATCAGGCAACAAACCTTTTATAGAAGACCCAGCTTCCGAAGGTTCAGGCGTATCAGGCCCTGGAAGACCTCTCCAGTACTGTAGGGCATGCAGCACTGTCTCCCTAACTGGTTTCACCTACAGAAGCATAGAGAAGCCACTATTATATCCAATTTAGTCATTCATAAGAAAGTAAACTTCTCCAAATATGGGTGTACATGAAAAATCCAACCTTATCAAAACGACATGATTCAAGCGAAGAAATACACGAAGCCTTGAAACTCCCCAAGAATGATCTGCCACTTGAAGCAATTTCAGCCAATGCTACAGAAGCTGCTTTGCGTGTTGCCCAATCACTGTTCTTGAGAGCATCTTGGATACTAGTCATTGCAGCTGACAGAACACTTTTAGTAGCAGCACCACCTGCCTAAAATTCAGATTTATGTAGTGGTTGTTTAACAATTATATGCAACAGAAAACATAGTAAACCATCATCACTTGTCCTAATCATCAAGAGAAACGATGAGTGATCAAACAGATTGTAATTCAACTTATGTATAACAATTGGTATACAGATAACACTATATTGCCATTCACTTAAAATCAGACAATCTATTGATAATGGAATAAATTAGGAATAAGAATATTTGTGACAGTGATTGAAATTTACAATTAAATGGTGATGAAAATATTTAGCCCCAGTGGAAGACTAAACTTGGCATTAATAATTACTTGATCAGACTAGAAATATAAATATGTAGAATTAAATCATCCAAATCAATGATGTAATAATCAATTTATATTTTTCTCAGAAAAGAAGGACATTAACCCTAGTCAATCATTGAACAACTTACAAAAACCAAGAAATCTCATCCCAGTAGATACCACTGCTAAATGATCTGAGCAAGTCAAAGTATCTTAAACCAAACAGCCTCAGATGCAATCCACTTAATCACTAAAAGAAGTTTTCTTTACCATGAAGTCCACATGGAGTGATGCCAGGAATATGCAATGGAAATTTTCAAAATAGTCAAATGATGCTTGAGAAAGATATGGTACCACAAGTAAAGTCATTTTTCTTTTGCATTACTGTAACTACAAGATCATCCAAATTTATGAAAACCATCCCAGGTTTTGTCCATCAAAAGTATAACTGATTCTATAGAAACATACAATAAACAGAGAACAAAGGAGTTAATATTAATCCTCACAGATTCAGTTGTGTGATACATAATAATCTCACAAAAGAGAGCCACAGAAGTTTCAGCAAGACGCAAAAAATAAATAAATAAATGATAACATAAGCATCTATTAATGAAGTTCAAGGCATCCAGACTTACTTGCCACAGTTAAAAGCTTACCAGAATAATACTTCTGTTCAACTCAATTACAGCTGGTTTTGCCATAAAGTGAGGATTCTTAAGCAACTTTATGGTGCGAGTCAGCATGCGCTGCAAAATTGAAACTGGAGCATCATGGATACTGTCAATAACCCTTGCCAAACACAATGCTGCCCCAAACTGCACAGATTTATTTTGTTCACCCAAAGCTTCAAAAAGTGGCCTCACTAATGCAACAAAAACTCCATCACCATGATTACTTAGGTTTGAAGCCAAAACACCCACCGTTTCCACACAAGCATCCCTCACAATGGAATCTGAGTCCTTGAGTCGCTTAACTATGCTACCAACCATCTTGCTTAGATGGGGTCCTATTAGAGCCTGGTGAAGCCTAGCTAATGCACCCATCAGTCTAATGCATTCCTTCCGAACTAAACTCTTTTGTTCAGAATCAGTGTCCAGTATACAAGAAACAAATGGACCAATCATATCAGGAGTCAAACGTTCAGCCATTTTGTCAAGCTCATCAACCCCTATTTGATAAGTATCTCGATCAGCTAGCTTGTTGAGCGCAAGAATCACTTTATGTTTAAGTTCAAAGGAGACTTGTTGGACATTAATTCTAGAAGATGCTCTCGTTTTCATTGTGATAAGCTCAACAACCTAAATGCCTTGAACTCTTAACTTTTAAGTTCAACTCATTCTACTTGGATGCAAAGACAAACATGAGTTCTTCATAGTCTCAAAACCTACAAAAACAACACAAATCAGAGCTTTCAGATTAATATTTATCCCTATAAAAAAGAAACATAATGAAATATCAATGACGAAAAATAGAACGTCTATTTCAGGTTTCTCTCTAATTTCTCGAGAATCAACAGACAGTGAAACTGAATAGAATATAATATAAGAAGTTGAACAACTTTATCTCAGATATAAACAATTTGTACCAGTTTTAAGAGTGATTCAACATGCATTGTTAAAATAAATAATAACATCCGGAAATGAACATCCTAGATTTGGAGTTCCTACCTAATTTTCTCAAGAACCGTACACAGATGAAAGAAATCGAACAACTTACAGTGAAGAAGTAGAGGAAGAAGCCTTAGAAATATACAAAATGAGTACAAATTATATGCATTTTTAAAATTAAATAAAAACATTAATGAAAAATAAACAAAGCAAAAGTGGAGAATCTAACTAATTTTCTCGAGAACCAAACACAGATGAAAGAAATTGAAAAACTTACAGTGAGTAAGTGGACGAACGAGACAAGACTTAGGAATAAACAAAATTAGTACATATTTTAGGAGCTATTTTGAAAATCAATTGTTCAAAACTTCAAATTAAATAAAAAGAACCTGAGAACGCAGTTCGAGAAAAGCTCAGTAGCTTGGCTTTCACAGTTTAAAATGGAGAGAGAGAGAGAGTGGCTTAAATTTTCGCGCTTAGCGTTTGAGTTTCGAATTTAAGAGAATTGAGCTATTTGATTGCTGCCACGTGGATAATCGGACAGATTTTTGTCTGCTTTTGGGTGACTTCTAGAATTAATTTATGTTGTTTATTTTAAAAGAAATCTGTTATGTTACTTAATAGTTAAAAGAAAATCAAATTTAAAACACTCTTGCTTAAGAAAAATCTAAAACTTATGAAAAAAATTTTAAAATGTGAAAAAAATACAAACTGTTGTGCAATTTAAAATATGTTGTTCTGTCTTCGGGCTAGCAGTTGAAGCGCAATGTGTCAGAAGTCGGCAATGTGTGTAAGACTCAATTCAAATTAAATTAGTTTAAATTTAATTTGAATAAATTTAAAATAATTTTATTTATTTTGAGTTTAAATTTAAAAATTAAATTTGAATTTATAATGAATGGTTTGTGAAATTTATAAATTTGTAAAAATCATTCATATTAATTAAAATACCATCATTTCAATCAATATATATATTAAAATAATATTATTTTAAGTATTTAAGATATTTGATGATCAAATTAAATTGAATTTGAATTTAATTTTTAGAATTAAACCAAATTTAAATTTGATAAAAATGGCACCTGCGTCAATCAAGTCCAAAAAGTGAATGAGGAATTATTGAACTTCTACTTCCACGATGAGATGCTAAAGCCCTTCAGCAAATCCCAGTGCTTCTCTTATTTAGTTTAATGGCCAAACGACATTGTCACACCCAAGGTTTTCTTGAAGGACATCCATCCTAAAATTTTAAAAAGTAAAATACATAGCTTTCGATGACAAGTGGTCGAAAATACCCGCCTAATTCTATCAGCGATCGGATCTAACTACTTTGATGGTAAAAATATTCAAATCTGATCATCAAAAATCTAACAAAAATAATCAGATTTGACACATCTACTACTGTAAAAAACTAAAAACAATTTAAATGTTTGAAACTAGTCGTTTCTAGTTATATTTAATGATAGAAATAGTCAAATTTAATCGTATTTATCAGGTTTTTTACTGTCAGATGTCATCAACTTTGCAATCGAGATAGTTAAATCTAGTTATCAATAGAACTAGGTAGTCATTTTGGTCACCTAATTATGTTAATGACGGTTACTGTTGTTAATGACGTTGTTAGTAACGATGATTATTTTTTTAAAATTTTATTAATTTATTATTATTATTATTGTAATTGTTTTTATAAAATTTATTTTTTTAATTTTTATTGAAAAAACAAAAATATTTCTCTAATTTTAAGTTAACAGATTAATTAGCTTTTTAAATTTTGATGGGTAAAACTTGATGAAACCGTGGGTAAGAATAGGCCCTTTGGCCTTAGTTTAATTAGCCTTTCCTAACACGCATCTCGCTCTTAAGGAGTCAAGGAGAAGTCCATGTAATGGCGGAGCTACCATTGGTCAACGAGCTGCGTCGACTTCAGACCCACTTTGCTTTCACAATTTTATCGTGACATTTCATAAATGAATCCATTTCGCGGCAGCAAGGGTCATGATACTACCGACTACTGACTAGCAATCAATAAATTTCAAATTTAGAGAATATTTTGAATGGTTATCAAAGGAAAAGTCATTCATAGAATGTCATAACAACGATAATCCAATTAAAACAGCCTTTTTTTTCTCTCCATAAATCTGTATATAAATCAGGCAAGAGGAATAAGGAGAGAGAAAAAAACAATCCTATGATTTTTGTATTACAATTTAAGGTTAAATTTGAATCAAGTTAATTTAAAATCAAATTTGAATTTAATTTAAACAAAATCGAAACGGGTTCACATTTCATGAGCTCAAACCAAAGTTGAGCCTGGAATTTGTGAGCTTGATTTATTAAGCTAAAGCTCGAGCTTGTTATAAGCTCGTAAAACTCGCAAACTCATAAA
The DNA here is from genome assembly GCA_026122585.1 of Anacardium occidentale. Taxonomy (NCBI): domain Eukaryota; kingdom Viridiplantae; phylum Streptophyta; class Magnoliopsida; order Sapindales; family Anacardiaceae; genus Anacardium; species Anacardium occidentale. Next base: position 161,204 of record JAJEJH010000212.1, read on the forward strand.
AATAATTTAAATTGACTAAAATAACATCATTTTGACTAAAAACAATGTTATTTTAAGTATTTGAAATATCTGATGAGTCAAATTTGAGTTCGATTTATATAAAAAATAGTCAAGCTCAAGCTCAAGGGAGTTGAAATCGCTAAGGTCAAGCTCAGGCTCAAGAGAGTTGAAATGGATAAGCTTAGCCCTCAAGTTGAATCAAACTCAAATTTAGTTTAACTCAAATCCACCTCTAATTAAACCACAAACTAGTGAGAATAATGTGAATTTAAACATTTCGATCATCAAAATGAACCATATAAAAATTATGGTATCCATCTTTTTTTTTTCTATTGACTTATTACAATACCCATATTTATGTAGTAAGAGATTGTAAAAATAAATAATTGAATGATGTTTCATAAGAGTGAATGTTTGTTTATAAAGATCATTCCAAATTCACCAAGTTTAAGTAAACTCAAGGTAATTCACTCTATATATAATAAATCCAAACTTTCTTAGTTTTAGCAAATAACCCCTATTGGGTGTGACCCATAGGTTTTTTATTAAGTTGACTGTGAAGATAATTATAATTAATTTACAATTAATCATCCTTTTATTCAGACTTCATGACCAGCTTCTAGCAAGACATTATAACCTCCCAATTAATAAAGAATCAACATTATATTAACTCTATATTTTAATGGTACAATTATTATGCAATTGAATCATTTCATCATACTAATATCTCATCAAGACTAAAACACAAAAATAATTTCTACCTTAGATACCCTTGACTTTCATGATTTAATTTTTGAAGTAACAACTGAGTATTATTGTAGTTGGGCACCAACCTAATCCCATTGTGGATACAATTTGATTAGTCACAGTCATCCATCAAATAACATCACACGATATCTTTTCCTTACTCAAGAGTAACGAGTCTTATGTCAATCCACCATAACCCATATATACTTTTTAACATAACCCATAACTAATGTATTGATAACCCTAATAAGCAGGCTATGTTAGGTTAGTGTCAAAAGTAGGGATCAGGGCACGTTTACCAACATAAAGGGCAATTGAATTGATAACAAAAGTTTTCACACTCATACATCATACAAATTCAATCAATATGTATAAAACAAAACATAAACATGCATACATGAATAAAATCCCATTCTAGGATTCTCTTGATAGTTGGATATTGTATAAAACTTAAATTATACAAGGTTTAGAGTGTATCTTTTATTCATAGCTCCATTAGTCTTTACGTAGCACAATTAGGTTAAGAATAGGGTGGAACTTCCAGTGATCCTTACAAGGCAAGCACTAAAGAAAATACCATTCACAATTAGTGTTGCTATTGTGCATGACTTTGGGTAAGGAACGATTGAGACTAAGCATGGGCAACAACCCAAAAAAGCTCATTCTCTCTCTTAAAGGAATTAGAAAAATTCTTCTTAAATTAAAGAATTCACTCATTTATATAGGAATGGATGCATTAGTGTGCATAATCCATGCAAGGTTATGCAACTTATGATCATATACACAAAAATGTTTTTTTAAAGAGGGTGAATAGGATTTATCAAAAAGAACTTTATACTTAAAAACAATTTTGCATTTTAGTAAGGTTGATGCACAAATATATCATATAAGATAGTTATGCAAACAATACAAGATGTTAAAACAAATTAAAGTAATTAAAGAGCAATCAAAGTTGTAGGACCCGCCGCCACGAGTACCCCTACTGCTGAATAACTATGGGGAGCTTTTATTAATAATCTGAAAATATGGGTACCCACGACGGGAATCCTACGAAAATAATAAAATAAAATCTGAAACTATACAACTGTACGCATGCGGAAGTTGATATACATACATCAACTGGAATATACATATTGTTCTGTACAATGGGCCCATTGGCCTTTTTCATACATACATATTGTTTTGTACATCTGGATACAAAAGTATTTATAAATTGACCACACAGGTCCAAAACTGATACACAACTGAGATCGGGGCATGTGTGCGTGCCCTCTCCGTCAGCCTCGATCCAATCGCTCCTCGAAACCAGCACGAACCACCTGAAAAGGATGGAAGAATGAGGGGGATGAGTGATAAAGATCACCCAGTAAGCGCTCTTTACTTCCCTCAAACCCAAGCAAGCACAAACAATCACAATAATCAAACATACCTGGGCCTCGGCCCTAATCATACATCTATGCACTTGCTGGAATCTGAAAATCGTTATCTGAATATCTGATTCACATTCGTTTACTGATATCATATTTATACATGTCATGATGTGTATGTCATGTCATACTAGCTGAAAATACTGGATACATGCATCTGAATACCTCTCTGTACCCGAAGGTACCTGTTGTGTTGATCAGACTTGATGAAATACAGGGATTCGACATCCTGACCATGTGGGTTGAACAGTCTAGCTACTGGCTAGAAAGCTGAATCTGAATACTGCTACCCAATCTGACTGGTGTCAGATGATAATATCTGAATGCTGCTGAATAGTCTGACTAGTGTCAGAAACTGAATCTGAAATACTGCTGAGCGTCCTGACTGGTGTCAGAAGGTTGAATCCCACGGATGCCCCCTCGTGTTCCACCTAATGCTCTCACCCGTACATCGGGCTCTGAATACTGAATACTACTAAATTCGGATCCCCTGATCCTCTCTGAAGCTACATGTAATGCCATGATATGCATATGCAGCTTATTAACTGAATTTGTACTCATCTGATGCTTATCTGGAGCCCATTAGCCTTTATTCTGAATTCGTATGCTTAATTAATCAATTAACATTCTTTTTCTGAAATTCTGCAGGTGCACGGGCGTGCAAGGAAGGTGCACGGGCATGAGCTTGGATGCACGGGGTCGTGCACTGGTCGTGTGCCTGATCGTGCAAGCTTCTGAAATTTTTGGAAGCGCATGCACGGGCGTGCGTATACGAACACACAGGCGTGCATGAGCATTTTCTGGCCGTGCATGCAACGTGCACACGGGCGTGCATATGAAAAAACAAAGACTCACGACTGTGCCATGCGGGCGCACGACTGTGAGTCTTGTTCTTCAATAATAACACTGTCGGAAACTTGCATCAAACCCATACCAAATCACATCCAAACTCAAAATCACTTCATATATGCATTTCCAGCACTTCATATAACACAATTCAAGCATCAAGTCTTACATGCAACAATCATCATGCATTTCACCATGAAAGCATTAGCTTTCTCTCACTAAAACATAATCCATCAACATGCAAGGGTCAAGGATGACCAAAATCAACATTTCGCACATCAACCATCATCATATAGCATATATGGCATCCATCCAAGCATCACAACTCATCAAACATGCTGGGAAATTGCGAGAAGAAGTGAAAGAACACTTACCTCTTGCCATGCTTCTGAAAACAACTTTTCGAACTATTCTCTACGCTTTCTAGCTTGATCGGGAGCAATTGGCTGCTGAATTTCCTCTCTAGGAATGGGAGGAACTGAAAATGGAAGAGAGAAATTGGCTGAATTGCAAATGGGTGAGAAAAGAAATGACTTAACTCACGGCTCACTTATATACTATGCCACGCACGGTCGTGCATCAATGATGCACGGGCGTGCACAAGGGAAAATGAACTTAATTCATTTCTCGCGCATTCGTATGATCGAATCCTTCCGAAAGGATTCGTACGAAGGCCACACAGCTCTGAAAACTTACCAACTCACCCCTAAACTCTGCTAGACTCCCGATCTCTCACTGAATCTCATTTCTAACCCCGAAACTCTAACCGAAAAGGCTTTCGAAATCTAGGATGCTACAAAAGTAAATGAAGAGTAAGGAGAAAAAATTGTTCAATCGATTTAAAGTAGTTTAAAGCTTTGACCACAAGCCTTTATGTCTACTTTTTCAACCAACTGGATAAAGTTTCACTAAATCTTTAGGATTTCACCTAATAATTTGTCTTAGATTTCACCTATATTAGATTTTTAGGATTGCATCCTTACAATAGATTTTTAGGATGTTTTCATCAACTGGTTATATAAAATTGTGCCCAAGTGTTTTTATAAAAACAAATACAAAGAAAATAAATGCTTCTCAAAGGCAGATACAAATAATTAAGTACAAGCAAATTCTCTTAAGAATATATAATAAGAATTTAAAGAGAAAATAAAGTGAGAATAAGAGAAAAAATAGCTTAAGTTAATTGCAAATTGTCTTTGACCTTTCTTACTTCAAATTAGTTTCAATTTATAACATCCACTTTACTAAAAATGGAAGATAACAATTAAAGACAAAGTAGAGTTGTTACCACTTGCAAAACTACAATTTATCTTTTATGTAAAGGTGTGATCTCTTGATCATGGATGTAACCCCAACATTAATTATCTCAAGCTACTTTTCCAATAGTTGAAAATACATTGGCATTAGCAAGTGTAAAAGTGTGAGAAACTCACAAACAAGTGTCACCTTTTCTAAGACTTAAATCTAGAATTAGGTATGAAGTTATGTACGAGATCATGTATGATGCCTTGTACACTCATTTTTTTCCTGGTAACTGGCATATAAAAAATCTTCACAAGCATACATAAAATGTTAACTCTGTTGGACCCCTAAGTGATTTAATGATAACAAATGCCATGTTAAAAGTACTAATATGTCATTGGCATGATTGGAATCATGACCAAAATAGGACAATATCTATTTTATGCTTTGTAGGCTAAAAGTATGGTCATAACTAAATCATGTATACCTGTATATAGTTTATTTCAGTCTCATACATGCTTTTTCATGACACTGTGATGTTACTTGTGCACGACTCTATAATTTGAATGCTTAAAAATAGATCATGTATGCTTATATGTATTATGTGCACATTTATGACATACCAATTACTAGTCAGTCACGAGTAATGCCATTTCGTGATACTGATACCATACATGGTCAAAAAAAGTTAGTATAAGTCAAAGTGAAATATCAAATGTATACCTATGACAGATGAAGAGTCATGCATATGACAATATTGAAAAGAGTCATGACAAAAAAGTCATACTTACTTGCTCCCTATATGTTTAAACAAGGAAGTCAAACAAAGTCATGAATATGAGCCTAAGTCATGCATACCTGTGACAGTGTAAAATGAAGTCATACCTTCATAATCACTATTAGCTCTAAACATGAATGGTCAAAGACTTAAAGTCAAAGTTTTATTTATGCCCATGACTAAGCCAAAATTGAAGTGTACATATACTTATATATGGTCTCATGCATAACTCTGTACCTACCTCTAGAATTTAAAGAGTTCTAGTTGTCATGCTATGCATGAAGATGTCATACTCGTACACTTATTGACGCTAAGTAAAATTTAACTATTGAAAGAGTAGCTTGAGACATTAAAAGATGTGATCATACTTGTATACAAAAATAGAATTCTAGTGTCGCCAGCTATAATGGGTTTATTTCTTCTCTAACAGACATATTCCTTTTCTAGCAAGTTTTTGTCTATAAATTAGAGCTCATTTGAAGTGAGGAAGGTTAGCGATAATATGCAAATGATCTAACATTTACTTTCTTTCTATTTCTCACTTTTCTCTCACCACACAAAATTTATTTCTTTGAGAAAACTTGTTTTGTACTGTAAATTTGTATCTACCTTTAAAAGGCATTTATTTCTTATCAAGTATTTTTTATTCAAATACTTGATATGTAATCTCGTATAACTAATTATGGGCAGAATCCTGAATAATTATTATAAATGACACAATTCTAGACAAACTAGTGTAGGCAAAATTCTGAAAAATTACTTAAGGTGAAATTTCATATTAAATAGTGAAAACTCCAAATTGGTTTGTTTAAAAAAATGGTGGTAAGAGGCTTATGGTCAAAGCTTCAAAATACTCTAAAATTAGTTGAACATTTCTTTCTCTTTAACTCTTTAAGTTATTTATACTGCTTTAATTTACTTTACTTTGATTGTGATTTGATTAATTCAATTGTGTTATTAAATCAAACATCATTTGCATTAAAATTAGGTCTCAAATTGTCCTTAAGTTAAAAAAGTTTCATAAATCTTATTTACCCTTTTATAAAATTATTTTAGCCATTTAGGGTTTTATAGACTCTAAATCTTTGATTGTTCATAGAACCTTGTGATCTTAACCTTATGAATATGACTCCCTTTGATGTAGTCATAGGAATGATAGCATAAGGTTCATGGCATGCATCTGATGTTGACTTTTTTCTTTGACCACGTATTAGAGATAATGCACATGACCCCTTCATTGTGACACTTTTATGCATAGTCATATATGATGCCTTATAAGCTTCATTTTTTGCTTAGTCAGGAGCTTACAAAAAGTCTTCACAGATGTACATGAAAACATTGACTCTAAAGCTTGACCTTTCTTAGGTGGTTGTGATTATGACCTTATGAATATGACTCCCTTCGACATAGTCATACGTGTGCATCTGATGTTGATTTTCTTCATTGACCATGCATGGGATATAACATACATGACCCCTTCATCATGACACTCTTTAGCATGATCACAAATAAAACTTTTTAAGTCTTATGGGCATGTATCATAAATTTTGACTTGACATATGCATGCTTCTATTGATCATGTATATTGGAGTTAGTGTCTTATAACCTTGAATCTGTTGTGTAATTTTGTATTTGCTTAGACTAATATTAAATGTGTGAATACATTATGATTATTAATATAAGGTATTTTAGCCATATTGATGTTAATGCATTTAAATAAATAAATATATGACATGCCCTCAATGTAGTAGAGCCGTAACAATAGAATTAGATCACTAATCATGTTTTTCATATGTATACAATAGTGGTTATACTAAAATAAGCGCATAATCCCGATATTACTATGAAACCTTTGGGGCACTAGTGATGGTATAAGGATTACTATAGTGTATGCAATCTCATCAAAAGATAAATAATGATTTACATGTATTGAGGTTGTTGGTGCAACCTGATTTTACATATAGGCGTATGATTTGGTGATCAAGTTCACTAGACTGACCTAATGATGAGGATTTTATATGTGTTTGTGATATTTATGAAACAATCCTCATGACTTTATAGGTACTTATGATCCTCTGATTTGAGATCTATTAGATTGTCTTATACTAGAAATGATGTCAGTTAACATTATTAAACATACCACTATAAATAATGTGTTATAAAGGTGATCGATTGGTTATAACATGATCAATATAAAGGTTATAATATATTAACATAAGATTTGACAGTCCTAAACACAGGAGGTGTGTTTCTATTGAGTATGTCTAGAGCCACTAAGTTTATGACCATAGTTGGATTGATCGGTGTCAAATCTAATATATCTGGTTTGGACATATGCATATGTGTGAGTTTTCTGAAGTAGACATACATTTATATCTCAGCCTTACTGTATGAGTCCTTGTTATATATTACTGTCTTACTATATTTATTGATATTTCTCTCTCTTTTTCTTTTTTTTACACTAAAAATCATCATCAGTAATACATAACAAGAATTCCATAAATATTGAACTCAAATATGCGGGTGAAAGCCTTAAGCATATAAATTATATGAATGCATTAAAAATACTACATCACATAGTAGAAAATATTATATATTGTTATTTCATAATAAACTATACATAATATCCATGCAAACCATATATGTATACATATATGAAAACTATACAAAGCGTACAAAAGCCACAAACATACTATTTGCTACAAAACTATATCCCATCCTCATTCACCTTGTATCCAACTTAGCCTTAAAACCATAAAATGACAAAAAAAATAAACTTTTTGAAGTGAGTGATAAATCACTTAGTAAGCATTTTCTATCTCTATTCACAAGTAGGTTTCTATTCTATACTACTTTTATGATTTTTCTTGTTATTATTGGGTTTCATACTTATTTGTTCTACTTAATCTGTTTATTGTGGGATATTTTATATTTATCTTATCTTTATCTTGTAATCCTTGTTTTATCCTATGAAATGCTATATGTTGAGATCATATCCATGCTAAAAGTATAAATTTTCCCTTGGGCCTACTTTTTGAAAATTCTTTCTTAAAATAAAACTGTAATTTGATGATCCTATATATATAATGTAGGACCCGTCGCCACGAGTACCCCTGCTGTGCTGAATAATAACAATATTTGGGGAGCTTTTATTAATCATCTGAAAATATGGGTACCCGCGACGGGAATCCTACGAAAATAGAATAACTGAAACTGTACAATGCTTTACATTTCTATACATGCGGAAGCTCATCTGAATATACATCATATATATATATATATATACATCTGAAATATACAACTGTTCTGTACAAGGGCCCACTGGCCTACATTATATACATATACTGTACATCTGGATACGAAACATGTACAACAATGACCACACAGGTCCAAAACTGATATACGTTGATCGAGGTGTGTGTGCATGCCTTCTCCGTCAGCCTCGATCCAACCGCTCCTTGAACCCAGCACGAACACCTGCAAAACTGGAAGAAGGAGGGGGGTGAGTGATAAAGATCACCCAGTAAGCGCTCCTTACTTCCCTCAATACCCAAGCAAGCACAACAATCACATAAACAAACACATACCTTGGCCTCGGCCCTAATCATACATCTATGCGCTTGCTGGAATCTGGAAACTGGTATCTGTATCTCATTCATTCATTATTATCATATGGATGCATGTCATGATGTGTATGTCATGTCATGCTAACTGAAAACTGGATGCATGCATCTGAATACCTCTCTCTGTACCCTCGGGTACCTGCTGTGCTGATCAGACTGGGTAATACAGGGATTCGGCATCCTGGCCATGTGGGTTAACTATTCTAGCTACCGGCTAGAAAGCTGAATCTGATATCTGCACTGCTACAATCTGACTGGTGTCAGAGAGCTGAAACTGAAATGCTGCTGAATCATCTGATTGGTGTCAGGAACTGAATCTGAAAACACTGCTCAGCGTTCTGACTGGTGTCAGAAGGCTGCTTCCCACAGATGCCCCTTCGTATTCACCCTATACTCTCACCCGTACATCGGGTTCTGAATACTGCTGTATTCGGATCCCTTGATCCTCTCTGAAGCTACATGTAATGCCATGACATGCATATGCAGCTTATTAACTCATTACATGCTTATTTGATGCTTATCTGAAGCCATTAAATATTTATTCTGAATTCGCATGCTCAATTTCCCATTCAATAACATTTTTTTGAAATTTTGCTGATGCACGGGCGTGCATGAAATGTGCACGGGCGTGCACCCTGACGCACGGGACCGTGCACTGGTCGTGCGCCTGGTCGTGTAACTCTCAGGAATTTACTATTCATTGTCACTGAAATTGCCTATGCACGGGCGTGCGTAAGCGGACACACGGGCGTGCATGCACATTTTCTGGCCGTGCATGGGTCGTGCATACGGGCGTGCATCTGGAGAAACACAGGCTCACGGCCGTGCCATACGGGCGCACGGTCGTGCGTCTGGTTCTTTAACAAAGCACCGCTCGGAAAATGCACAAAACGGCTAACCAAAACACATCCAATTGCAATCACACTCCAAATATACATTCCCAACACTTCAAACATCACCATTCAAGCTTCACATGCAACATGCATCATCAAACATGGAACCTACCATGGGATCATCTCTTTTCTCTTTCTAAGGCCATACATACAAACATGCATGCTTCAAGGGTGGAAATTTGTCATCCAAATCAACATGCAAGGCCATATAATTATCTCAAACAATCATCCACATGCAAGGAACACATCCATGGCATCAAGAAGCACAAAACATGCCGGGAAACTCAAGGAAAAGGTAAGAGAACACTTACCTCTCTCCATGCTTTGAAATCAAGCTTGAAATCACTAATCTCTTGGCTCTCTAATCGGATTGGGAGCTAATGGCTGCTGAGTCTCCTCTCTAGGAACGGGAGGCACTGAAATGAAAGAGAGAATATGGCTGAAATGCAAACGGGTGAGTAAAGAAATGAACTTAACTCACGGTTCCACTTAAATACTAGGCCATGCACGGGCGTGCACTAATGATGCACGGTCGTGCACCAGGGAAAATAAGTATAACTTATTTCCCGCTCGCTCGCCTAATCGAATCCTTCCGAAAGGATTTCAACGGAAGCCACATGGCTTCGAAAACTTACCAACTCACCCCTGAACTTAACCAGACTCCCAATCTCTCTCTGAATTCGATTTCTAACCCCAAAACTCTACCCCTAAGGGTTTCCGGATCTAGGATGCTACAGAGGAGCTTTACAATCTTTGGCAAATTTCTCAACTATCGACGTCGATAACACATACATTTTGCCTTAATGCAAATAAACATTCACCCAAATATGACCTCCCACATTTTGACACTGAGGGGGGGGACCTCTGTTTCTTACCTTTCTACTATTTTCTATTACCCTTTTATTGACATTTTCTTTTATTTTTATTATTTTGGTACCTTCCAGTATCCGAGCCATTTTGTGAAATTGATAAAGTAAGGGCATTAGAACCACCAATTATGATTATACTATAAGGCATTGGTCTTACATACCTTTGATCTTAAAGCTCATGCTAAGGTTTCATTATGAATCTGTAGGAGTTGAGCTTCTACTATAACAATCAAAGCCAACTTTGGTTTAAAACCACATAAAAACTTATCTATCCTCAATCTAGGTTTTTGTATGAGTCCCCGCCATGAGTCACTATATACTGCTATTTATAATTATTATTTTACTAAATTTAACCTATAGCGGGAATCCCTATAAAAAAGAACTGCTACTAAATTTAAAATTTTGTATGCAGAAGTTGTAAATATAAATTATTAATAATAATAATATGAAAATACTGATTATATACTGAAAACTCCTAGGCATTTCATGCATAAAATATATTATCCATACAATACATATAAATAGTAAAGTACACACATATATATGATTAAAACTTTACAAAAGCATGCAAGCCATCAACATGCTACCTGTTGCCAAGTAGTATCCCTAAAATCTTACAGCCTTCCTATCTTCGGCTCAGCCTTAAAAATCATTGACTTGCAAAAGATGAAATAAATAATGGTGAATGATAAAATCACTCAGTAAGTTTTTCCTATCTTTAACACAAATAAGTTTCAAACTTGATCTCATTTTGTGAATTGTCATGTTATAACTGGTTTAGTGTTCTCTTTATTCTATTTTTTTGATAATATTTTCTGTATTTGTGGTATCTTTGTCTTTATTTGGTTCCGTTTCTCTTAAAATGCTATTTATGACATGATGCGAATATACCGATGTCATGTCAATGTTAAAAATTGTAAAGTTTGCCCTTGCCCTTGCTTTCTGAAAATACATTTTAAAATAATAGTTATGATCCAAAGTTCTTGATTATATATACATATAATATATACTGAAAATCTATATCTGAAAATATTATATTTGAAAATAACTACTGTGCTAATCAGACTGGTGAATATAAAGATTCGACACCTTGATCACATGAGTTCAATTCTACTAAAACTACTAATACGCAACCAACACTATTTCTAACGAGCTACATGATATTAGAACATTGGATCCTTTTCTAAAAACACTGATGTACCATGTCATGCTAAATAATACTATTCATGTATGATACTATCTTTTCTCTTGATATTATTAAGTTTTGTATACTCAAAAGTAGCTTAGAAAGGCTTAAGAAGTGCATGAACTTTCATGGCTATGCATTCATAGTTATTCATGTATTCAATCATGTATGGATGTGCATTCGAATGCACAACCATTTATTCAATCATCATAACTATGATCCTTCATTCCTCATGATCATGAGTAATCTAAAGGGTATTCTTATCTTCACTTATGTGTGTACTATCATTGAGGTGATTCACTTATAATTAGGTTAATTCCAAAGTTGGTTACATTCCTTAGAGCCCAACAGTGGAGTCAACCACTCCTTCAGGTCACCCGACCATATATGGGCATACATCATGAACCAATATATGATACGCCACATATCTTACATATATCTAGTTTATTGACAAACTCTAAGCTTTTGGGCATTCGTGCATAATTGTGCATCTTACCATGCACTAGTGTGCATACACTTATCTCATGCTTAAATAAGGAGATGCACAATTGTACTTGACCATGGGATGATCATGTATCACAATCTGGATACAATTTTTAGGCCATCTAGCCAAGATTATATAATTACTTTTATATTATAAATGTATAATCAATGGTTATAAGATTGTAAATTTTGAAATAAGTCTCTAAGAACCATTCAAATAGACCAATCTTTAACCACAATATCGGTAAAGATAAAAATCACTCAAACTACCATATTCCATTTAATCTGCATGTTCGTCAACCAAGATCGTAGATTTATATCATAAAGAAAATTCCAACTCACATGTCTTGCATAGTAACAAACAAATTTTACATAAACAAGATTATTTCGATCTTAACAAGATGAGTAGATATACCTTAGATGACAGGTTCATGAAATAAAAGATGTAAGATAATAAGTAAGAGAAGGAAAGAAAGAGAAAGGAATGTATGTGCATAGAGGTCTCGTACTTACTGAGTGTTTAACACTCACCTCATTCTTTTTATATTTTTTAGGAAAAAAGTGATTGACGACTTCTAAGATACCAATCAATTAAGGACATGCATGAAAGGATTTCAGTGATAATGTTTATGCTGTTATTTATGCTTAGCCACACACATTATGGTTTACCTTTATGTATTTCATTGGATATTTTTTGCACATTTTTCTATGTTGATAAATTATGATTTTATTATGATGAATAAAGAATTTATATAAAGTTGTCTTTATTATGCAAAGTTAAGTTATTGCTTTTCATGCTGAGTTGTAATTAGTTAAGTAATAACATATCTCTTTGGCTAAACATTCCCATTAGAGATAGCCAACTGAAAAGGGTGTTCCAATTAAGTGGCCATTTTGTGTTAACATTGGGAAAATAGTATTTACTTAGTGAGAACCATGCTTGATGTATCGAGAAATGGTATTTGTTGAGATGCGGTTAACCACCTTCTTCACAGAGGTTCATTAGACATTTAAGGTTTATGCATGTTTGGTCTTGAGATTAGACAACCTATGCTGCTTATCTTGTCATTTACACTTTTTGTCTTGGGGTTGGCCCTTCATTGTAATGTCAAATTGTTAATGTGATTTTTTATACACTAATGAGAAGTACACAAGGCTAGACTAAACAAAAGAATGAAATAGTGACGATTAGAATTACTGGAATAATTTTTTATCTACTATTGTTAGGATACTAAATAAAATAGTTATGATGAGTGTATGGAATTGTGTACATAAGTGTTAAAGGTAAAATATTTTTAGTATGATTCGACTTGCTGCTTAGTAACCTACCTCTATATAGTCTTTTATATATATAGGACATGAGGTAAGGTTACAAGTAATTACAATACTAAGGTCTTCCTAACACAAACATGAATATAGAAATTCATTCTCATTGATTACATGATCCAAGTATGATAAAAGGTAATAGTTTGATTATTCTTATATATACAAGATAGAACAGAAAGATATTCTTATAGTTGTTGAAGAGTTAAACTATCAAATAAAATTATTTTCTTTGTCTCTGAATGATGAGAATTCTACCTATATTTTAACTTAATTTGTGGATAATTGATATATCTAGTCACTAATGGAATAATTTGTTGTTGACTAATTAACTTTAAGTGTCATTTCTGAGTTTGGTGAAGGAGAAATTCTACAACTTTGATTTACTTAATATATCAAAAGATCAAATTTGTAACAGAAAATAATAAATTTAGCGACATGAGATCTAGACTGTTGCAGAAATATTAATAAGCCAAACAAAAATTGTATCACGGATCATTTTTTGATGGTCTGATGGAAGTGGCCCATGCCCCTGCAGCTCATAATGAGTCAAAGACGGGTCTGCTCCATTGAAAATCCAACAATTCGAGTAATGGATATCCTCTTGGAGGAACTTGGTTCTGCAACTAGGCGTCTGGACTTCTGGTGATTGTTGGCAGATAAGAATGTTAAAAAAGTGGATACTGTGAATGAGAATCTCTTTTGTAAAGAATCCAGAAAAGGCGATGGCTGCGGATATGAGGATATATGTGGTTGAGAAAGACGAGGACTTCGAGAAATAATTGCTCTTAATTTAAATCTAAATTGTATAAAATCACTGTCCCAATCGGCATCATCTTTTACATGCAACTTTAGGATAAATATAGAATTTGAAGTGTACAAGAATCTATACCTTTATAATTCGTCAACTTTATGTCGACATAAAGAATAAGAAGTCTCCCATGTTACAGCTATTTATAGGAGAAGAGTCGATGGCGAACCGATGTGCTTGAGTAAACATTGTCGCACAGTAGATCAAAACGTCGATGGCTCAATTGGAGCTTGATCTATCATCAGCAGCTGAGAAGCTGAGCAATATCCTGAGCCTAGTGAATACATTCAAAGTCTTCGACTCGGACAATGACGGGTCGATTACTGCTGAAGAGCTTGGCGGAATTTTGAGCTCCCTTGGTCACAAAATTAGTGAACAGGACGTGAGGGCAATGGTGCAGCAGGCAGATAAGGACAAGGATGGGTTGCTGAGCTTAGAGGAGTTCTTGGAGATGAACACCAAAGGTATGGAACTTGGTAGCCTTCGGATTTTCCTTACATCAGCTTTAGGATGTATGGATGTTGATGAGGATGTGATTTTGACGGGAGAGGAGCTCCATGAAATGGCTAAAAATTTAGGATTTCCAGTCACTCTAGCGGATTGTCAGAATATGATTGCGGCCATGGATGAAAATGGAGATGGAGCCGTGAGCTTTGAGGAATTTCAACTTCTAATCCACTCCCTTTTCGATTAATCTCATCTACAACTATTTACAATCCATAAATTATACGTGGGTATCCAAATGCTAAGTATATGTGAAACAATAAGCATATACTAATCTTCTCAATTCCTCTGCGTTTTTCCATGTAACACATAACTTCGAGTACTGAATATTACTCTACGAGTTTTCAAGAATGTCCTACAAATTATGATTGATAAAAATAAAATAGAATGAACTTTATTAATCATACATGCATGTTGACCTTGATACTGATTGAATTATATAATAAGATTGTTCCTTCAAGAGAGTGAGAATCCCAATTCCTTTCTCAAAACAATTGAGGTTTTAAATGATAAGTCCTCAAATTCTGTTTGTTTATTACGTTACCAACAAAAAGGGGGATTTTCTCACATGATCAAAATGGTAATCTTTTCCATTAGACCAAGTAGTCAATGTAGGTCGAATGAGTCCCATGCTTTGGTACTCTTCGATGTGCCAAGATTTATGCCGCAGCCCAATCTTGAGATGTGGTGATTGATGTAGGAGCTCTTTATGATTCGCCCATGCTTGGATCTTCCTTAACCGATATGGTAAGGTTTTAACAAACTCACATGAAATACAAAGTGGATCTTTAGATATTCCAATCGTCTCACATGTTATGCTGGTTTGCTAATCCTCGTCTCTATTGGTCGTCCACGGTTGAGGAGGATTAGAATTACAAGGACTCATCAATACGAACAAGATGGGGATTTGAAGAACTAAGCATCCTCTGTATATTGTTTGAAATCCTATTTGATAACCATGATTTCTGTACACTAACAAAATTTAACTAAGTGGTATTTGGACCTCCCATTTAGTTTGTTTTGGTTACACTTCATATGGTTAAGTTTCACTGGTGACTTCGCTTGGAAATAAAAAGAAAATGTAATAAAGTACCTCCTTTTTCTCCCCAACTACACATATTGATCCTGCATCGTTTTGTAGGACATAATAGATTTACTTCTTTATGTAGTTAGCTGCTACACATTCTTCATCCCCCCTCTACATTCTTGTTGAAATTGTCCTACATCTTACATAATGTATAAATACTCTAAAACTAACAATGTATAAATTGACTGAGAGAATCTGGAAGCACATTGACAAATGCCAGCGGTAGTGTCAACATCTAATTTCTATAATGAACTAGTGTTATAGCATCAACGAAAGATAAAAAAAAAAAAACCGAAGAGTAAATAATCAATACTAATGAATAATGTATTAGTAAAAGAGCATTCCTACTTACAGCAAAAAGAAAGAATGCTCTCGAACTTTTATTTGCCCTTATTACTGGTATATACAAGATCATTGGAAAAAAAACTTATTCTAAGTTATCCACTGATAAAGGAAAATCTGTAACTAGCCTATTAAAGAAAAAATCAAGTAAAACAAATAAATACAAAGAGGGTCCTTGATGGCAACAAGCTACAGAAGAAAAAAAATGAATTATAAAGGAAGCCATGTAAAAGGCTTTGAGTGCAAATATTCAAGTGCATTCCTCATGGTAGCGTTCTACGTTAAGAAAAATTGAAAGATTATTTCTGGGTGACAAAAAGATCACTTAAGTATTAAATAGATACACACTTGTATCAAATTTCAAGGAAATCGTATGAAATTCAGACAAGGTTAACCTTGTCTTAAGGTAAGCGCTAGACAACTCAAACAAAACTTTCGAATGAGCACTTTGCAAACACTAATACTGTCATCCATAACAACTGAATTCATCAGCAAAGGCAAAACTCAAAATGAAACAAAGTCTATATCACATAGCTTCCAATAATTAAATCAACTAAACTTGTACCAAAATAATTCATATTCTGTTCAATTACAATAATCATAATCAACCAAATAGACATTATAGCACAAACCGCTCAATCAACGAGGGGCTTTCTTTTTCCCAGCAATAGAAACTCTCTTGCCCTTCAGGGTCCGACAATTGTTCTTAGTACGCTGCCCTCTACAAGGCAAACCCTGAATGTGTCTCATTCCTCGGTAGCATTGAATCTCCTTCAATCTCCTTA
Organism: Anacardium occidentale; assembly: GCA_026122585.1. Classification (NCBI taxonomy): domain Eukaryota; kingdom Viridiplantae; phylum Streptophyta; class Magnoliopsida; order Sapindales; family Anacardiaceae; genus Anacardium; species Anacardium occidentale. Next base: position 178,150 of record JAJEJH010000212.1, read on the forward strand.
TAGCAAGCGCATTGAACCGCCTCTGCAAAACCCATAAACCAAACTTTTAAAAAAACACACACACAACACCAAAAAGAGCACAAAAATGGATCATAATAAGAAAACAAATCACTACCAAATCTCCTTCTATCATGTACTTAGAGACTTCATCACGAATGACAATGAGTTCATCCTCAGACAAGTCTTTGGTGATTTTATTCTCCATGTTAACATCATTAAGGATTTGGCGAGCTCTGGTGCGTCCGATTCCATGAATGTACTGGAGTGAGAACTCCAATCGCTTATTGTTAGGAATCTCGACACCTCCAACACGAGCACAACGAATACTCAGACTGGGAAACTTCATCTAACGAAATATAATATAAATATGAGTTAATAGTGTAATTCATAAAATGAACCAGGGTTTTCATCTAATTTTACTAGAGACACTAAGAAATGATAACTAGTATCAGTACTGAACCGATAAGTAATCGAACGTTAGAATACAAACCAGAAGGCATAACAAATCAATAGAATTAAAGAAATATAATTATTTAAGTTAGAAAATTAGTCAAGTAAATGGACGAAAATACATAGTAATAATGATAACAATAATAAGAGGTGCTCAAAGGAATAACCTGAGGTTGTTTTGAAAATGAAAGAGAGAGAGGATTGTCGTTACGTCCGTTGCAGATAACAGAGAGCGCGGGTGCTACAGGAATTGCGAGTGTTTTTGCCATTTTTCTGTTTCTTTCTTTCGTTTTCCCGGCTCCAAACAGCGTAGAAATGCAGGCAGGGGTGGAAATTGCTTTGCAAACTTATCCTCTTTCGAAGCCGAAGCTAACTTTGTTCCCCATTCTTTTGGGCCGTCGCATGGTGGGCTGGATGGGGCTCGGTCTCGGTTGAGGGGGCAGGCAAAATTTTTGGGCTGCTTGTTTCTTAAACTTTTAATTTGGGTTGTATCACCAATAGTGGTAAAATGCTAACAGTGCTGGAAATAGGACTTTTAAACATATTTTTGTATGTACATAGTCTTAGATTTAGATATGTTGGGAGGCAAATGCAGAATTTAGTTTTCTTTTTGTTATAGTTAAGCTGTACACTTTTTCACCTTTTTGAACTCTTATCTAGATAGGATATGCTCACAAGAGGAAGGGGTTGAGTTGCATTTGCGTGACTTTGCTTCTTGTTTGTCCATGCGGTTAGAGTCGCTACAGTTAATTTGTTTTTGTTTAGCCCAGTTTCCTTTTATTAATATATACCTTTTTACCCAAAAAGAAAAAGACTCATCCTCTTTCCGGGAAAATAATACTACACCTACAACGTAACTTAGAGCAATTGGGTTTGCCGAATTCTAAACCAGAATGATTCAAATATCAAAGGGAACTAGGCAGATCCCCCATCAATAATCTTCTCTGCGATTATAAAAAACCTAAGATGGCCTAATTTGATGTGAATTTTCAATCACGTCAATTGTCTAAAATAATTTTCAAAATTTTATATCATTACATAATTGTAAATTTTGCATGGAGTTTTTTTTTTTTTTTTTTTTACTGAACAATATATGCGGACTCCGGTAAAATAGGCTTATATGCCACACACTAAACCCCTTGATAACCAGGAAATAACTAGTGTTTAAGACCAGGCTAATCGGTTGATACTCATTGTCATACTCTCAATCAAGAATGAATAGCAAACCACCGTCTGATATATCAGTAATGAACAGAGCTAGAGATTAAAAGTAATTCAAAAGTACAAAGTCAGTAACATGGACATATGTAGGAAAGCGTTCATCTTATATTGCTTCATAATAGATAATGACTGTCATGCTTTTTCAAGATAATTCAGTGACCATGATCTAGAACAGAAAAATATGACTACAACACATAAAACACTTTTAAAAGTAGATGAGCAGGGTATGCAAAGCATTAATGTTGATGCAGTCTTCACTTAGAATCAGGGCCTTTATATATAAAAAAATAAAAAATATGAAAATAAACAGGACATTAGTTAACTAGAATTTGATTCTGCAATGTTGATGAAGAGGAATTTTTTCTTTCTAGCAATCAGGGTTAATCATTACAGGTCTTATAAAACATCAATGCAATCAAATACGTAAAATACAAATGCAACAACATGGATAGCAGCTTCATAACCTTAAAAAACACTTTGATTGATTAGGCATTGCATCAACGAATGGAGAGAAAAGTTGCTGAAACAATGAACTGATTCGAAAGAAAAATACCTTAGACTAAACGTCAAAACTTGTAAAGATAACACAAACACAAATTAAGTTCCAAGCTGACACAACTTCATTATAAATAGATAGTGTGCACTATTATTCATAAAACTTCTGGGCTAAACCAAAGTCTGGCTATCTTGTGAATGGAAACTCTATAGCAATCACTCACTTTTTCCCTTTTGGAGTGCCCCAAGGACGCCGTTTCCGTGTCAGTGCAAACTCTCCGAATTTATGACCAACCTTTTCTTCAGTAATTTTACAGCGAACAAAGCTCCTTCCATTGTAAATTCGTACAGTCTTATCAAGGAATTCAGGCAAAATGGTAGATCGACGAGACCAAATTTTCTTGTTTGAAAGAAGATCTTTTTGATTTTTCAGTCCCATCAAGAATGCATCAACAAAACTACCCTTCCATAAAGATCTTCGTGGCATGATCTCAAATCTTTACTTCACTTTTGCAAGTGAAAACTAGCACCTATCCAACTAATCCAATCATCATATACAGAAATCAAAACTAAATCCAGAGATTATCATTTGTTAATAACTTGATTTCTCAAAAGAATATATTCAGGCAAACACATATGCTTGACATAACTTCAAGTCGTAAGTGAAAACTACCACCTATTCAACTAATCCAATCATAATATATGGAAATCCGAACTGAAACAAGAGATTATATCATTACTTCTCAGAAGAACACAACCAAACAAACATATATGCTCGAAAGAATATATCATATAATACAGTTAAAGCCAATAAAAGAAGAAAATAAGTGACATTAATTAAACCAAATAGTAACAAAGGTAAAAAATTTACAAATTAAGAAGAAAGAAGGACAAAATGTCAAAGTCCTTCAACAGAAAACACTAACATGTATACAAAAGAACCACAAAGTAATTTTACTCCGTGAAAGCTTCCCAAAACCTTAAAGGCCATATCTCTTTGAACTTCATTGGAGAAACCATGATATGTATTGAAAGAAAAAATATGGTGCCTATTACTCTACAATAACGATATCCATGAACATCCACGCAAGCTTTAACTTTCAATACATCAAATTTTCATCCATATACCTATCAACTAAAATACTCAGTAATTTTAGCAGCCAAAAAAAATAATAATAATTCACTACAATACCACACTATTAATGCATACACACAAGAAAATCCAGCAATTGTAAATTATCTTGGAACTATTTCCCGAAAAAAAAAGAGCAGAAGAATTCATGAAGATATGAAGATACAATTCCATTACCCACTTCTTATCCGAATTTTTGTCAAGAACAAAAAGAACTATATAAGAAACTAATATAAAAAAATTCATGAAGATATGAAGATACAATTCCATTACCCACTTCTTATCCGAAGTTTTGTCAAGAACAAAAAGAACTATATAAGAAACTAATATAAAATAATTCAACGTTGCGAAAGAGCAAAAGAATCAGACCATAAGGGGAATTACCTTTGGGGAGTTTGAAACTGCGAGAGACTGTTGTTCGAAAGATAGGTTAGCGGCAGACAGCATGGAAGGGAGAAATTCCCTTCTATGATGGTGTCGGGGATGGAAATTGCTTGGGCCGTGTCCACATGGTTGATTAGGCCCAGGCCTTAGCCTCATCTTTAATTATGGGCCCGTCCATTATCCTACGTCTCTCCCAAAATTATGTTTCTAGTAACTAAAAATGTCTCGAACATTCATACAAATATTTATTCACACATGGTGAGAGGTCGGCCTTGATCAACCATTGGTGGAATGGTAGACCGATGTACTGTTTAAATACATGTCAAAAATAATATTCAAAACTGTTTTGTTCATTTAATCATTAAATATTAAATTTAGAATATATTTTAATAAATTGAATTTGATTTGATGAAATGTCCCTAAGCCTAATTTGTCCTATATTAATAATTTCTTGGCAAACAAGATTCGAATTCCATTTCCATCGCTCTCTTTTAGTCTCGATTGTTCATCGTGATGTGAATGAGTTTTCTTCATGTTGTCTCTCTCATTAGCAGTCATTAGATTTTTTCATGCTTGAAAGATTATATTTTAACCAATATTAAAGCAGCATTTTGTAAATGTTTTAAGATAGCGGTTTTGATTTCCCATTTCTTCAGTTATGAATTACTTTCTAGATCATTGCTGAGAATATATTTTGGTCACATGTGTCAATGAAGAACAGTGTATGGATGCATTCTTGTTTATTTAGTTAATTCTAGGATTGATTCAATTTTAGCATTAATAAGTTCTAGGATTCTTCTTCACAATTTTACATTAATACACAATTTGTTTTGTTTTAGTTGTTATAGATGGAGAACAAGCGAAAGCTGGAGCAAAGAGGTCCACGTCAACCTTCAACTCCTACCTTAACCAGGAAGTTGATTGTGGGTGTTGAAGTCGCAAGGGATGAAAAGCAAATGGCAACTAAAAAAGGTAGAAATTTAGTAAGAATGTCAAGTTTAAGGTTCAGAAAACTAGAAGTACTTCTCACTTGAAAAGGCATACGGATGGCTCTTATACATCATATGTTGGAAAGCTGAGAAATGTTTCTTGGCTTGAAGCCTATTGATTCAATTTTGCTCGACACGCTCTCAAGAACACCAATTTTGAGGATGAAATCAAAATACAAAAACAATAAGGTAATTCTTTTAAACCTTTTTTTTAATCTTAATTGTTTAACGTAGATGTGTGAAATTATTATGGTATTAACACTAACATTGCAAGGAAGAAGGCCTCCTATACATCATCTGTTGGGAAATGAAAAAATGGTGCTTGGCTTGAAGCCTGTTGATTCAATTTTGTCCGACTCTCTCTGAGGACCACTAATTTTGAGGACGAAATCAAAATACAAGCACAATAAGGTAATTCTATTAAACTTTTTTGTTAATCTTAAATGTTTAATGTATCTGTATTAGTGAGATTACTACGGTATTAACACTAACGTATGCATTGCACGGAAGAAGACTCTTATACATCATGTGTTGGAAAATGGAAAAATGTTACTTGGCTTGAAGCCTGTTGATTCAATTTTGCCCGACTCTCTCTGAAGACTACTGATGTTGAGGATGAAATCAAAATACCAGCACAATAAGGTAATTATGTTAAACTCTTTGGTTAATCTGAATTGTTTGACGTATATGTGTTCATGAAATTAGTACGGTATGAACACTGATATACGCATTGCAAGGAAGAAGGCTCTTATATACATCATCTGTTGGAAAGCAAACAAATGTTGCTTGGCTTGAAGACTATTGATTCAATTTTGCCTTGTTCTCTCTTAGGACCACCAATTTTGCGGATGGAATCAAAATAAGAACACAATAAGGTAATTATGTTAAACTGTTTGGTTAATCTTAAATTGCTTTTCCAATTAAAGAGGTGACGGATTTCGAAGGATGAAGAGCCATTTATGGCGGTGGAGCATGTCAGTTTCAATTTTCTCCTGGATTCATTCGACCTTTATATAATAACATTGGAAGAAAGCAATTAAAGGTCGATTGTCAAAGAGTGTTTGAGACTAACAACGGATATTAAATAAAATTTTTGGTGAAATTGTAAGGATCAACGTGACAGTTGACCATCAGAAGTTCAATACCCAGAACATTGAATATATGGTGATCACAATATATTGGAAGGACCAAAATTGGTGTTTGAATAAAAGAATATTAAGTTTTCCACTTACCTCCCCCGAGAAGAAGAGAGTTGACAGATGTAATGTTTAATTATTTCAAAGAATGGGGCATTGAAAATAAGATACAAAATATTACATTGTTTGTTGTGTTTTCAAATAAATATTAATACATTAATTAAACATAGTATTTAATTGTAATGCACTAATTGACTGTTATTTGTAGTAGGTTCATACTGCAACAGTTGACAATGCAAGCACTAGTTATGTCTGCTTGGTTATTTTGAAAGAGGAATTTAGAGTTCAAGAGAGATTAATATGTGACATAAAACTTTTCCACTTCAGGTGCACGACACATATAATCAACCTACTAGTTTCCACGGGATTGAGGAGATAAAAGCATGTGATTGATAATGTTAGAGAAAGCATCAGATATCTTCAGCACAGCGAGTCCTGTCAGAAAATTTTTTGCAAATTTTTCATCAATTAGGTATCAAAGAAAGTAAACTCGCATTAGATTTTGTCCCACTAGATGAAATATTACCTACAAGATGCTTATTGTGGCCTCGATCTTTAAAGATGTATTTCCTAGATACCTCATGAGAGATAAAACTATAGTAATTGTCCAACTGTGCAGGAGTGGAAGATGGTAGCAATGGTTTTTATATCCAATATTGAATCACGTTCAGATTACACCATAACCAATTTACACAGTATAGAGGTTTTTGGAACTATAGAAAATACTAAGAGAAAAGGAATTTGATCCAAATCCTTTTGTATGTAACATGGTAAGCAAAATGAGATGGAAGTTCGACAAGTGCTAGGGGGAGATCAATTTTCATATGGTAGTGACCAATGTGTTGGATTGGAGGTAAATCGCCAGCAATTTTGATTTTTGTTATACAAATTTGTTTGAAATTGATACTATATATTTTTTTAAATTTATGATGTTTGTGCTAGGATCAAGTTTATACTAGTTAAACTGGCTTTTCCCATTCTACATGGTCAAAATCAAGGCAACACAGAGATTGAAAATGCCAGAATAATTATGGAAACATTATATAGCTCGTATACTCCACTTTTGGCCCAAAAAAATGCAATCAACGTCGACGCAAAAGCTAGTGGTTTAGGTTAAGTTAATGAAACCCTACCATGTATGAAGATTTTGATAAATTCTAGTGTTTCTGATTTTTAATGCATGAAGTTGAATCTGAACCATCTTCAAAGTCAAAACTCGATGTTTCTCTATAGAGCAATGCTTAGAAACTACAGATGAAACTAAAACATTCTGCCTGGTGAAAGAAAAATCAAATTAAATGCGAGGGTGCTTTCCCGTATGACAACAAAAATTTTTACTATTCCAATCTCTTTGGTCGTATCAAAGCAAACACGTAGCACATGATCAGTAGTTAATACATGCAACATATTTCTATCGTCAGAATGGTAAATATGCTTTTTTGTGAAGGTGATTAGATTAAAGTACTGCACCAGTTGTTGAGTTTTGTCTCCATGCAACGTAAAGATTAAAGAAAAAATGTATATGAGCAAAAAACTGATCACACTTACAAGGAGAAGAAGTGTATATGAATATTGCTTTGTAACTTAGGCAAGAAGACTGAAAAAGGTGCAATTCATTTCATAAGTTGATATTCAAAAATATATACATAACAAAGAATACATTACATTTAATGGAATAATGCAGCCTATACATATAAGGTGGTCTAGACAAACCTGAAAGATAGAACTCGAGAAGTAAATTGTCCCTTCTAAACAAATTTACGAATATAGGATATCCCCGCTAGATGAACCTATGATGGATTAGCTTTCTAGGCGTCTCCGATGAAAAGAATTACCCCCACTTCTAGCCACCAATGCAACTAGCCACATTCGTTCTATTTGCATGCAGAACATTATATATACAATATACACAGGCACACACAAAATATAAAATTCATGGGCCATATGTTGTTATTCATCCTTTTGGGCTGCATTTTGTTTATTTCCTTAGATAGACTGCTTTTACTTGGGCTAACACTGTTTTGGACGTAACAATAAGGGACTTGAAAACGACCAGATAAAGGCACAATAAATCATTAACTGTCTTTTCTAGACAGGTGATAAGTACCCTAAATACATGGATCATCAACCATTTCTAACCACCATACATTAATTTTACTTAATAGCAAAAGTAAGCATGCAACCTCAATTCCTAACACCAGTGAGGAAACCACCCAAGATCACCAAAATTTGTATTGAGTTGTTTTAATTTTGATATCTATTTAGAAATGGTTCTCAGTATTCATTTTAATTATATTCATTTATTTTCTTACAGGCTGATGATGGTGAAGTAGAGTTTACATTACCATTGCTCTGAAGTTAAGTCATCCCATTTGTAATTTTCTTACCGGCTAACGTCGTCAGTTAAGACAAATACTCACGGGGGTTTTTAATTCTGTTTAAGTAAACTTTGGGACTCCTATATTATTCTAGATGTTTCATAATATAACCTCTAATTGAATGGTTGTTTGTAAGTCCGGTAAGCTTTCATCTTGTGCAATCTTATCAGAGTTGGTGAGGACTCAAAGGAGCTACTATAAAGTATATAAGCTAGCACCTGCCTTTAAGCTTTTTATGGCCTTCGTTTAGATGTGGCTCTCCGTAGCTTGTATATATTTTCCTGTTAGATAATCTTTCAATTTTGTGACCTTTAACGTAGTTCTTTAAGCTTTAAAATTAAATGTAGATAAACGTTCATAGGTGGTTCAAGCATGCTCGCAAAGTACCTTTCTTCGTAGATATCTCATACATAACTCCGCTGGTTTTCCATTATACATACCATTGCTGTTATTTGTGTTGTTTACCATAAGGTCTCCTTCGTCTGGTTAGATGAAGATATACTTGCAAGGATATTCCTCCTTATTTGAAGAAGCTTTCTTCAAATGAAACAATGTGTATGTGTATCGCTAATAACGATTTATTATATATATAATCTTACAGCAGAATTTTACCATCTTTTATGGATGCTCTTGATTCATTATGGATGTTCTTCCAGAGGTTGTTGCAGGTGTTCCTGAAAACATTTGGCAGAGCCTTGCTGGTGCTGCTTTAACTTCGTAAAATGAATGGCTTTGGGAGAAAAATCCGGGCTTGATGAAACGAGTGAAGTCTAGATCTGACTATTTGGATTATGTGTGCATGAGGGGTAGGCTGTTCTAGCTGTCGATATTTGATGTGTCATGACATGTATTCTTGGTATTTAGTGTTTAATCATGTTCATTGGTCGCTAACACTTGGAAATAATTAAAGAATAAAATTGATAGGATTACATTGTAAGAAGACAACCACCATAAAAGAAAAGGCTGTGGATGCAGTTGAAACATATGCAGATCAATACTAGTAATAACATTTCTTTTTTCATCTAATGAAAATCACCTAATATGAGTGCACATGACCGTTTTAAGTTAGAATAAGGCTGAGCGTATTCCATAGTTTATTATTTCTTCACTGTGTATGGGATGTACTGCTTCAATTATTGTAAAAAGTGTTAGAGAATTTACATCATTATTTTCATTATTTTATTTTTCTACTTAAACTGTGGTTGTTATTTATTACAAGATGCTAAGGTTTGATTCTAAGCTTTGATGCTGAAATCAAACCTTTTATGTGTATATATTTGTCTATCTATTTATTTATAGGAGGGTTTTACAAGTTTTCGAGGGTATCAAACTGATAACTAATATTAAAAAGATCTATTTTGTTCTTAAAGATTTTTTCTTAAGACATGTTTCTAGTTCGTTATAATGGAGTTGCCTGGCAGCACTTGAACTCTAAAGGACACTTATCATTGTTAGTCTTTTCAACGGTGTGCGAGGTAAGAGCTTAATATCCTATAACTATCTCTAATGAGCTTTAACTCTAAAAATGCATTATCCTTTTTAGTGTCCATCTGCCTACAAATAAAAGATGGTGTAGAAATATAATGTAGATTCCATGAGTTTGTACAAATATGAGTCTAGATTACTATTGATGGATGATGGTAATCCCTAATACTCTGCAACCTACTTGAAGTACAATCTAGTTAGGCCTTTGACCATGCATATCTTTGGTGCTTCCATGAAGATTCCATACTTGATATAAATCAATCGACCATAATCAAACCATACCCTTCCAAAATTGGAAACATAGTGATAAAATCTATGTTAATACTTAATTGAGGTCTCGTATGTATCTATAATTGTTTTAGTTACCCTCATAGATGTTTTATTCTATTTCTTGTCTTGTTGATGCATGAGACAGGTTGTCACAAACTGTTCCACATCAGCTTGCATTTAAGACTAATAGTAAGTTAGCAAAGTTCTCATGTGATTTTGTCTTGAATGATCTACTTACTATGTGTTATGATACTTTTTGATTCAGTTCTTTCAAAGAATCTTATAATTGGGAACATAATCACATCAACCCATAACATAAGGAAAACCATCGTTTTTTCAATCCAAAATTGTATGGTGCTGACCTTGTTTGCTAACTCAATAAGTTCATCTCTAATTGTTCAAATGAACACTTATTGTTCTTAAAATAGAGCTTGTTCTCTTACAGCACTTCAAACAGTATTTGAAGATGGTCCTCGTGTTCCTTGAGCACATTATTGTTGATGACAATATTGTTGAGGTACACCTCCAAGAAGTTGTCTAAGTAAGGATGAAAGATACGATTCAAAAGTGTACATAATGCGGCTAGTGCATGTGTACGTCAAAAATGGAATCATGAAAAACTTGTATGCCCCATATCAAGTTAAACAATAGCATCAAGACACCCCTCATGGCAAAATCAAAAGCATCACTGTGCACTTCAAAAGGTTGAGTGTAATATGGTTAGCATATGTTCTTCCATCACCCTTTGCCTTAAGTCATTAAAGGCTCATTGACACTGTTTAGTTTACTACCATGCTTTTGTCTTCTTTAGTAGGACAGTGAATGGGACAACTCTTGTTAAATAACTTTTGATGGATCATTGGTAATAATTAACAAGATTCAAGAAAGATTACAACTTTATCAATTCTATCAACGGTTTCTCGTTATGACTTACACTTTCCTTTAATCTATAATCAACTTATTGTATTGAACCTTGTGACCAAGAAAATCCACATTTGAATGTGTTAATGAACACTTGCTCCTCTTGACATAGAGCCAATCAGAAACATCGATGTGCACCTCGAAGGGTTGATTATAATCTAGTAAAACAAGTATAAGTCTTTCATCATTGCTTGATAATAATAAAAAACCTCTTAAAGGTTTCAGAAATAATATGAACCTCCTTGTTAATAAAATGTTAATGGATTGTTAAGATTTAATCTAATACAAGTTCATGAGTCCTATATTTTTACTATATTTTTTTGTGCTTTTTTACGAGCAAAATGAATATGTAAGCAAAAAAAATACGAAGTTGTGATGCCTTCTTTAGTCATGCATTTCTCGATTAATCTGATTTTTTTAAAGGGTTGGGATCAATTTATCTAGTGGCATCATTAATCAAGAGAAAATACTTTCTCTAGTATGTACAGAAACCTTATGAACAATTAAGAGAAAAACTACTCTGAAGTAGCAAGAACCTTCTGTAACACACTAGCCCCATGAAATCTGAATGTGCTGGTGTGATTTCTTTGAGTCGGGCTAAAAAAGCAACAACTGGGAATCAAATCATGTTTAGGGAGTCGGCAATTTTTTATGCCAATCCCTTGTTCATGTAAAACATTACGTCGATTCCGTTGTTTGCGTAAAAATTATGTTATTAGCATGATTTCTTGGCTCTGGACTTCAGTTGGTGTAACAAATATGTCTGTCGAGAATCTTGACCGAGGAAATATGCTAATAACGTTATAGAATATATGCAGAAGAGTTGGTGTAATTTTTAAGCACTCAAGTGGAGTTTTATGGACGGATAGATCCAAAACAAATTGACTCGCTCATGAAAGTTGACTCAATTTGAATTTGTTTAATTCACGTTTGAGTTGAAAGTGTTGGTTTATTTTTTAAATCAAGTCAACTCAAATTAAAGAGAGTTTGATTAGGTTTGACTTAAGTTCAATTAAAATTAACAAATCAAACTTATGGTTTGAATTTATAGATTAAGTTAAAATCGAATTTATAATTTATATTTATAGATCAAATTTGTAGATCAGATTCATAGTTTATGAACAAAACAATGTCGTTTTTTCAATTATTAGGTAAAACAATGTCGTTTTAGCAATGAATCATAAACTTAAGTTACAAACTAAGTCACAAATTTGAATCATAAATTTAATCTAAATTCAAACCATTTAGTTTTTGTTCGAATCAAATTCGAATTATCTTTAATTTTAGCTTCATGAATTTGAGTTAAAGTTAAAGCAAATCATATTTTTATTTAAATCAAACTCGAATTAAAGGGTATTTAAACTCAATTTGGATTATCTTCACCCCTACTTCCATGATTTTGTGACCATTCCCTTGCATTTTCAACTTTCATAATAAAAAACAATTCTTCACGGCATCAATAAAATCTGTACAGAATATTAATGACTATATTTGGCTACTGTAAAATTTAAAACATGCATTTCCAGAACACATATTAGCAGATCTGAAACAATAAGCAACAACAATAAAGAACACAGTGATTTATAGTGGTTCGGTAATCACAAAGATTACCTACGTCCACTTTGGGGAAGCAGCAAGAGTGTATCCACTATTTAAAGTATAAAGGAATTACAGACCTGAAGAAAGGTTTACAGTTTCGAAGATTACCTTTCTCCTTGCAGCTAAAAACAACCTTACCTCTCTTCACTCTTTTAGATCCCACTCTCACAGTCACTCGACCCAACAAAAAACCCAGCTCAATCAGATTACAAACCCTCAACCAAAATATATAACAGAAAAATACACGTATACGCATAAAAGACACTCACCGTTATGCCGAAAACCATCACAAACCATGGATCTACCTCAGCAGCATCCCAATCGTACACGTTCGCAGTTTCTGGAAATGGTTTGTTAGAGAGATCGAGAGAGAGAGACATTTTGGTAAAGCGGCAGGTTTGTTTCATAACAAACCCTAAGCGCAAAACCTTCCTTTTATATGGTCAACAGAGTCAAAGATATCAAGAGAGTTGAAAAGTCAACACTGCCAGCAGGGTTAAAACCTTCACGTCATATGCCACATATTAACAAAATCAATAAGAATCAACTAGTAAACCTAAAATCTGAACCTTTTTTTTTTTCAAGATCCTTAAAAAATTGTATTCGAACTAATATTTATTTAGAAGTTAGTACAAAGATAGCATGAAAAGAGTAACAACTAATATTCGTTTTTATTTTGTAAACTCAAAAACACTTGAAGCACGCAAATTGGATACAAAACCATGACAACCGACGGAACATATAAAAAAAAAAAAAAAAACCTCTGGAATACACCATAAACCTTTGAATTTAAACTTTTAAAACCGGAAAATGTAAGATTCTGGCCGGAATCCGAATTGGAGGGGAAGAGATTCAGTTTTTGAATGACGGACAATGAAAGAAAATTCAATTTATATATTTGTATAGAAAAAAGTAAGAGATTATGTTATTACTATATTTATCCCTTAAAAATTGATTATTATAATTAATTAATTAATTATCTCTTATAATATTTTGCAGATTGATTCTATCTTCCCCACTAAATTATGTGTCAACCACCACACCAATCTTCTGTTTCAGGATACGACTTTCAGGACTTCACAAATTTTACCATGAAATCAACCAAACGAGACCTATTAAATTATGGACAATTGGTCGCTAAGATAAGATGCTATGCCTTTTATAACTCTTTTTTTTTTTTTTTTGTCAAAATGACAGAAGATTTTATTCTATTACAATTTTTGACCACCGAGCAAAGATGATCTTCTTCAATTGACTGAACAAATATTTTTTGGGTCATAAATGGGGGAATATTCTTATCTGGGCTGTTGGTTTCAAAACCTATTTTGCCTTATGGGCTGTAGGTTTTTCTATTCAAATATTTTCAAAAAAGGAATTTGGTCCCCAAGCTGCCATAGTTGTAGTTTCAAATTACATTTAATGTGACTTTGAAAAAAAGAAAAAAAATAAGGAACAACGACAACATCGACATCCCTTTTTAGAAGGATGAATGAAGTTGCCTTCTCTTTTCTTTCCATGTACTCGAATGGCTAGAAACCACACAAATAAGTAACCTTCCCTGTCTCTTATTCTGTATTTGTCTCTTACTGTTTGTCTACAGTTGATACCACTCTATCTTTCACATGTTTCTATTTTCTGATAACGTACTTCTGATTTTCATGCACCACCATCAATAATTTATCACAATGGGGCCTCCACTTTACCTGCTACTGCTTCATAATTTCGCAATAGCTGGTTACTGTTGTATTTATATCGATCACTTTATATGATAATTTATGTGAAGTGGGATTTACCTTATACAGAGCTTTTAAGAGTTGAGACAATATAATTGAGGAAAGTGGTAGAGTGTCTAATCCTTATTTTCAAGGTTCTGGGGTGGTTGTGAATGGGCAGTTGTCCCCTTTGAGTGGAACCTGATGTTGGGAATGAAATAGACCAATTTGTGACATTCAATTTTCAAAATTTCGACAGCTTAGCCAAAGCTCAGAAACGTACACACTGATTCTCTTTCCAATTTTTTCACGTGTAGAACTTTTTTTTTTTTTTTAAATATATTTTCTCTCATCATTTCCTATGCTTTTCATCTCATCTCAGTTTTAAATTTTGTTAATATGTTCCGGCTGGAGACATAGCTTCAGAAGATGTAGTACTAAATGGAAATTATTGAACGTGGGAGGCAAATCCACCCTGCGTAATTATACAAACTATAGATTGGGATATAAAATTGGTATAATATACGAGTCGTTTTGAAAGCAAAGGACAACATAATTAGGGTTTAAAACTACTTCTTCTGAGTAATCTTGAAATAGGCAGACGACCCATAATTGAGGTATAAAAGTATTTAATTATGTAGACGAAACTGTCCCCTCCGAAACAGGCCTTATGTTTGGTACGATTGTGGCGTTCCCGACATATGGCCGCACCTCATTTAAGAATGCGTCGGCACTTCGTTTCTTGTCAATCTTGCTACATAAGCTTTGACCATAGACCAGAGTGTTTGATAACACGTTTCCTGTTATTTTTATCCATGGTGCTCCATGTTCTTTGTAATTCTATTTCCTACACAATCCGTACTCAATATAGGTTTATGAAAGTATAACAAAAGTAAATAATTTTAAACCTTATTTCGATTGATGATAGTTTTACATCAAATGAAAGCTACTATAAACATATTCAAACATTTTTAAAATACCTGATTCATTAGGTCTATAAAATTTGTAAGAGCATTGATCTATTTGAAAAGTATCACCATCAACTCATAATTACAATAAAAACATCTTTCATTTATACATATATTGATTGGGTAAAGGGCACCTACCCTAAAATTTATGACCTTAACAAATGGAAAAACTTTAGTTATTCACATGAAGGAATCGGTAGTGGTTGTTAGGGAAAAAGATCCTTTGAAAGGACTTCTTAGGGTTAATGTTGAGAGGGGTGGTGAAATTATTGGTAGTGCATGTAGTGAAACACAAACCGAAAGGCATGAAAATGAGGTAGAATCTTCTATAATGGTGGCTAGTACTACGGACAGTGAAACACAACTTGTGGAGGAGGTTATTATTGACCATAAAAATTCTTTAGGAAATGAATTGGATAAGCATGCTAGGCAAGGTATGGAATTGAATGTCGCTAGGGAAGATGTAAATCAAGTTGTGGTGATTAAGAAAGTAGGGGTTTTCGATGATGAAATTTGAAATCCTATTATTGAAAGCATAAATGGAAGTTGCCCTACAATTGTGGAATAGTCGAGTATAGCAGCCCAAGTTACCGAGAAGGATGCAATGGTGGTTAGTGAAAAGGCTTTGGATTCCCAAAAAAATACTCCTAGCATGCAAATTGTAACAAGTATTTTTTTTCAAGTGCAGAAAAAGCAAATTCTAATGGCTGAGACAAATTAAGGGACTGGAAAAGATTCTATTGTTAATGCTAGCCCAAATTACATAGATGAACAAATTCTAGTTGCTAATATGGGGAAAGAAAAGTCATCGAAGAAAAGAAAAGAGAAAAAGGAAGAAAGAAAGAAGAGAAGGAAATATAACCTTCTTGATATTCTATCTAATGGTTTTTATTAACATAAATTAATTACTAAGAGACAAATAGACTTTTTGAACTTAAAAAATAAAAAAAATCCATGTTCCATTAAATTTTGCACTGGAATAGCCATTCGGCCATTGAGAATATGATAGTTCATTGGTGATATAAAAATATGCTAAACAACGTGAAGAAATCAATACAAAAATACAACAAAGAGAGTAGTGGTGTTCAAGTATATACAAAGGAGTATTTGATTACCAAGGGATTTTTGTTGTATACCAATTGTGTGCGAGCATGTTTGAGATTGAGCCAAAGATCGTGCATGCATGTTGTTTAATAATAAATGGGTGTTCTCTAGTTGTAGATCTCATATTTGCATGTGAATTTGTACTCAAGACAAAACAACAATGCCCTGCATTGCAAAATGAAGAGTATAGTAACACCAACACCTTATTCAAGAAACAAGTTAAATTATTATTAGGGTGTTGTGATATATTATAAATAATACATTTCTAAATCCAACAGGATAGGTGTAAAGTAATGTAGAGAAAGTAAAAATTCTTGCTTTGTGGGCAGCATTAGCAAAGTAGTTTGAATTTAAGGAAAGTCCTGGTGCCTAAGTAGATGTTAAAGGCTAAGAATAAAAGTTTAATCAAACTGTTAGGTTAGTTAGCAATATAATTTATTTAATGAGATTGTCAAAGAGACATTAGACTTTTTCTAGGACTGAACAACGATGAGTTGGGAAAGAAAAAGGGTGCGATGATGTTAATTGAGGTTGCTGATAATATTATTTTGTCACTCCACGTCAGTGGGAATACAATTTTTGTCTGGTTTCGAAGCCAACAGCACGAAAGAACAAAGAAAATGAGTCTGTCACTTTTTAGCTAAGCAATCCAAAGAGGACGAAAACAACATTTTCAAAGTTAGGTTTGTTGATAGATATAATTTAATTAATGAGTCCATGCAGAGAAGTAATGACCATTTTTTCTTCAGATTTGACGTGGGTTTTTTGATTGAATTAAATACCTTTATTTGGCTATGTAAGAAGGATTAACATGTGGAAGCATGATTCCGATTGGCTTCACATGCAATGCAAGTGGAAGAAGAAATCATTCTGCTGATATTATGATTATACAAAGAATCGAGATGATGATTTGACAGAAGGGTAGACAGATTTGTTCGTGGGCATCTCATAGAGATCGACTAAACTCGATTGGAAAACTGGCAAAGGCGGCGACTGTGTCTGAATTAACAAAAACAAAATTGCAGGGAAGCGAATAATAATAATAAATTTTCTTTGCAACTTGGAATGGTAATGGTCCCAATATAAGCCAAGCCAACGAAAACAGACTGGAACTTAGATCTGAATCAAAATCAGATCTCCCCTCCATGTGACTAAATAACCTTCTATTTTTTTTATGCTTTTTAGGCATGCGATATACTCTCGCCTGTAATGTTGCAGGTCTACTATCACTACATCTCTCACACTTACATTACGTGTCAGTTTTGAGAATTGTGCATCCGTGGCTTATTTCTTTCTTTCTTTCTTTTCCCTTCTCTTTTATTTGTTTGGTTGACGAGAAAGCCAACTATACTCTTATCACTAGAATTTAATGCATTAGAGTTTTCTCTCCCCATCATAGTTATCTCTATTAGCTGGCTGGTTCGGCTTCCTTTTCCTTGGAATAATTTGCGCAAATGCCCCCTTGCTCAAAACAATGACAGAGACCACCAAGTATTACAGTTGAGTAAACACGTGTGAAGCAACTAGAATTATTTAGGAAATGGAATATACTGAAGATTATGTTTTAAATCTTAGGTAACTACACAGATAGCGATTGCAGTAGTGGTTGTCTATCTATAACAAGGAAAAACCTATTTTATAACATGTAATAATGAAATTTGGTAAATGGGTTATAAAAATCTTGGATCCAGGTTAAGGTGTGTTGATCAGTTTGACCTTGATGAAAAAGGCATTAAAATGGAATAAATTTCCCTAAATAGGGTAAAATTGGTGGACTCTAATAATAATAAATAATAAAATAGGGTAACAGTTTTTAGATTAGAGGGGCAGTGGTCACAGAGGCGTGCTTTGGGTCTGAGCACTCAAGACAATGGAAGGTCCCGATTCCAAAAGAGAACAAGGTCAAAAAGAGAAACAAACTCTACTGTTAAGGAAAGGAATGGGAAGGAAAGGATTCCATGACTCTTTCTCTTTGACCTCACCAATGCAACCCTTAACACGAGTCTCGATGATCATTAGTATAATGACAAATTTATCCTTCCGCGCAGAATCCTGGAAATTGTAGACCAGGATTTCCATTATATGGCAATTGCCTTGAATAGTAGCTGGCTTACCCGGTATTGGGTTGTGCTTGAAACAAGTAAATCATAAAACAACTGAAAGATTTGTTAAATGAAAGCGTAAACAAAGTGGGGAAGCGAGAGAAAAATCAGCGCATCTGTCTTGTTCTATTTCTACTTTTCATTTTGATGTACCTGCCCACTGCCTTCCCTTTCACTGCGAAAGAAAAGGAATGACCCCGCTTCGATACTATTACACAACAGAGAAATATAAATGAGATCCTATTGGAGACTGGGACCCCCCATCCCCTGCAACTAGATTCAAATAGTTTTTCTTCAAATATCTAACAAAAAAATTCATCAAATTCCATAAACCATCATCTTCTCTATAACCTGTACACTTTTATTCCAAGTCTTCCACCCATTTTGAATCTTTTACTCTAGGAAACATTTACACCGTTCTCTATATCTATCCTTCAAATCTTCACAATTCACATTCCTTGGTAACCACAACAACTTCACCTAAGAAATAAATATTTAAAAAAAAAAAAAAAGGAAATCAAGATTCAAATTTTCCTCCCCCTTGAATGTACAAGCTCCTGCCCCATCAAAGAGTTATGGCTGATCCTCAAAATTCAGCCATCAACCCACCAAAAACAGCCCCCCACCAAGCTCTCACACCACACATGCAGTGGTTAGATATCTGACCCACAAAACATATGTTCAACCCAATAACAGGAACAGAACTATTCCCAGCAATTTTTTCTGCAAGGATGCAGTCAATATCTGTGTATTGGCCAATTTTCTTTAATCCTAAGTGATCCTTACTTTCAATTTTTGTGCTGAATCCTACCTGTCCTCAATGAAGATTCTCCCGATGAAATCTCGGAACCTCTTTGAGTAAAGTTTGGGGTCAACAGCTGATATTGAAGCAGGATCAACTTGTAAGGATTTATATGCATGCTCTAGCTTCTTGCTGATGTCGTAGTCCTGTAATATATCAATAATCCCAAAGTATAGGACAACTTCATAGATCTCCCCACTGTGTGAAGGAGTCAAATGACTAACTCCACCTTGGGTATACTGATCGAAGTCACTCCTCCTAGCCATCCTCTCTGCTCTTGCAGGCATATTTGCTCCTAACCTGATCAAGGGTTTCCTGATGAAGAACAAATTTCAGTTTCAACTCAGTACTTTGTAATTTGTCCATAATATTGCACTACACATTCATATTCACTTAAAAAACATTTCAAGCATAACAATAGCCAAGTTACCAAGATACAAATGCAAAAACTGAGTACATGAATCTGGAACATATGTTTAATTAAGAACAACCCTTTTAAAGGCAATAAAATTCATCAAAGATCCTGTTGCAGACACAAAAATGTGAAACAAATAAAAAGAGCCCATATATAACACGTTCTTCCAGTTGTTAGTAACAACAAAAATGATCACAAAAAAAGGCATACAGGAAACCATGTTATTAAAGTTTTAGGTCCATGGGGTGTTTCTCATATATAAGATAGCTTAAATTGATAAACAAATTTCACAAGTGCAAAAATACTGGCAGAACTATAAGAAAACCAGAAGACAGAAAAGAACATACTGGCCAGATAATTTCCGATCCATGTCTTGTAACTCTGCTTCAAGGAAGCGACAGACACGCATGAACTTTTCATTCTGATAAGAATCCCTATTTCCTGCACAATGAAAAGCATACATTAGGTTCATTTTCCAATTGCCGCAAAAATATAACTTACAAATTATCTCAAAATGAGAGAATAGCATGGTAATTTACCAGTGCGCAAAACAAATGGTGACAATCCCATTTTATCACCAGTAGGGTTGTCACGGAAGTGAAGACCAACCAAAAGACTGTAATCCATGATCCTCTCAGCCTCCAAGAACTCACAATCTCTTTCAATTTGTCTGTCAAAATTTTTGATTATATTATAATAAATATCAGAAAGGTCTAATAAGAAATTCATGTGATGCAAACGCCAAAAAGCAAATAAATCATGACAACTCCAAACTTACTTAATAAGCTCTTGGTACCAATTCCGTTGAAGACGAAAAACAAAATTGAGATCCAAGTCCTTCAGGGTGGTTGTTTCATCAATCTCCTCTTCTGGCTTATCTGTCGTGCGCCCGTGTGATGATCCTTTTAGGTCAAATCGCCTATGGATTTGATACTCCGAGCAAAACAAATTGCCCATAACAATGAATCTTGTCTATTTTCCAAACAAAGCAGCTTATTAGATGATAAACCAAGTTTAAAAAAAAACTAAATAATTCACAATTGACACTCAACACATACCTTCTGGCCACCAATAGGTTTAACACAATGCACTCCATAGAATTTAGTTACAAGAGAGCTCTCATACCGGCACACATGTTGGTAATAACTTGGAAGCATCCTAACAAGCACCTGAATACCAGCAACCAAAAGTCAGGCAAAAATAGATGCCACATTATTCACAGTGACATACTAAAAACACTCAATATACTCAATAGCTAATTTGGTCAATGAAATAAAATTGTCAAGTGGTATCCATAAGAGAGGCAGCTAACCTTTACTTCAGATTTCTTTACAGTCTTTATCATAAATCTATCATCCTGAGTAACATAAAAGAAGCTTCCACTCTTCCCAGGAGAAGAAAGCTCTCTTAGAGCATCATCTCCGCAAATTGCTAGCATGTAATTAGCAGGATCCACTTGGAAATGCTCCCTCAAATGCCTAAATATAGTAACCCAAAATTTCTCATCAAGGAATTGCAAAAGATATGGAACATTCTAACCCAATTTAAGTTACTTTGAGAATGCTCAAAATATCCCCTTTTCTGAACAACAAAAATAAACTTAAAGCATAGAAAAGTCACAGTTCATTGATTCACAGCGCAATACCTGAACACCATGGGACAATAGTCCTTCCACCGAAACTCAACCGACTGATGAGGAGGTGTAAGCTTGGAGCCCTCAGGTGGAAACCTCGTCCAGAACTTCTCCTTTGGATCAAAATCGCTTTGCTTCAGGTCCCGCAATATGGAAGCATGCTTTCCAACAGAATATCTAACAAAACAAAACCCAGATTATAAGATAATGGATTGAAGAAAAAATCATTCATTAGCAAACAGCTTTGAAAAATTTTACCTAATACCCAGTTGCAAATTAAGCATCAAATCGTAATTCTTGTGGCCTTTGGAAATGGTTTGGCCTGGTTTCTTCACTTCCCCACTGAAACAACAGGGGCCCTTCCTGAACTGCCTAATCGAATCCCGATCAAACCCTAATCCTTCCCGGTAAATCATGGATGCCTCCACATTATCAATAATATCACATGTAATATCTCCAGCTTCGCCATCTGATTCCCATATACAAATCCTTGGAAAAATCATGCTCTTCTCCGTTGAGCTACCTCGAGCTCCATCCACGGATGATCTCTTCCTAGAAGAAGCAACCATTAGACTTGGCTCCTTCCCATTGTTGCCGTGGCAAAACGTGCCGTTCAACTGCTGTAACTTGACATCTTTGCTGTTCATATTCCAACTTCCAATGTAACAATTGCCGTCAGGCCAAGTGAAAACTCCGTTCCCTTTGGGGACTCCATTTTCCCACTGTCCGTCATATTTATTTCCGATAGACCAGATCAACGTTCCTCTCCCAGAAATCACACCATTTTTCCATTCCCCAATATATTCATTTCCATTCCTCCACACATAACGCCCCTGCCCTTCTTGAAGATTCTTCTTCCACCATCCTTCATAAAAGTCGCCGTTAGCATACCGTTTCTCGCCGTAGCCGTGTTTGCGGTCGGAACTCCACCACCCACGGTAGGTGTCTCCATCGGATCCAGTGAAGGTACCATAGCCTTCCATCCGACCCGACTTGAATTCGCCTTCAAAAGTAGCACCCGAAGGCCATGAAAACTTGCCTTTACCCGATGCCTTACCTTTTCGCCACTCGCCTTCGTACATGCACCCGTCAGCCCACAAATACTTGCCCGATCCGTGAGGGACGTTGCCGGAGAAGCTTCCTATGTATAGATCCCCGTTAGGTAGACGCTTCTCGATTACTGTTCCAGTGATTCCGCTTCCACCCGTGGAGCTCGTCTCGCCGTTAAGTACGGCGTTAGTTATAGTAGTGGGTGTAACTCTCCGTGTGGTGGCCTGGGACCGACCACGGCCGACTAGGGGAATGGAAGGTACAGCTGGTTTGAGGTCAGTGCAGTTATTATTATCCTCTTCGGATTTTTTCTTCCTAATATTAAGGACGGCTTCGTTTGGCTGTTCAAGCAATAACGCTTCGTACATTTTCCCCGTCTCATAAAAACACATCAAAAAAAAACACGGCCTGAAAGTCAAATTGTGTTGGTCTAACTAAACGATCTCCGCTGTGTTTCCGCCAGAGAGCGTAGGCACTTTCCGGCGGTACAGTAGAGTTTTGAGACTGATTTTTCTGTCTCTTTCTAGAATTTTCTTTTCTCTCTCTTTCTTCCTTTACTTTCTTTCCCTGTTTCTTTCTCTTCAGTGCTTTGTCACTGTTTGGGAGAAAATAGGTGGGAATCCTACAAACGCAAGCACACAGAAGACAGAGAGAGAAACAAAGACATAAAAAATGTAAAATAAGAGAGATAGAGAGAGAGAGATATTAAGAGAGTAATGAGCCGGCTTTTGCCTAGGGAACGTTGCCAGAATGCAAACTTTCTTTTTTGCTTTTATGACAACTATGCCCTCCTTCCCGGTTGCTTTTAACTGTCCTGTCGTCTTCGTTCGGTTTCATCGGAACGCCCTGAGACCTGCGAGGGTATTTGTACGTATTTTTCTTTCTACATTTTACCCTTCGCCCTTTTTACGAATATACCCCTCCTCCTTTCTTGCAGGTTTTTATGTATGGTTCGCTGGCTCTTTAGTCCATGCCAGTCAATGTTTGACGCTGCCATATAAAAATATTAATTTTAAATTATATTATTGACACCTTGTTTGAACGGAGAGAAACCTGGAACATAGTAGTTATGTTAAATATATTATAATATTTACTGACTTAAATATTAACCAATAGAAATGGCCCTGTGAAAAATGTTACCCATAAAACCCATTGAGCATTTGAAGTTTAATAATAAAAAAAAAAATTATTAATAAGGTAAGATCTGAGTTACAGTTAGAGTTTCTTTTTTCAAGGCAAATTTGATGATGAAAGACATGCAAAATATTCGGTAAAATCCCCGTTTTAAATCTTAGTCAACCGATGTATCATTCAAATCAAAACCCACCAAAATATATTATAAAAAATATGAAGGAGAAGCAGTAAAATCTTGTTTATTAAGGTTGAGCATTAGTGGTGGTGCAGCATGAACACATGGGCCACCCTGAGCTTGAGACTCCGTTTTTATTTAGTTGGGAGTTTCTGGTTTTGGAAAAGGAAGAAGGGTTGAGACATAGGATAACATCGTTTTCATAATCACTCCTGCCTTGTTTTTACTGATTCGGGGTAATGTGGTTAGCGCATTACCCACGTAATTTGGAACAAATATAATTATAATTTCTTGCTTTTCTCATAAGGATATGATCATAAACGTGCATAATTAACAGTATCAATAGGATCAAAATATATAAAGTAATATTAGGAGAGATAGTTGTCGTCCACTTTTTATAGAAAACTATTAGATATCATATAAAATTTTATAAAAATTAAATCTGAAATTGTGTCCCATTAATGTCTCTCTAAACCTTCCTTCATGCTTTTGCCAAGTTCTTTTATATCTTCTCAAGGCCTAGGTTTACTTCATTGGTGACCTTCGAGATCACGTGGTTGCCTTTGCCCATTTCCTCATAAATGATGCCACACCCACTACTCATACCACATTTTCGCACTTAGAACGATTTAGGCAAGATCCAACTCCTATCGGAGAGTACCCATGGCTACCTTGGTCGTATGCACAAGGAGAGTGGACAAATTTCCAGAGTTTGAATGGAGGCTATCAGTAATGGAGAAGGCGATCATTAGTTTAGTCCTAGAGATTTAATTCAATCAATAGTTAAATAGTTATTATTTGGGTTTTTTATTTAAATCCTTGTTTAAATAGTTAATGATAATTAGTTAATTCCTTGTTTAATTAATTTAGTCAAGTCAAGTATTATTATTATTATTATTTTAAAATGGGATTGATTCGATATGTTCAATTATAAATTAAATCATAATACAGTATGATCTATTAATAAATATTGATTATTCAAAAAATTGATCAAATCTGATAAAAATCGATGAATCCAAAAAAATTAGTAAAAATTAATTAAAACGAATTTATATAATTAAACATTTTTTATTTTTAAAATTGAATGAATTTAAATTATTATAAAAATTAAAACCCTAACATTAAAAGTATATCAATTATCCATTAAGTTCTTAATTGAATTATTACGAATTCAATTTCTTTTTCACTTTATCTATGTAATAGAGTGTCAATTGTCTAATTAATCTTTTTTTGCTTTTTTTAAATTTTTAATTTTATTCAATTGAAATTTACGTTTTAAAGAAGTATATATGTTTTATTATTATTTATAATGGTATATAGTTGCTTATAATAAACTTTATATGGTTTATGTTTCGAAAATTTGGTAAATATTTAATAATATTTAGAAAATAGATAACAATTTAGAAATAAATTGAACTAACTGATTGAATCAATCAAACCATCACTTGGTAAAATCATCGGTTTGATTATTGATATAGTTTTAAACAATTGGTTATGAATTCTTATAGAAGTATAACACATGATGATATTACAAGTCAAGTGAAGGCTATATAAAGACCCAAACTCTTTGAAATTATATTTTTAACCCTAATTCTACTTATCTTTTAATCTACCTTATAAAGGCTTTCTGGTATAAAAACAAATGAAAACCTTATCATAAGTGTTTTATTTTTGTTCTTCTAATGGTAGATGACACTTATCTTCACAATTTGGATAACCAAGTTACTAAATTACCAACATGTCAAACTTCCCAATCAGCTACTCTAGTTGTGTAAGTTGGGAGTTTTAGGGCTATAAATCATGAAAGACATCTTAAACAACAACGGAATTAATTTCAAGCACCCCAAATTCACACCAAGACCAGGTTATTGGAATTGATTTGTTATTAAAACAAAATTACAATTTTGATTTTACATATCAACATTTGGAGGCTCTCTCACTTCACCTAATTTCTTTAAACTTTTCCACTTATCCATCTAGGATAACCCTATCTCGTACTCATAGAAACACCAAAGTCAATCAAGAATGAAGGAGGAGCCAAAGGAATTATAACCATTTGCTAGCAAGGTGGCAACTAAGGAATAAGTGAGGTTAGAAAAGTGTATAAATAGTTATTGAGAAAATCTTTTAAGAAAATAGTTCCTTGGTCAACTATTATACATTTACTTAGGATTTAGCATGAGTTAGTTTCTACACAAACACATCAATCAACCATGAAAACCTTAAAATACCCCCACACAAACTTAACCCTAGTTTTTTGCCTTAGAAATGGCTTTTAGTAAACTTAGTAGTTCATCTAAATCTAATTATTGGCCATTTCATGAGTAGGTTCGTAAGACATATAGTTTACTTGGACCATGTCAAAATAAGTCTTTGACCTATCGCAGAAGGTTAGATCTAAATCACCTATCAATATATATCAAAATTATCATTTTTTAAAAAATCCAATAAATCCTAGTTGTATAAGGATTCTTAGTCTCACTAGGATTCTCAAGAGTCCTAGCCCAATCGAGTCTCTCAAAATCCTTATTCAATTAGGCCTCTCATATTTCCTTACAACATTAGAAAATGTATGTAATCAAATGATGATCTACTTATGCAAACCTAAAGATTCTTAATACATTGACAATCAACATCTTATTATGTGAGACTCATATGTTCTTTGTCACGTTGTTAGTAAGTAAAATCATGAATAATCTAAAATTAATCATATTTTTATTCACAATCTATGATTGACATCTAACAAGCCATTATAGACACCCAATTAATATAAAGTCAACGAAAGACGAAAACCTATCAATGGTTTGATTATCGTCAAATCATTTCATCATCTTATATCTTATCAAGGATGAGATAAAAAAAATAGTGTCTACCTCAAAGCATTCCTTGATTTGCATGTATTTTATTTTTTTTGAAAATGATCTAATAGAAATAGATGGAGTGACAATTCAAGTTTACTATGGCTATAGATTTTAGTGGATATTATCATCCTTTAATTCAAGATATCTTCTCCTTATCCATGATGAATCATATGTTGATCCACAAATAGCTTTAGTGCACTTTTCAACATAACTAAGGCTGGATTTGGGCTAAGTTAGTTCAAGTTTAATTGCCAACTTGGTTTGATCGAGCCCAAAATAAGTTGTCATGGCTTAAGCTTAGGCTATAGTTTTAAAATCCTCTTTGTATCCTCTATAATCCAACCACAAATCCATCAAGATGTATTCTCATTTTCACTCACCAATACTCATAGGCTATAATATCCCTAATAGTCTCCAGTATTCAATCTTACCCTGTCAACACACTAAACATTTAGCCACATATTATGTCACGTCTTTATTTATACTTGACCAGCAAAACATGTTCTTCAAGTCCTTATACATTTTTACACTCCTTAGGTGGGCAATGTAAACTATGTCCTCAAATCTTCTCATTGGTGTAACATCTACCTTCAAAAAATTTGCCTTCTAAAGAGATGTGCTACAAACTTCGACTAAATAAGCACGCAAACAACTTAAAACCTTAAACAAACATACTTAAACATTTCATAAGTACCCTTAAAGAAAATAAATTACAAAAGCATCAAAGGATGTCATAGACATTTTAATATAATTCATCTATAAACATGTGTAGCAAAATACATAAACATCATAACATAATTCAAATCCAATAATATCAAATACATAAAATTTAGAAATGGCAATTGTGCCCCTCATCACCACTTAATACTAACTAACCTTCTTGCACCATAGACATCAAGATCACCTGTTATTTCCTAAACATTAAATATAAAGGAGGTGAGTGATAAATCACTTTATAAATAAGAGACTCTACTTAAACTTTACATGATCCTTATTTTATCTTTGGCTTCGTTTCCTACTAACTTGGTTATCAGGAGTTCCTTAATTGGATTACTAACTATAATTAAGTGGAACTTCATTAAATAATGTGTCTTGAAATCACATTTAATCCTACTTGACTAACTCAAGTAACACTAAGGTCTTGCACAATCATCTAGGATTCTCAGGGGATTCTAATCTTGGATGATTTTTATATTCATGTATATTCAAGTGAAAACTTTTAATTTAATTATGAACTATAATTATAAACATTTGTATCAATTGAACTGAGTCAAGACATGATTTTGATACTCTGATCATGTGAGTCATCTTATGTAATCCCTTTTCCCTACACATATTATTGGCATGTTACATTAAGTCATGGACTTGCAAGGTCCATTACACCCTATTACCGGTGATTATGTTATACTGTAGATGTATATGTCTTACTACAAGCATGTGTAAAGAAAATCTCACATGTGCTCCCTCGTAATAACCCTCATGATACATACCAATGCATAAGTGAGACTAATCTCATGAGTTAAATTTGACTAAGGTATGTTCATGTAAAAGTATCCATACATCTTGAGCAATACTAAACCCAAGCTTGTAAGTAGCTTTTATCCTAACATAGTTTCTCTCATTCTTTAAATATATGAGCTTTCTTTCTAGGCATGGTTTGGAACTATTACATACCTTATACGTCTTTGCTATGCTTTAGACTATATTACAAACATTTAGGTTTAACACCTAACTAATGTGGTAAACAATATAAAAGATAATATAATTACCTCATTCTCTTTAATTATTAAAAGATTACCTTGACAATTTTATGTTTATTACAAGTATATCCCTATTTAATAAATTTAGTATAACATGTTAAAGACGTTTAAGTAAAATGATATTATAGATATTCTTTTATTACCCCAAAAAAAAAATAAAATAATTATTTATACATACTAATTTATTAAAATATATTATTATTTTATCCCCTCAGTTGTGTTTGATTTGGGTAATATTTAATTATTAAAAATAAAATATTATCATTAAGATAAAGGATAAAATTAGTATATATAAATAATTATTATATTTAATTTATAGTAATAAAATAATACCGAAATATTATTTTACTTAAATATCCTTAAAAGATTGTTAGTTATAAATTAGTATTGTATTTTGTTAAAATTAATAGTCTTAATAATATGTAAAATGACATATACACTTTTAATTTTTTTTTTTTTTTGGTCGTGTAATTGTCATTTTTAATTATTTGAGACAAATTTTAAAATTTTCAAAAAACTTTCTACCCTTTTTCAAATTTCAACTTAAAAATTTACTAACACCTTTAAAATTTTTAAAATATATAATTTACCTCTAAATATATGATTATATGATATTTATACCTCTAATTTAATTTATTTTATTTTTTGATAGTGTAATAGTCTTCTTTTAAAATAAAATTGTAAAATTTTTTAAAAATACTCTAAACTTTTTTTAATTACAAAAGTCCCTTAAACTTTTATTTACATCTCTAAAATTTTTAAAATTTTTTTAGCCCCAAATATATTAATTATATGAAAATTATACCCTTAATTTGTTTTATATTTAAAAGATATAATTATTATTTTTAAAACTATTTAAGACATATTAAAAATAAAAACAATTCTATAAAAAAAATTTAATAGTAAAACAAAATTAGAATAATATTAAGAGGGAGGTGGTAATAGTGATCTTTCTGTGCCTCTCAATTAAACTTTACTTTAATTTTAATGATATTTCAATTACCTTAACTTCAGTAATATTTCAATTTTAATAATAAAATATTTTCTAAACCAAAAATAATTTACTTTTACCGAATCCATGAAATCTGTCTCATGACAAACAGATATTGGATACCATGTAAATGTGTTGACAACATACACCTGCATCCTTTTGGAATTCTTGACGAAAGTCAATCCAAAAATTCATTAACTTTCGAATATATTTATGATTAATAATATTTTTTTTTTAAAGGCAATAATCAAGGTTAAAAATATTTTATATAACAGCCATGATAAGTAATTTATTTCTGCCATGATAAGTAATCATGGACGTTGTTTTCATAATGACGGAGGAAGAATGATGGTTAGGATTTAATTGCCAAGAGTTGATGCTGTCTATCTACCAACCCCTTTAATATTCATATCTAAAAGCAGAGGGAGTGAAAGCACGCAAACAGCTGTTTGCATGTCGATTTCAGCTTAATTTTCTTGACCCCCTACGAAAATTTATGACTGTTCCAGCCAGCCAAGGGACGAAGCTGGATTCTGCTTTCAACTGCCTATATATTATTTTCAATACATAAATGGTAAGTGCTCACTCTAAAAAGGATAAGCATTATCTGTTTTTGACTGTCAGGATGAATGGATTGTTATGGGTTTTATTCGAGATTTATTCAAATTTTGGATGGAATTATAAATAAATTAGTCAACTTATTCTTATTATAAAGAGATGGATCATGACCCCGTTTTAAGGTTCTATCAATGTATTAGTAAAAATTATGTATTTACGTAGGATAAAGATGACCCATATAGACCCCTAGGGCTTGGCCTAGCGGTAAGGGCCTGTGGTGGCCAGGATTCAAACTGCAGTGAAGCCAATAATCTTTGATTTATCCGGTCTGTGGTTACGGGTCTAGGTGGTCACAGGCCCCCGGGTTTAAACTATCCGATCAGTTAGAGTTGACCGACTAGTATGGATAGGGATTCCCGGGTTATCAAAAAAAAAAAAAAAAAGATGACCCATATGAGCAGAAGAATTGTTATTAGAAAAATTAATTAAAATAATTTAACTATAGGGAGTCCATAAAATGGAAATGGGTTTTTATTAAAATTATTCAAATATTAAAAAAAGATTTAAATACTCTTGACTCACTTCAAATCACTATTTTACTTATCCAAATTCTCAAACTCCAAATTTTTTATTTTTCGTTCAGTCAAATTCATCTTTAAAATGAACTATAAGATTAGTATCAACCGATTTATTTGATTGTTTTAACATTTATTTTGATTATTCTCATTTTTGTTTAAAATATCTAATTTTCATAATCAATATTAGGGTTTTAATTTTGAAATTAGTTGTTAGTTGATAAAAGATTGGTTATTCATTAGATTGTAGTGTAATTTGTATGTTTTATTTTTAGATAATAACTTTTTTAATAATCTATTAATAATATAATATATAATAAAAAATATAATTTAAAATTTATTGTTTTTACCTTATTAAATTTATATATTTAAGTTTAAAAATTAAATCTTTTTTAATTGATAATATAATCAAATTACTTAATTTTTCTTACGACATTGTTGAAAGTAAATATGATTTTATTAATTTTAATTTTGAAAAACTTCTTTCTGTTGAAGTTACGATAATAAAAAAAGTTAATAACTTTTTTTAATTTATCCATGCATTTGGAATTTTTTATTTTTTATTTATAATTTATTCATGCACATACTTGTTATAAGGGCATCCTTAGTAAGGTATCAATCTATCATTCCATGTATACTATATGTATGAAAAGTGAAACTTCTTGAGTTTATTCTTCATTTGACTAGCGAGATACTTTATGCACACACCTATGATAATGATTGTCAATTGGATGATTCGTGCAATCCATATGTATTGTATGCATGAAAAAAAGGATTATAATAGTTTATTTCCTCAAAGTGGCCAAAGTGTCTATGTATTTACAACCTAATCCAACCAGCAAAGTGAAGAGACGTGTTAAGAAAAATATGAATTAACCATATTTTTGCAAAGAGTAAGTGATAAATTGAAGTATATTTATTAATGTGAGAAAGGACAAGAGAGATGCCTTAATAACTTTAGATGTGTACAAGAACATGCTAGATAATGTATCTTACATCGTGAGAAGGCACAAGAAAGAAGCCCTGATGACTTTAACTATATGCATGAGTACTCTAGATAATGTAAAGGGGAACAATAAGAAGATTTATGTTAAGTTGTGCAAGATTAAGGTGCCATAGAGATCACTTGCTTATTAAGTGTTTAGCACTTATTACCTGCATAAGCTTTTTTTTTTTTTTTACAAGTAAGAGATAATTTATACAGGACTTCAATAGGAGCGAGGGTCAACCAAAGAGGATGCATGAGGAGGGGATTTATCTTATCATATGTTATGTTATGCATTTCTGAGTTTGTTCACATTAGTTATGTTAGGACTTGAAACATATTTTATGATTTTATGTATAAACATCTTTTGCATGCTTGTATATGAAATTTTTAGTCAATGCTCATTTATTATTATGCGTTATTTTCGATATGATTTGATATTAAATTGCATATTATGGTAATTAAGTTAACATGTTACTCGTTTGGAGAGGAATGTTACATTTCCAATATAAATCCTCAATGACCTTTGTTTTTGTATACTTAACATACATATTGGCTTTAAGATGTTAAACATAACAATCATGATAGGCATTAGGAAAAATGTTGGCAATAGCAATTGTAATGGCTTAGTGTTGATTTGCAATAATATACATGTCAAAAAATCACCAATACACCCATGCAATTCTCTTATAAACAAAGTCCATGTCTCTAATTCTTCCTTTCCACTTATACAAAATACTAATAGATAAATCTAATAATTGTATATTATACTATGACTATAAAAAGTGTCTTAGGATACATGCCCGTAAAAAATGCAACATTAACACAAATCATCGAATACTCCCAATATACTTTTATTAACCATCACAAGGTCATTAGTAAAAACTTAAAATGATTAGAGTCACCAGTCTCAATATGTGTCATTGTGTTGGGTTTACATAACTCAAAGTTGTAACAATAGTCTAGTAAAAGCATGAGCAACTCCTTTGATGGATCTCTCACATTTAGAGCTCATTTTTTGACATGTCATGCTTGTATGTATGAAATATCAATCTTATACATGTTTGTCATATCAACAATAGTTTTTTTTTTTTTGGGCCTATAAATATAGTTAACCATGATAAACATTATTTTAAAAAAAATTTCCTAATTCTAGTGCATCAGCCTACCTATGATAAGGCATGATTTGATCCATAAGACAAGCGTGGTTTATTTAAGCAAGTAATTAGAAATAGTCGTAACCATCAATCCTTATTGATCGTGCTTGCCATTGACATTGCTTATACAAACATTTGACCTTCAATAAAGAGTTGGTTGATTGTAAAAACTTTGTATTAAAACCCACTGTCTAATATATGTCTTTGATATACATCTTATAGCAAATTTTTATTGTAAAAATATCATGTACTTTAAAACTCATATCACGACATGTGAAACCATCTTATAAGAAGTTCTACAAAAGCGATGAAACCCAATGACATGAAATTTACCAAAGTTGCACCATGATAAATGAGACTTTCACGCCTTTTAGTAGACTTAAGCTCTTTCATTCCAATCCACAACAACTATATATGGACATGTTTCAACATGAACTATTTCATTATACTCATGAATCTTCCACTAAAATATCATCTATCTCTGTGTCCTAGTCAAAACCACCCTAAGTCAAGATTTTATCCTTTCGCCGACAAACTCATTCCTTAACGATCATCAACAACTCTATATTAGGAACATCCTCAAAATCTTAATTGTCAATATCAATGCTCACGTTACACTTTTCATCTTCTTCTGAGTCATATTTTGGCTATACCATTTTTGTAGTAACTACAAAAGAATAATAATTGTCTTTCGTAGAAGTGAAAGGTTCATTCATGTGTTATTTCTCAAAACACTCTTCTTGAAATTTTGTCGTTTTTTCTTTATTACTTATCAGCTCATAAAAAGGTATTTATTGTTTTATTTTCTAGCAAACACTATGAAATGTCAAATATCATGATCAACTTGAATCTTGTAAGACCATTCATTAATTAAGTTTCGACCATTCATTTGTAACGTAGACATGTTTTCGTTGTAGATTGATTCCCAAATAAGAACTCAAAACCTCAATTAATCATCCATATGTAGTTTCTTGTTTAGTTATCAACATTTTCATATTACCACCAACATATCTCATCATATTATCATTTGTAGACTGCTTTTCGTATTAAATCATAAATACTATTTTAGCTATTTAAAAAAAATATAATTATTAAAACAAAATTGGTTATACCAACGTCAAAATACATGAATAACAAAATAATCCTAACATTATTATAATTTTATTTATATTTAATAAATTTAGTTTAATATATTAAAAATATTTAACTAAAATGATATATCAATATTCTTTTATTAACACTTATCCAACATAATAATTATTTATATATATTAATTTTTCGAATCATATTACTCTTTTATATCTATTAATTTATTTTTTTAATATATAATTTCACAAGAACATTGAACTCTTCCCATTCGCAAACCCAATAAAAAACATTTCCATTGAATTATGGCGGCTCCTTAGTAACGTATTTTTATCTGTATCTTTCAAGATAATTGTTAAAAAGGAGCTGAGTTGTTGGCTTGGCCGGTGGAGCATCCGTGTTTAATTTATATTCGGCTCTCAATGTAGAAGTTTAACGCCAAACAGTCATTTTTACAGGTGGACGGGGGCTAGCGTGGGGTGGAACCCACAGGAGCTGGGGTTTGGCCGTCCCGTGGGGCCGTACAACGACGTCGTTTTCGGAACAGCGAGATGTGCTCCCTGCCTGCTTGTCATGCCACCTCGCCCGTTCAACGGACTAATCCAGGCCCTCCACACGTGTTTTCACCGAACCAGCAAACCTCTGTCTGCCGCGTCATCACTCAATATTCGCTTGTTATTGTGCAACGACGTGTAGCCTTCCATCTAAAATTGCCGATTTGGTAGAAAACAATGAAAAGGGTTTGGTGAAATTACTTTAATGACCCAACACAATCCTACTTCTTTACTTCTAGAAAGGAGCAGTTGGGGAACACGGCCATGGCAAGGGTGTCAACAAAGAATGGGGCAAAAGGCAAAGCATGTGGGGAAATTAGAAAGAGATACCGCGGCAATTCATATTTGATGTTGAATTGAACGGTGAAGACATCACGCGCTCACTAAGTAAGCCCCCACCAAGCCTTGTCTATTTTTCTGCTGGCCAAACACATATTGCAACCCAAAGTTTTACTTAATGATAATTTATCATACATGCAAGTTATAAAAACTAAATACTAATTTATTGATTAACGTTAAAGAGATATTTTTATCTTTTTAAATTAAAATTAAAAATAAATTTTATAAAAATATTAAAATATAAATTTAAAATAAAATAATAATACAAATATGATAAATTAATAAAAAATAAAATAATAAATTAAAAAAATCATCACCTATAATGTCACTAATAACTATAAGCTTTTTAATTTTTTATTTATTTTTATATTTTTATCAATTTTATTAATTTTTATTATTTTATTTTATATTTGTTTTTTAATATTATTTATATAAAATTTATTTAATATTAATATTATTGAATTTTATAAAAGATATTTTAGTCTTTTTACAAGTAAATGGTGACTACTTGACTATTAAAACTTTAGCAGGTGGCACTTTGTCATTAAGAGGAACCTTGGGTGCCTTCAGCTAGTTTTTGTTTTTTATTTTTTCAAAATGCTGTCTATTTGTGTTCAACTGTGCCAATTGCGCACCCCACCAAATATTTGTGAAAATGATAAATGCGCAATCAGCTTTGTTATGCAACAACTTTATGTTGAACCAGGTGGTGGCGGTGGTGCTGCTGCATGTGGGCAGTGGCCTCAATTCTTGGCCGGTTTGGGATTCCTTTAGAAAGTAGGAACACAAATTACGTATAGGAAAAGTCGAACACAAATGGATAGAGAATTTTGCATTAATTTGTGCCGCAGACAATTCAATCTCAACCCAAATTTGGCCCAAACAGGTGGAATGAGTATTGTCCATCTAAACTTCAATAAAACCATCTCTTTAAAGTTTGAAAATTTTTAATTCTTTTTTGGATCAAAATCAAACATTGGTTTTGTATTTTTATCAGTTTGTATAATATATAATAAAGTTAATATCACTTACATTTTTAATAGTATAAGCAAATTATATTTTCACCTTAATATTTTAAATTTTTCGTTTTTGATCCTCATTTTTTCTTTTTTTTCCTTTCTTATTTGTTAGCATTGTCCGAATTGTTCTAGAAATGAGGAGGTGGTTGTGCCTTCGGATGCAACAACACCCAAAGAAGGTGAGAAGATAGTGATGACATTAGTGATGATTGAGGCAAACAAGATGTTGATTAGAAAAAAAAAAGCAAAAACGAGGCTAGAGTTGATGAGTGGGAGAGTTAAGAAAATGAAGGGAAATGAAAAGGAAAAGGAGAATGAGCGAGAAAATATAATATACACAAGTGCATACTAAGGTTAATCTAGTCATTCATCTTAATTATTGATTTAATAAGTGAGATAAATACGTGGTGTTAGGGTAATTGCCTTTAGTCAATCAATATTTTGTATATTTATAATTATTTGTAAATAAAAGACTTTTCTATTGATTTTTCATTTTCATATATGGTTACTATTGTACTTATAAAATCCATATACTTTTAAAATGATGGAATCAAGTCAAAGAATCAAATGAATTAATTGTGTTTTTTTTATATACTCATTAAAGTGCTTGTTCTAAAAGTTATTTGTAGACTCAATATTACTCTAACCCAGGATATTAGTAATGGTGATGAAATTATCATAGTTTTAAATGACATTACAAAAAGGTAATAACAATTTACACGTGTTAAAGTTGTTGGCTTCCAACTTGGTGCAACATATGGGTGCTTACTATTTACTAGACATGTTTGTTAGACTAACCTAATAAGAGGATCCTATATAGACTATGACTTTTATATCTATAGATATATCATCTTAATATAATAAATACATGTAGTCCTTTAATTTAAGTTAATTATACTATCTCATATAAGGATTAGTATAGTTTAACATCGGCTAATATGTCGTCGTAATAAGAATTATTATAAAGGTAGTGATTAGTTGTATTGAGATTTATGCATAAGCTACAAAGAACCAATAAAGAATTCATCATCCCTGAACACTAAAATAGTATCTTTGATAAGCTCATTGATAAGTATCCTTGGCAACATGAATCTGTGACCATAGTGAGATCGGGTTAAAGCCTAATCCTAGTCATTAGGTCTAGATGAACATCAAATCATGTGAAGGGGAAACTAAGATAAACATTATTTTACGTCTTAGCTTCAAGAGATACAATATGACGAAAAGATTAGTATTGTATGTTAATGTTGGGTTGATCAAGCTTAAAATATTTGTTGATACTCTACTAGATAAGTGGTCGTGATATCTTACTAGAGACCTCTTATGGTCTATGTTTAGATTTGATCCAATTTTGGATGTTACTAGCTCAATAAAAAGCTATTGGCTCACAAACATATAAAGATTGATTGAGCTTTAAAGGTAAAAGATTTGTTGATCTCAATAGGAGATGAGTGTTTAAATGAAAATACAATTAACTAGTCGAATTTGAGTGGATTTGGCCCTAGTGTACGATTGTGTATCATCAAATACACGCCCGTGCATGGCTATAAGTTGGAAAAGATTCAGACACTTAATGGATTGGATCCAAATTTGGATGAGCTGGCTCATGCATGCCTTTGTAGGATTAATGCATGTCCTTATAAAGGTGATGGATAGACAATTGCCTATAGATATTTATCCATTTAACGAATATTTATTTGTTTCATAATCATCACAAAAATAGGTAAGCACTGTATACATAGTCATGCATGTGACACACATGCCCTTGTATCTCGTTTTCTATAAATACACGACCATTTTCTTTAGTTTAAGATTCTTGTTAGGTTTACAATATACATATTCATACACCTTTTTTTTCCTATTCATGCACCAATTGTATTAACATCTAAAAGGTATTTTTAGACCTCCTAAGCCTTGTACCTTATAGGATTGGATTCGAGTCAAACCAAACACAAACATATATATGTTTGTGTTCAGGTTTATTTGTTATGATTTGATTTGTATTCAGATTCGTATTTATCAAATTTTTTATAATAATATTTGGATTTAAGAGTTGGATTCACATTTGGTTCGTATTTGTATTTATATTCATGTTTGGTTCGCATAATTTATATTTATATTTTATTAAAAATTTTTAATTTAAGTTCAGGTTCGTGTTCGTATTCGATTTATATAGTTTATATTCAAATTCATATTTATAAATTTTCAAAACTATAGTTTAGGTTCGTATTCGTGTTTGAATTTGAATAATTCATTTTGAGCTCATTTAAGTCAAACTAAAAAATAAGGCTAAAGGACTTATTCCCACCCATAGTTTGAGGTGACGACAGAATCCCACTTTCTAAGTTTTAAAAACTCAGTTTCCCACCCTTTAATATTAAATATACTAGTAAATAGTAACACTTCAGATGTAATTTTGTCATTTTAATATTAAAATTTTATAAAATAATAAAATAAATTTTATATAAATATAAAATATTAAACAATTTTTAAAATTTTTAAAAATTTAAAAAAAGTAAAACAGTCACCGCCGCCTTGTATTAAAACTAGTTAAAGAGTGAAATTTTTTTGTATCAAAACTATTATAAAAATGATGTAATCTCTTATATTAAAACTAGTGTATCTTCAAAGTTAAAAATAACGAAGGAAATACTTTAAAGAGTGTGACTTGAATGAGTGGACGTAAGAAATTTGTAGAGAAGCTTCAAACCACTATAAAAACCGACGAAGCAATATCTCTTCTCTCTCTTTACTTTGTGTTTCTATGTTTTACATTGATTATTGTTTGACTAGTGTTGATTGAATTATTTACATATATAAATTGATTGTTAGTTGTGAAAAGTTTTTAAGTTTCTCAAAAAAACTTTTATAAATCTTATTCATCCATCTAGGATTGTTTAAGTCATTATAAAAATTTAACAACTACCAAATAAAAGAAATTAGAAAAGATTTATCATATCCTTATTAATAAAGTTTAAGATTTCTTTAACATATAGACAACAAATATTAAAATCCATTATTGCTTCGGATATAAACCTAATAAAACAATAAATTTTTTTACTTTAGCCACGTCATCTGTGTGAATTATTTTTATTACATTAATCCATTGTATAATAAAATAGTGAGTTAATGTGAATAGATCTATATATATATATATATATATATATATATATATATATATATATATATGTATAGAATTGTTTAAAATTATTAATTTGAAAAGAAAAGAAATACAATCTGTCATTGGGTCGAGAATTCACCAGACTGATTTTTGTATAAACCGACAAAATTTGGTTTTAAAATCCACGGCAAGAGTCCGGTATAATTCGGTTTTCACATTCTTTATACGAACACCTGGGTAGTCTGTGCTGCGTTCGTTAGGCTTTGTTCAGTTAACTTCTGTTTCGTTGCTTAGGGTTTTGTGTTTGTGTGGTTTAATGTTTAAGATTGATTGGACGGTTGGCTGATGTTATGGGGCAGTGGGTTCGTTTAGTCACCAATCTATCCATTCAATACACCAAAAAAAAACAGAATTTATGAAAGAGAAAAGCGGAAGCTGCTTCACGGCACTGGGAAAACTGGCATATTTTGCTTCTAGTGTCACAACTCGCGTCCCCATTGCGTCATTGTCGGCAAAAAGCCAAGGGAGAAAGATAAGAGAAAAATGGGGTGATGAAAGACTGTTGAATTTTTTTTTTTTAAATAATAAAAAAAATTATCAACAAATGAATCTAAATTTAAATTTGATTTGAACAATCAACACTAATTTAACCCAGTCTCATGATTTATGAGTCCCAGACACAGAACTCTGAATGATTTATCTACTGGTAAAAAAAGTCAATTATTATAGATCAATGCCATCAAAACCAAAATAAAGCCGATTTTGATTTAATCTGGTCCAATGATTAGTGGGTCTTATTGATTGAACATCTTCCCTGCCAATCAATGGAACTGGAAAGACACGAGATGACAATTTTTTTCCTTTATTAAATGCAACATCCCAATATAATTTACTTAAACCGGATGATTTAAGGGGCAAACATTAGCCACCGGCGAATAAATGGGAACAAATGGCAAAAACATACACGGATGTTTGAATTTATTCAAGGAGATCGGAAGGTATGTGACCAAAAATATCAGGGCATGAATCCCAATTTGCTTTCTCTCTGGCTTCCCAATACCCGCCGATATAGCTATACGTGCCAGTCACTTTGTCCTTAGCAAACCATTTCGGTTTCCAGCCACACTCCTGCATCTTTCGAGCCTGCATCCCGTTTGAAACCTCCATATATTACCGTGTGTGCAACAAAAAAAAGTGATAAACAGATAAACGATAACACAAAAATCACCTGCCGTTGTCGCTGCTCTAGCCGTAACTTCTCAGAGTTTGCCATTTCATACTCACCATTTTCCAAATGCCTTTGGTCAGGCCTGAGTCTTGAATCTGTGGGTGGCAATTTCTCCTTCACATAGGAATAACAAACACATATCAAACAGAGATTTTTTGCAAACAGGCATCTGGAAAACGTGAGACTTATGTATTAGCATATCATGCTATCTATTAAAAGGTGATATCTGCAACAAACATGTTAAAACAGTCACCTTTAGACCAGGGGTGAGCTCATTCAATGTGATGGCAAAACGAGTGAAGTTATATCTAGTGGGAAATTTAGGAGGAGCACTCCGCTTCCATAGTACAGAAGCTTTTGATATAGACTCAAATCCTTTTCCTTTCCCTGAATAGTCTCCAATCACATAATGCATGCTCTCATCCCATTTTCCAAATAAAGTTGCCACTATTTTTCCATTCCTATCTTGAACTATGCCATGCACCTGAAAAAAGTCAATCACATAATGCATCATCTCTTTATCAAGTCATATAAACCAAACCACAATCACATACTATTGACAATATTCTAAAGGAAACATATATATAGATGGTGTCTGAAGAGAACCTGGTGAGGATTGCGGTCAATGATTGACTGCTCCTTGAATTTCAGCTTGCATGAATACTCGTAATTTCCCTCAATTCGCATTGTTCCATAGTGATCAAAATACAGCTTACCCAATATGAGATTATATATTGATGTTGTAACCTGAAGGAAAAAATAAATAAATTTCTAACTAGACCTTATATAGAATGAATGTTACTTGGACAGTTAGAATCATACCTTACTCCATTGAAAGACTTCTCCATCATCAAATTCCAAAGTTAAGACGCCAACAGGGTCAAGCTGAATTGAGCGACCCCAAAATTTGCTCTTCAGATTGCTATCTCCCCAAAATTTCCAACCAGTACCCTCACAATGACAGGCGACAATCATGGGGTGATGACTGACCTGACAACAAAATAAAATGAGATCAGCCGCTCAATGTGTTAAAATCAAAAAGAATTTCACACCAAACTTAAATAACAATTTGGTCAAACTATGACAGTTACAAGTCGTCTCAAGTAATAGATTGTATTTTACACCTAAAATGAAGTAAAATATGGTCGAATGAATATCATACTTAAAAAAAAAATCAGTTAATTTACAAAATCATATGCTGATATACTCCTACAGGACTGCTCCTAATACATTCAGCCTGGTTAAGCTGCAAGCATACAAAATGAAACCAGCTCAATACATTTGACTTTAAAGAAGATATTTCCAAGCTATGTTTCAGTAATCATGAGAATAGGAAAGTCTGAATGCATAGATGAACGAAGTCATCAAGAGCAGAAACTGCAACTACAAAACTTGAATTCTAGGGATGGAAACAAACCTTCTCTGAGAAAAAGCGGAGGCCTTTATCTGGATGGTCAGCTTCATATGTTTCACCTAACAGAGGATTAAATGGTTTACATGTTCTTCCTTCGGTTGAAGCATAACCAGATACAGCAAAGGCAGCCACATTTAAAATCCTCATTAGTTTATTACCCTGTGAAATTTCAAAGAAATTGTCAAAGAACATTCAAATCAAGTAGACACTTTAAGGCAATATGTGCAAGTAGTGGTACGATGTAAGAAAGAGACAGAATCTAAAGAGTTGTTAGAATAAACAAAATCAAGATATTGCTCCTACACTTACCCTTTTCCCCCATTCATATGCTCGGTCAAGAAGATATGAGTACTCCAATTCTTCACAACACTTTTGTAGAGAAGAAAGGGGCTCATTAAAGTAAACAGGAAGACAAACTTTCGTGAGGTCCTTGCCTATGTTATCCTTAATCATTGACCAAAGGCTGACACCCTTCTCTTTTTCAGCCGGATCAGGGAGTTTCTTACGTCTCTTAATATGAGGATAATTAGTTCCAACTGATTTAATGGATGGATCAATATCATCTTCAAATGCGTCCATATGAAGCCCTTCCCCATCAGAAGAGAAAGATGAAGTCCGGAAATCAGACCCATTACTTCTGAAAGAACTTGATGACAGAAAGTCACGAGTATCAAAGAAATTATTTTCATCATCATCTGTTTCTTCCTCTGCTGCATCAACTCTTTCATTTTCATCATCAGATTCTGTTGGACTACCTTCTGACAGAAGGAAAAAGAAAACCCAAGAATAAAATACATAGTTTGAAAAAAAGTAGAAAAGAAGGCATGGGTATAATATGTATCAAGTTCTACTGGAAAATTATATCCATTTATGGGCTCAAATGTAATAGTAAGCATTATAATCTGAACACAACTTATCAGCTTTTAAGATAATGCCAGAAATAACTTGCTATTATAACAGAACACATTCTACACTGAGACCAATTCTATTCTTTAATTTTATGCATCAACTGAGAGTCAGCACACCTCACTATAAGATAGTAAATATAAAACGTAACTAAATGGATTTACTTTACACAACTTACCACTGAATCTGTCTTGCCTTAATGTAGAGGAAGCACCTAAATCGCTCAACTGTCTTTGGCTCTCATCAACTACTGTATTCTCCAGATCAACCTTTTCTGTCTACAAAACACAATTTAAAAAAATGTTTTAGCATAACAAGAAAAAACTTAAGATGAATCTTGCGATATACATAACTTGCTAACAAGGATGCATGGATTCTCTAAAGAGCTATAATACTAGCTTGCATAGGCTGAAAAATCAGAATAACTTAATTCTGATTTGAAATACAGTTAGTGACTACTCGCTTGAGCCCAAGCAAACTAAATGCTTTGAACTTGGTTCATGAGGTGTAAAGCAATATTGAAAACCTCAAGCATTATAAAGAATAGCATAAGCTTTGCCACTATCTAATACATTAATTGCAGCAATTATAATTTTAAAAAAATTAACATCACATAAATAGCAAGAAAGATTCTATTATGACGATATAAATGGCAATACTTGGGTGGTGGCCACCAATTAACTCCAGGCACTTATATCCAAACTCAAGTGAGAGCTGAGAGCATAAACTAAAGACAGAGAAATATTAATCAATTACTGCTAAACCTTGTCAAATTTAGCAACTCTTGCTCAGGAATATTTAAGATAAACACATGATACTAAAAGTCACCACATGTTCATAAATCCTTCCATTTGAAGATTGCATGAGATGGGGCAAGACACTGCATAATACCACTATTTTTTTTTCTTTTGTTGCCCTTCCTAAAGATTTAACAGGAAATAATGAACATGCTTGCTAAATGCAATATTCAGAGAATTACCCAGCCTTCATTAGGGATAGTTTAGCAAATATTGACAAAGCTTTCACTCCTTGCTACATAAACTCTCAATTAGCCGTGAAAAAACTTATTATATGGGTATCCAAATGCTAATAAACATGTTGGCTAAATTATCCTTTAATTGTAATCTGCAGATGCATATATCTCAAACTAAATATAAACCAAACAAAAATATTTAAGAACGCTATAAATTAGATCTGGAAGTAAATCAAAATCATATCTCCAAAATTATAAACATTGAGAACAGAAAATTTTTCACAAATTTAAGCAGATGGGTCAAGCCAGAAGCATATATGGTCACTCTAACAATATCCTGCAAGGATATTGTTGTGTGATGGTCACTAACATAAATTAGATCTGGAAGAAAGGACCAAGACCATACATACAATGAACTGCAAACATGAAAATTATATGTCATAATGTGCATTGTTAGAGTAATGCTTACTTTGTGAATTTATAATTTTTGAAGAACCATTTATGAATTTCGCCACAACTATAAAAAAACATTCAATCCCATGTGAAGTGGCCCAGCCTTAATAAAAACATCAAGACTGCCACAGCGTCACTGTTTCACACCCAGAGCTGCACCTCCCCCTCACCACTATCACTGTCATTATGACCACCACTGCCATTAATATCAGTTGCCTCATAAATATGCACTGATCTTCCTCTAATATCAACAATATATTAATATTGAACAAATCTGGGTCAGCTACATAGGTCCTTTCATCAATAGAGCCACCCTGTCCACTGAAATTTCTTGAAGCACATATAATAATTTTCTTTTGACTCTTCTACATTTTCTTCCACTTTTTTCCCTCTGGCCCTTTCTGTAAAAGTTAGTATTAGTTGAATTATACCGTACCACTTCACGAGGTGATACAGAACTTGAGATGCAGCTAACAGTCAGCAATTGTTAAAGACGCCACTCCCAGTGTTTCTTCAACCATTAGACAGTTAAAAAAAATATAGAAATAGAAGCAGATATCAGGTACTGGCGATCTCGTATACTGGACACTAGAAATACAACCATCATCAGTTACATATGTTATGAAATTAAAATCTGTTAACCCGCCTTCACACTTAGTGATCAGACATGAACTTCTAAGACCCGGTACATCCATACAAAACCTACATCTCCTTAAGAACTTCTACTTCAACACTCAAGAAAATTTTGTTAAAAGAAGAAAAAAAAAAAAAACCTATAACTACACCATACACATCATATAAAAGCGCTGAACTGCTCCACAAAACCCATATACAGAGAATCACATAAACGCAAACAAACTAGACTTGAGACCAAACAACCCAATTTCATTCGGGCACAATTCGTAAGATTAAAAGAAAAAATCATTTGGCAATGCCAGCAGTGTTTGAGGCGGCAGAAGAATTCTTAATCCGGTTTCTAGTTTTCAATATATGTACCTCTAAATGCCTCAGCGTGTCCATCAGTAAACACTGCTTCTGCTTCAACAACAACAACTGATTCAGCAACATGGCGAACTCGTCCTTCATTATCTTTTCGCTCTCTAGTATTACTTCTTCTCTCACTCCCTCCTCCAACAAACGTTGTCTCAATTTCTCAGTAGAGAGGTGAATGCTCTCCGACGGAGCCATCAATTCACTGTTCGACATTCTCGGAAACATGTCCTTCACCG
This sequence comes from Anacardium occidentale, assembly GCA_026122585.1. Classification (NCBI taxonomy): domain Eukaryota; kingdom Viridiplantae; phylum Streptophyta; class Magnoliopsida; order Sapindales; family Anacardiaceae; genus Anacardium; species Anacardium occidentale. The sequence continues at coordinate 222,974 of JAJEJH010000212.1, forward strand.
CTTGGAATGTCTCTGTCCATCCCAAACGGTCCTCCCGCGTTTCCGCCCTTAAGTGCAGACGTTTCGTGCCTGAAAATATCGAGAATCTCTTGTCGTCCGATTTGCTCTCACGGATTGTTGACACCTGTCAAACAATAATACCTAAATGCATTTTAAACATTTTAAAAAACAATACCATTTAAAATTAAAACAATATTTTTAAATGAATAAAAAAAATAGAAAGACCTTGAGATGGATTTCGCCGAACGGTTTGCGGTTAAGGTGGTGCTGATGAGACGGCGCCGCTTCTTGCTTATTGCAACGCTTACAGATTCTTCGTATGGACTCTTCGCCGATAATTCTGCAACCCTTCTCGGTCTCCTGATTCACGACAATCTTATCAGGTCCATGGATCTTGTAATAAGACAAAACGCCGTCCTGTAATACGAACCATCTCGGCCTCCAACCTTTCCCGTAATTCACCCACTTGTACAGCACTCCCGCTATTCCATTCCCTACTAAATCGTTTATCTTCACGTCCACCTGCTCTGGTCTGTGGCTCAGCCGTTGATTCAGTTCCGTCGAATTGGCACTCCCGCCGTTGTGGTTGTTGTTGCTATTGATGCAATTATGATTGTTGTTAACTTGTGCGGGAACGAATCGGGCTAACGGGTCGAAGCGTTTAGAAGACATCGTCGACATATTCGTAGTAGGAGGGGCCATGGCAGGGAGATGATCTGTGAAGTGTTTATGAGACGCTCGGGTGTTATCGGATACGCTAGAGACGCTCAAAACGGATGCATATCGTATCATAAACTAAACAACAGCCAGATCGCCAGATTTGACACTGATGACGTGGCGGCGGAAAATGGCGGCCGAGTTAATTGTGAATTTCATGCTATTTTCGTTGGGAGTATTGAATAAAAGAAAATTTGTTTATTCTAAATTACCGGTTAGAAGCAATTTTACCCTCGAGAATTTCAGGGAACGAAGAAAGAGATGGAGCGAGTTGAAAGAGAAGGAGTGTCCGGCGAGGAGATTTGAAAAATCGAAAATTTTTCAACAATAATAAAGGAGAAATGAATTAATGTGATTGTTTATATATGAGGCGGTTGGCGATTCATTAATACAATTTTCTTCTACAATTATTGTTATTACTATTAGGTCAAACTCCTTATTCCCACCCGGCCTTTTTTCAAAAATCCAAAAATTTTAAAAAAGTTAAATATTTTTAAAACTAATAGTTTAATTTAATTAATTAAAAAATATTTTTATTTTTTTAAAAAAATAAATAAATAATAAGATTATTTTTATAAAATTAATTAAAATATAAAATAATATTAATATATTATTGAAATAATAATAATAAATTTTAAAAATTTTTAGAAAATAAAATAAATTTAAAAAAGGTTGTTGTAATTAACTGTGTTACTAATAGCGATGATCATCTTAAATCTAATCAGATAGTTAAAAATGATCATCTAGTTTGATTGATGATCAGATTTAACCATCTCGATGATTGAAACGGTTTGATCTGATTACTTTTATCATTATAGATGGTAAAAAATGATCATTCATTTTTAAACTGACTGTTTCTACTCTTTTTCGATGGTTGGCTACTTTTGTCAAATGTTTGAAAATCAAATCTGACCTTCCTAGCCATCGAGGCAATCAAATACAATAGTCAATCAAATTAAATAGTTATTTTTAATTATCTGATTATGTTTACGATAGCTATCGTTATTGACTTTATTTTTATTTTTTACTATTTTTAATTGTTATTATTATTATTTTAATATTATTGTATATTTAAATTTATTTTAATATTCATATTATTTATATTGTTAATAAAAAGTATTTTAGTTATTTCACCCAAAATATTAATGAAATTCAATACAAAGTAATTAATTGAGGGGTTTTTTAATATATATATATATATTTTTTACTAGAATTTGTCATTTAGAAAAACCTTGGGTGGAAACAATCATTTCGCTTACGACTTCATTTTCAACTCTTTGCGGATAGACAGAGACAGTGAGCCTAATATACATATAGAAATATTTTTCAGTTAAAATCAAATTTATTCAAGGGACTCATCCGTCTTTGTATTTGTTTCAATGTCTTTTAAATTGATTATTTATTGGTGGGCTGGAATAGGATGCTTCAGGGAAATCTTTTTGGGTGGAAGTAACGCTAAGGAGCATTACATTAAGACCTCAAAAGCAATAAAATCTACGTTAAGAAAAGAACAACAAGTAGAGACAAATTGGAAGACGCCACCATCCTTTGGGGTGAGTGGCTTGGCTGGATCCTATCGCCAATAGTCTCACCTATTTTACGGACTTTTACCTATTCCTGAAATTTTAACTTTCGGTAATTTGCCCCAACACCCCTCCCCTCCCTGCCCCCCCAAAACCTCCCAAAACCCACAGTCCAAAAAAAAATTTTAAACTCTTTAGTTTAAATTTTTAATATTTTAACCCCCAAAACACTTTATCCCCAGTTGCCAATTCCCTTTTAGATGACTAAATCTAGTCATGGTGATTACGTTAGAGGATCGGTAATGATATTTTATTAACAACGGTTGTTTTTAATTATTATTGATAATAAAAATAATTAAATTTAATTATTTTACATAAAATAAAATAATCGGATTTAGTTATTTGATAAACCAAATAAACTTTTTTAACCATCTAAATGAATTGTTTATTATTGACAATATTATTTTTCTTTATAAAAGTTTTTAATTTGCATATATTTATATTTTAATTAATTTTAAATTTTATTTTATTATTTTTGTTTTTATTTAAAATGATAAAAATATATTTTAATTATAATATTTAATAATTAATAGTTAAAATAACTATAATTTTAATTAATAATTAAGAATTGTATTTAAAATTATTATTAAATAGAAATTTGTTATTTCGCTTACGTCTTATAATTTTTAATAATTGAACAAACCAATAACTAATTTTTAATTTGGGGAGATTAATTTACAATTTAAGATATTCGTCGATCCCAAGCCCTTTACATTCTTGCATTCGGTGTACCAACACTATTTCAACATAATAGACCCCACAATCTGAAGTAGCCGACGTGGCAAAATCAAGCAAGCGCAATGGCAGGAACTTTCGGGAGAAGGTTATCGAGATTCGCAAGAGGAAAAACCAAAATCCGTGAAACGTCCGACCGTATCGCACACGGGGAACAGTACGACGCCGTTGTGAGCGAATTTGTCCCAGTCGAGAGAATTCATGGTGAATGTTGCTTCAAGGACGCAGCTCTGTCACCGACTGTTCCGTGTGTGCGTCGTGTCCAGCCTGACCTCCGTACCTTGAGCACATCACCACGTGGTGTTTCAATATCAACTTGCTGTACTACTTCCCTTGTGCAACGGAAAGTTAAAGAATATTCTGGCAGGTGAGGTGACGACCGACGCGGCATCTTTAAATGTGGCCAAAGGACAATTTCCCACGTATAGTTTGAGGCGGAGACAGAGTCCCACCCGTAAATTTTCAAAAGCCCGGTCTCCCACCTTTGGATTAAAATTCAAATTTATTTTATAATTTTTCAAATGAAATAACCAAAATACCTTTTAATAAATAAAATTTTAAAATAAAATTATAAAATAATTTTTAAATATAAAAAAATTAAAAAATATGTTAAAATTTTTTTAAAAAATTAAAAAAATTATTAAAAATTTTAAAAAAAATTTTAAAAATTTTTAAAAAATCAACTGGCCATAGCCGCCGAAGCCGGCGGCGGTGGCCGTTGATAACAGCACCAAGTGGTCATTTTCGACCATCTGGTTCCAGGAGAGGCCAGATCGGGCCTCCTTGTTGGGTGGAGGCGGCCAGATCTGGCCGCCTCCAGTTTTGGAGGAGGAGGTCAGATCTGACCTCCTCCCCCGACAAACGTGGTCGGAAACAACCTCTGGGACCAATATCGGTCCTCTTCGACCGTTTCTGGTGGCCAGATCTGGCCGCCTCCACCCAACGGGGAGGCCAGATCTAGTCGCCTCCTTCAAAACAGGAGGCGACCGATCTGGCCGCCTCCACCCAACGGGAAGGCCCGATCTGGCCTCCCCTAGAACCAAGTGGTTGGAGACGGCCACCTGGTACTGTTATCAACGGCCACCGCCGTCGGCATCGGCAGTTGTGGCCAATTGATTTTTTAAAAATTTTTAAAATTTTTTAAAATTTTATAAAATTTATATAAAATTTTATAAAATTTAATCATAAAATGACAAAATTACCCCTGAAATATTACTGTTTACTATTTTATTTAATATTAAATTGTTTCCATAGGTGGGAGACCGGACTTTTGAAAACTTGTGGGTGGGACTTTGTTCCCGCCTCAAACTATGGGTGGGAAATTGTGCTTTGGCCTTTAAATGTAGGTTAGAAAATGTTGACTTTTACAACACATTGTTAGACTTTGTAACATCCGAAATAACGACGTAAAATGCAAAAGATTTTCATGTTGATTATTCTAATTCCAGTTTTGCTGAGAAATTTCCCCCTGAATACGAACTCCACGCGTTAACTTGAAGAAGAGAATTTTATTTATAGCACAAGTTGAATCAATGAATGGAATTCCATATGCATCTCATTCACCCTCCATTTCAATAATTGATTCACTCATGCGTAACAGCTAATTTATTTGACATTTCTTTTTCTAAAATGTGTACATGTCATTCCAAATATAAGGTGTGACACTTGATGTCACGTTAAAAAAAAATATAAATTTGTAACGTAAAATGTATATAATTTTGAATTTTTTTATTTTAATAATTAATTTTTAAAGTATGATTTTTTTTTAAAATTTATATCATTTGAATATTGTAATGTTTATTCGAAGTTAGTAATGAGTTAATGATATGGAAAGATTTCAAGTACAAGGTATGAAATTTAGATATCATATTAAAAAGTGTGACATTTATATGGTTTTAAGTTATCTAATTTCAATAACTAACATTCCAAAAAACGATATGTTGTTACATAAATGTTGATTAGGTCAAAATAAAACACCCATTTCAAACAAATGATTGATTGTTCTATATAAACTTAAACAAATTAGATTCTAAGAGGAAGAATGACTATTGCAAATAGAACACATGTACGAGAGTGTTCCGAGTTTTATGAGAGACTTGATCTCATAGTTTTTTGTGCATGGGGATATGATCCAACAAGTTATAAATGTTTTAAGAATACTCCATGAAAACATATTTTCTCGTGAGTTTTCAATTTATTTTTATAAAGGCTAGTAAGAGAGGGAACTAATGAGTTCCTTCATGCACACACCTATAGTAATGTAAGTGATAATCCCATAACTATGTGCAAATCATGTTGTCCATGAAGACAGAGATTGTATTAGTTGTGTTGACTCACATGATCAAAATACTAAATCTCTTCATATAAATTAGTTCGATTACTACAACAAGAATGTTTTCACCAATATTTATTTAACGACGTTTGTACAAACGTCATTATATGTATTGATTTTGTTTTTATATCGATGTTTATTAAATTTTCACTATAGTAATCATTTTATAATGACATTTTCAAAACACTAGTAAAAGTTTTTTAAAAACAGTCATTAAAAATGTCATTGTTTTTGCCTAAAAGGTAGCCCATCTCCCGTGTGCGCATTTTGTTCTACCACCGTTATAAAAACGAATAACGTCCACCTCATTAATTGTCTTACCATTGTCTAGAGTCAGTAACCTGAGAAAAAAGGTAAGTACTTAATTTAGATTTTCAGTTTAGTGTTTTTCTTATTGGAGGGCAGGTTTTTGTGTGCTATTGAAGTGTTATCATTGCCATTTTCTGTATTTGGAATGGGTTCTCCTCCTGTGCTTAAATTGAATAAATTTGCTATTGATGTGTTGTGGTTCCTGGAATGGGTTCTCCTGCTACGCTTATTGTGCAGAAATCTTGCCTTGGAAGTGTTGTGGCTGATAATTTAATAATTATTATTATTAGTTTGCAAAGATTAAGTTAAAAATAGATCAATATAGAACCAAATATGATAGTGCAAAACATTGGCAAAGACAGTTCATCTAGCATAATCACTCTATCTTCATGTTTTTTGGTTTCAATTCAGAATTTATTTTTCTTTTTTTGTCTCTTCTTCTTAACTTTATTTTTGGTGATTAGTTCGTTTATTTTGATGTTGGGATTTAAGGATGGGTTAACTGAAACAACAATTTCATGTAGCTATAACTATTCTTGAGTTTTACCTTGGGTTCTTATCTGGGGTAGTTAAAAGGTTACTTTATCTTTTTATGTTTCAAAGGTCTGCTGGTTGGTTGGCTCCCGTAGTTAGGTCCATGGTGGTTTTCTGCTTTTGAAAGTTTGATGCATCATGTTATGTTTTAAAAAGGCTAAGAGGATGAACATAAATGGGTTTTGGAGTGGAAAACTTTTAGTCCTTGTTAAAATCTGTTAAAAGGCAGAACATAATTTGTATTTGTTTAATCCTGTTGCCCGCCCTAACAGATTGTGTCATGCGGCACATTTTTTTCATGTCACTCAAAACATTTAAATTTTCAATCTTTTAGGCATGTTGCAGTATGTCTTCTCTCTATCTCTTTCTTTTTTTCTTTCTAAATTCTTACTCAACTCCTTTACAAATGCTTGTTACAGATTCATGATACGGTTGGGTTCTAAACATAAGAACCCTAGTCAGAAAAGTTCAAAAGTTCATAATATGTTAAAATAAGAAGGTACCTGGTCATCAAGTATAAGAGGACTTCCATTCTTTTCTGAGGCTTTCTCTTCATTTCTTTTTGAAGCTTTCTCTTCACATACAGTAAAATATTATGTGAGGAATGGTTCATGTTGTAGATGCCATAATAGATAAAAAGTCCTAAACATAATAAAAGCAATATCATTCAATAACTTTATAGATATTTTTTAATATATAGATTTAAGATTTAGAATGGTTACATCTGAAAGCTATTAGCGTCACATCGTCTACCGGAGGTTGAAGCAAGATTAGTTTTTAGTTTACCTATAATGCTTCATTTACATTCTTCAGCTTCCTATTTCACTTTTCAATATGTATATTTCATTTTGCTGTTTTCTAAATTGAAAGATGTTGTGGTTTGGTAAATTGAAAAAATCCAACTAATTGGAAGACTAGTTTACGTGCAGTTTCGAAATGTTTCAATAGGTTATCAAATGCAGTGTTTTTTAGAATTTGATTAGATGCATTTTAGAAGAACAACTTTTATATTGGGACGCCTACATAAATATTGAGACAAGTATAAGTGATATGCCATGTCCTGGCCAAAGCATTGCTAGCAAACTTGATTAGATGCATTTTAGAAGAACAATAGTTATTCATTACCAGCAAACTGAGGCCTGGCCAAAGCATGCTTCTTCTGTACAAAGTTGAAAGTGATATGCCATGCCTCCATGTACTGCAAATTTGTTCAGAGAGACAACAATTATTGAACTTAATCCGCAATGATATAGGATACTTTGAAGTTTCTATGATTATTACAATAGCAGCTTTTCGAGTCTCCTTTGCAAATATTTTTAAACGAGCTCTGAAAAATATAAGACAACATATATTATGCACTACTCTTCACTACTTGCACTACAAATGTTCTTAATAGGGTCGCTTTTTTTCTACGACATCGGAAGAAAACAAGGATCCTTCCAAAAGAAGTTTTCACATAGGCAGCTATCAAGGTGTTTTACTTCAGTTTTAGTGTCTTTATCTTTTGCCACCACTGCACATAATAGCTATAATCAAGTCAAATCAAATCCCAAGCCAATTTTTTGAGCAAATATGTCAACCTTAAACCCATTCCATACAACTCCTAAGCCAACCATCTTCAATATATTCGTTGAAATACAACACATCCACGAAAAGTCAGTAAGTTCATAAATAATTTTTCTTAACATGTTTCCTAGACAGACTAAAAGTTACAATTTTGGAACAACTTTCAAAACCTAAAATTTATCTCTTTTGTCTTCCAATGGTGTAGTGTGTGGGTGTGCGTGTGTGTGTATATCACCAAGCTTGTAAAAAAATAATGCCCCTCTAGATCAGAAAATCAAATTTCTAATTTAGATTTTAGATCACAATCATGAGTTTCAATAGGGGCAATTTCGTTTGAAAATGTGTTTTTAAATTGAAATTCATAAAAAAAATAAGTTTCCAACTTAAATATTAAAACTATACTATATACTATATAAATAATACAATAAAATTAGTTATTATTTCAATGATGATATTTTATTACATAATTAATTATTTTTAAATTAATGATAAAATAATAATTTATCATAAAATAAATGATTAAAAAATATAATAAATAATATAATATTTACTTGAAATAAAAAAAATTAAATATTAATAAAATTAAGGAGAAAATTTCGTACATAAAATTATTGCAATGCTATTTTGCTGGTGGAACCGTGGAATATTATACTTTTTTGTCATTTAATACTTAAATAGGGGCAGCTAATATTTCGTGTCCCCACAAAACACGTGTCTTTTTTGGTTTTAAAAAAGGGGCAAATGTTCACTGAACGTTAACACGCACAAGAACAAAGAAGATCACCACGCAGAAGAAGTCGTTTCCTATACGATAATTATTAGTTTGACCGTGGTGTAGTCAAAGTTTTCAGAAGCTGACCTGCAAAACACGTGGTGGTCAAGCGTCATTGCATGTTATCGTCCTGGTGAACGCAGAACCGACCTTTTCGCTCACATGATACGACATGTCGCTCAGTCCACTGGCAATTGGAAAAAAATAAAAAAATGTGGTCCTAAATTTAAGTTGTATTTTATGAATCCCCACCGTTGATCCTTCCATCCCTCGACGAGGTAGAGAGAATTGAAGCATGATAACAAAGTAGATACGAAAAACATTAAAAATTAAAATATGTTAATAAATAGACCTTTAAAAAACTATTTTAGATTAAACTATAATAATAATAATAATAATAATAATAATTAACGTGATATACGTGTACCTGAGACATTGGAATTGTACAATATCGTCACTCTGAGACCTGACAGAAGAAATAAAAGTTTCAGGAATTGTTAATTTACAAGACATATGCTGCATTTTATCCTGCAACTCATTCCGAGTCAGAGTATTTGATTCTTTTTCCTAAGCTGCTCCACCATCGGAACCTGCCAGGTCACTATACAAGGGATATTTCATTTTTTCACTGTTAAGATATGATCATTGAATCATATATAACTTTTCAAGGGAAAATACATTTCATTTTCCCCCATTTTCAACTTTTTCCATGATTTTTCAACTTTCGTCGGCATTCGCTGCCAAAATGAACCAATATCCAAGTGGTAATTGAGTTTGAGCAGGGCACGTACTTTTATTTATTTATTTATTTTTTATAATCTCATGCCAGATCACCACATCTGTTTGTCTTATCATCAGAAAGACGTCACTTGTGCGTCACTGAGACATCGTGAATGACAGTCACAATACGTTGGACTGGCATGTCCAATCGCCAAAACAATATTATATATACGGCATAAAGTAATTTCCCACGCAAGATTTGACGGAATGACAAATTCCCACCTAATACCATAAGAGTTCACTTTGCAAGCACAACGTTTCAAAATTCTCTTTCTTTGCGGTTTTTCTGAGGCAAATACTTTTTAATTTTTTTTTTAGTTGAAGCCATGGAAGACACTACTGCTAATCAATAAATTTGTGACTGGTAAGATTATCCCACCGTCAGAATCTGATTAGGTAAAGGCATCAACTGTTGACATCATGATATCTAGGCGGGATAAGATATAACTCCCAAGCCCAAAACAGCATATACCAGGCAATCACAGCTTTGACTTGCCGCAATGTGCGGGCTTGCCTCATAAGCTCTCCGCAAGACAAGCAAAGATAAAAGCTGCAAAGTGATATGTTTTTGGTGCACAGGGGGGCCGTAAACTTAAAAATGGAACCTAGAAGCCTTCATGTATGACAAGGAAATACTACGTAAGGGCTTTTGTATGACCTGCCTTTGCCCATGGCTAAACCTCAATATCGTCTCATAAAGTGTTGGAGAGCACGTCTGTCAAATGGACCCGGGGGGCCAACAATAAACCAGTTAAAACCTTTCTCTCAGTGCAGAATTTTGTGCATGTGAAGCTGAGTGAGTCTCTTTTCTATTCGTACCAACAAAACACAACAAGACACAAGAACAGAGAAACACAAAGAAGAAAGAAAGAGCAACAAGCAAAGAATAAAAGAGAGGGAGCCGGACAAGCAACAATAATAGGACATACCGATGTCTTTATGTTGGATTGCCTTATTGAAAAAAAGAATCTATCCTGCATGCACGTTTCAATAAAATAGTGATAGAGGTTAAACAAGTCCTGTTTACAGCGCAATGTTGCATCCTTGAAGCCCAGAACCATAATACTGAGATACCTGGATAATAACACAACGGGTCATTCAATAATGGAGGAAAACAATAAGCACAATTCAATTATTATCAAATTAAGATGATTGACAATCGATTATATAAATTCTTGATTCGTATCAGTTAATAGGTGGCAAAGAAGACATTAAATTTTCAACAAATGATGGTTAGCAAAATCAAGACCACAGAACTTAACCTAAAAAAAATCATAACCACAGTTCCCATTTGATAGAACATATGTCAAGAAATACTCCATCTCAATTTACAGCTGTAGAACATATTGTAAAAAGGTCTCTTTTTATTAAATATGAACTAATGGAATAAAGAATAGTACAAAATTTGACCAAGATCTAATTTCAAGAAAATAAGCATAAGGCAAACATCAATAATTTGGGAAATAGAATAAGTATTGGGACGATGGGACAAACATAAAAACAACAAAATATCATAAGTTCTTCACATGATGCAAACATGACAGTCTCCTCCAGTGGAAGGGTACTCTGGGATTATTGAAGTTTTCTGCTGATCAGTCCTTTGAAGAAGTCAAAACTGTAGCCAAAAGGAGAAAAATGTTATGAATACTTGCCCTGAGTTATTATTCAAGTTAATGTTGCATTATGTATATATCAACCACAACATCTACAAGCGTAACTGCAATGAAATTTTAAAGTTATATAAAGCAATACACAATCATGACATCCAAAAGTAAGATGCAATGCAATTTTAAGAAGATGGAAGTATGCTTTGATACAACAGCTGTGACAAAAATATGATATTCTTTCTGGGAGAAGACCCTATTGAAAGTACAGTTATCATAATATACATGAAAAATATTTGGGTACATTTTGGTATAAAAATTGGTCAAAAATTAAAAAAAAGAAAATCTCCCATCCCTCCTCCATTGGAACTCCTGTTCCTATACTATGCGGCTAACAAAGAGATTTGAGAGATCTGACATAGAAAAGAAAACTGAATATTCTTTAAAAAAGGGAATTCTTAAGGCAGGGAACTGGGAAACAACAAGAAGATTGCCAAAGCTTCAGAAGCTCAGAAAAAAAAGAAAAAAGTTTAGAACTTCATAGAAGCAAGGGATAAAGCAGTCAACTGAACATAGCACCCCATTTAACGGTTCGATATCTCAAATAATATGCCTGACTCTGTAGTTTAGATTAAAGGCCAAATACTAACTTAGAAGATATGTTCCTGTAAGAGACAAAAATTAGATGGATAACAAGAGCTCAACAAGTTTAAAATCATCTACAGAACACTATGATATACCTGTGTTTCGTAGAACTAACCAATCCATGAGTATTTTTTAACCATTAATTAGCTGGTAATAGACATAATCCACAAAAAGTTAGATAACTACAAACTAAATAAAAAATTACTATTCAGCAATTTACTTCTCTATTCGTTAGCTTAAACCAGAAAAGAGTTAACTGCTTACATCCTTTGATGGTCATTTTATATTAATTTTGAAGGCCAACAAATATTTTCCTAGCAATCATATATCCTGATCCATAATTATAAACACACACATTGACTAATTTTTTCTACTACATCCATAGATATATGTCAGGATTGTCACAATTATGCCAATATCATTACACTGAATGTTTTTCCTAATTGTATCTTTGTAAAGATCTGGCCTCAGTGTGAGAAAAGAGTACAAATTTTTCAGGCAGTAGATGTGCGGTTGATAAGAAAATTTAAGATCTAGCTTCGTACTGTCGGTGACAGCCTATTGCTCCATTTTTAATTTAAAAATGACACATTAAGACAGTCAGGTATATTTTCTTCATGGTGAATATAATCAGTTGGAAATTTACTTGTACAATCTACCTATTTCCATCAGGATGAAGCTCACATATTTGATGGTCGTCACCAATTGCTAACAAATATCCTGATGATGTCAATCCCCGCAAATAGAATCCAATAGTGAAAAAGATGGTAGTTTAAGCTCTAGCTACGGAGCATTGTGCTACTTCTACTCAATACAGACAGTGGTATTGAGCATCAATAAAAATCAGAATAATATATCTTCTAAATTGTGACCGGGTCATATGTCTCCTTAGGTAAAGGATTCACATGTATTTTCGTCTGCATCCTTACCTCCATCCCCCTCAAATGCAAACCAAACACATCCATCAAACCCTGTTGTAAGCAGGATTTGGTCTCAATATATGTGTTCTAACCAACTAACCAGAAACAAAAGATCATTGGGAAATGCATGCATATCAAAATTTTCATGACAGAACTTATCATGAATCTTTTGAATCTGACATACCTCGATAGTCACAACACTTTCAACTACTTGGTCCTCATTCTTATCCTGTACAATAACTCTCTGCCCACTGCACACACAAAAAAATCATCACTAGAACAAAGCATTATGTCATGTAGGTATGCAAAAGATGATAAATGTGTTAAGCACGTTAAAGTTTGGTTATTTTGAAAATAAAACAAGCTCAAGCTTACTTGAGTTTAGAATGCGAAATTCTTTAAATTTTTTAATAATAGTTGGTCATGATACTTAGAAGCAGATATTTAACCTTCTACATGAATTCAGAGTGCAGTGCCAATAACTTATACTGCCACACTTTTTAACAGTCTACATGCCTGCACTAGAATCTAGATGTTAAATTTGACATTTATCATGTCTTGGAGCAATGACTTCGCAACACAACAAAAATGAACAAGAATGGCTCTAATCTGCCATCTGAAAGTATATTAACGAGATTGAGTGGGAGGACAAAGTTTAACCTAAAGAAGTGAGGATATATGAAATGTAGCTACAATCAAACACTTCAAATCTTAATTTTTTCTTTTGGCCAGAAAAAAAGATGTTTTTCTTCAGCATTAGTTGATTTACTTTGAACATAACTCACTTCTAAAAGTCAAGTGGAAAATCAAACCATAATAAAACAAAATATCCAATAATGGGAAATTTCAAAAAGTGAAGAAAAACACATTTGATGATGAATGGACGTTAAAAGCAGAAAAACTTAAAAAAAAAAAAAGAGGGAGAGAGAACTGGAGATAAAAAAATCCTGGGAAGATTGTGCAAAAACTAATTGGAGAGAGAGAGAGAGTAGGTTGACCTCATTTAGTTTTGTGCAAGAGCAACAGAGGCATTCAAGAGGTGAGAAAAGTTTCAAGTATACATCATGGAAAGATACAGGTATGGAAAAAAAAAAAAAAAAAAAAAGGATGCAGTGAGAATTGTGCCAAAGATTCAAAAAAAGGTAAAGCCTTAATATCATTCCAATCATGGTCAAGAGGCTTCTTAAGTTGCTACAAGTACAAACAAATTAATTTTTGGCGCGCACAGAATGAAACTGCGAACTAAAGAAGAGAGTAATCAAAATTTCCATGTCACCTGTGTAGCCAAGTCTTATAATATAGCTCCTCAAGTGTTTTAAATCCTGCAAACCATGCAGCAGAGAACTAGGTCTATTATCATTCAAATGGCATTTTCAAGATGGAAATGTCATCACTTAAACATTGATTTACCTTGATTTATGAAAAGACCATAAAAGGTCTCAAATTTATGAAAAAAAAGTTGAAAAGAATATCTTCCTTCCTGTACTGGTAAGCAGAATCAGAGAACTTTCTGGGAACTGCATTCAAGCATGTTGTTGGCTCGTCATTACTTACCTTCAAACCTACACCTGCAAGAACAAGAAGATAAATTAAAACTATCATGCACTTATATTCGGATTAGAAATTTTATAATGGATAATAAGCCAGAACTCCAAATAGTGAAGGTGAAGAAAGTTTCATGAAGAAAACATTTATTCAGTAACTAAAACAGATTTCAAATGCATCTTCTTCATCATCATCCAAAGGCAATCATATTGCCATCAAAGAAACTATAATTACCAGCAGATCATTTGGCCATTTTATTTTTAAAGTCAATGTATGATAATCCCTAAAATAAACAATATTTCGAAAACAACTTTATCAGTGCCTAGCACTTCAGAAAACACATATAAAAAAATTCAGCAATACAATCATATACCATGAGAAAGGTCCAAGAAGAAGGCACAAAGAAGAAGTAAGCAATATTTTAAAGATCACAAAATCTGACCATTTCCACAGCTCAGTTCTGGCTTCAAACATGTTAAAAGTCTTCCTAAAATGATATTCTTTAACTAAGCCAGATAAGATTTTGCAGTTGCATAATAGTTTAGATTTTTATTTTTTATGTATGTTACTTAAAGATTAAGTGCTTTAAGTAAGGCAATCTCTCATCTAAGCTTGCTCTCTCTATACACCTGACAAAGTAAGTTAAATAAATGAGACACCAACATTTAACTTCCAGTGTAACATGCTTGCTCTCATAGCTTTAATTTATTCTGACTGACTAGGCAATTTTTGTGTTTTTGCAGTCTATTGTATAAGTGAGTAGCAAAAGCTTACTTGCTTAAATATGAAAATTGCTTTGTAATAGATGAAGCTTCAATGAAGAACATATGTTCTCCGATCAACCAATGTAATTATCACTTCTTGAAACAGCATAAAGAATTTCTTGACAAATTACAAATATGTTTACTGTAATAAACTTCTACTTGCTTTTTACAAAGTTGAACTTGATCTCAAAGGTTTGACCTAGTAATAAGGGCAGGGGTCATTCAAAATGATGATCTGGGTTCAAACTGCAGTGAAGTCAGTAACCCCTGATTTGTCTGATCTATAGTTGTAAATCTAAATAGTCACAAACTTTCGGGTTTAACCTACCCAATCAGTTAGGGTGAACCAACTACGTCATCAAAAAAATAAAATTGAACTTACACAGCTTGCTTAAGTTATGATCTCCCTAATCATTCTTGTAATTAATACAAACAGAGATTCAGCAACCAACAGCTTCAAAAATTCTGATAGAGTACATCCTCTTACTCTGTTATCCTTGTTTCTACACACACAACAGAAACAATGCATACACTTACATGTATCTTTTATAGCCTCGGTCAGAGCAAGAGACACCACATACTGTAACAAAGGTACAATTTTTCCATCCTCCATTTCTATAGTAAAAAAAAACATAAGGCAACCCTTTGGAGACTCCCCACACATTCTTTGATCAACCTACACGATTAAACATCAAAATATCAAACAACAATTAAACTTCCTTTTTCTTTTTCATTTAGTAAATGTTTACAACTTTAATTTAAATTTTTTATATGGAAAATTTATTGAAAATTCCCATACTATCATGTCAGTCATGAGATTAACTGATACTTGTTCAGATATTATCATGTAGTAAGTGATAAGCTTGGTCAACACATGCTGGCTAGTCTTAAAGATTATCTTCACTTAAATGCCTATCCAACAAAACCATATCATTGTACTACATAAATTTATCTTTCCTTCATCTATTCTAAAGCATCAAGTTCGGAAGTTCCAAAATTAACACTTATGTAAGAGGGGTTTATTAAATAAAGCGTATGAATGTTGTAATATGCTTGTTGAATGCCTCATTCATACCTCCCCTTTAAACTGAACATCAGAAACACAAACAGAACCAACTGAAAGCTCCCCGAAGTTGCTCTCAAAAACTAAAACAGAATTCAGTATTTGATATAACTTTACTTACTGAGAAACAACGTCGTGCGTAGAAGACAACCGCGGAGACCAAATCAGAAATCGACCAAACTGATTGGTGGAAAGAGAATTCATGTAGAGTCCAACATTGAAAGACTCTTCTTCCACAGGTTTACCAATTTCTGATTGCAAATTTATGGAAACTTCATTATCATCAGGGAGTCTAAGAGTGTTACTGGCCTTCAATGACGTAGCAACTTCATTCTCAGACAATGAATTTCCACATAGAACCAGCGTGCCAGAGGAATTGCCATCCATTGCTGAGCAAAACAAACAAGAACCAAGAAATAAAACTTGCTCTCAATTGAAACTGAATTCATTACGACAACATCGAATCCAAACCTGCTGGTAGGGACAGACAAGCAGCCTTAATATGCACAAACACGACACGTCGTGCGGAGCGAAAAGATGGAGAGACAAGTGGAGAGAAGAAACGCAGGCAATTCGTAAATGGCAAGAGCTCTGTTTCAGGGGCTCTAAGACGGAGAAAACTATACGACTTATATTATTAGCAGTAGTAAATTTGTAATTATTACAGCGACACGTCATCGAAAGGGACGGGGCTTCAGATCTCAATTTTCGATAACCAAGCGGACGTATAATCAACTGTTTTCCATTCACCTGAAAAAGGTCCTTTTCTGTCTGTGAACTATTACTATAAATAATAAAAAAAATAGATTATCAGATTAATTGTTTACTACCTCTGAGAAAAAGTAATGTGAAAACTCAAGGTCACTACTGGAAGCCGTGGAGTGGGCACTTTTGAATGCGAAATCAAAAGGTTTCAGCTTTCCATAGCAACCCATTTTTCCGTCGGGCATAGTGTAGGACTGAATTCTGGATTAATGTTCGAAACGTATTCAAAAGTGCTTTTTATAAATAATTATGTCCCAAACTATAACGGAAATCACACACAACAGCAGCCAGTTCTGCAACTGCAAGAGACAGGACCATGTCATAATTTGATTGGAGCATAATTTCCTTTTGAACTCGTACTGCAAAAGTTAGAAAGACAACAGAAATGATTATACTTAGCTGCGCAGGGATGGAAGGTTAAAGCAATTTAAACAAGCAGTTTACACTTTTGTCCCTATCTATTCTCTGCATTGATCTGATGAACGTTTCTGGAGCTCAGTGCAAAGCTCTGACATTTGAGAAAGCAACTTACATTGTTGGTGTCTTGATGTTGATAACTGAGATGTTATCTGCATGACTGGGTCATTAAGTAGTTGACTAAGCTGATGGCATAACATTGAAGCTTCCCATTCGCCGGCACAAAGATTCGGCTAGAAGTTGAAGCAGTTTACAGCTTTGGTCTTGAGACGGAGCTGGTGAGATGGGATTCGGGGAACAAGGAAAGGATGTTGAAGGAGCTGAGGAATCCTCCACCTTAAATTACGGTCCCAGGCGAGACAATTCTTCATAAGATCAAGAAGCCATGGATTGGAAACTGGTTCATATGTTATTTCATGTTTAGTTTCTGTGATAACTTTAAACTTGGTCCAGAAGGTCTTATAATCCGAAAAGGGTGTCCTCCCATACACCATTTGGTAAAGGATGCAACCAAGAGACCATATATCTGATGGCCGACTACATTTTATCACGTTTCCATTTGCGTCACTTTCATTGCACATGAATGCTTCATGTGACATGTAGCTCAGGGTACCCACCTGCAGCATTAGAATTCAATTTGACTGAGCAAGTGCATCAATCCAATAATGTTGACTGCTCTCTATATCAACTGAAGACTGATCATAATTACATCATATCAGGTAGAATGGCACATTTTAATCATAAAACAACAAATACATTTAATATTATGTTAGTTTGAAATATTGAAAACACCCTAAAACTTCTCAGAAATAGGCACACCGTTATGCCAATACTGCAAAATATGCGGTAAACTGCCACTGACTTTTGCCAGAATACGAACAAGAAATTAGAATGTAGAGGCAGTATTCTGTGTTGACAACATCCATCAATCAATAGTGCAGCAAAAAATTAATGAAATTTGCATCATGATTCCAGTGAAAATCTACAAGAATTAAGAAAAAAATTAACAAGAGCCATGAGTAAGGATCACCTGTGAATCCCTTTGGATGTTGGTCGTATCACTACTTATAGCTTTCGCAATACCAAAATCAATTAGCTTCAAAAAACCTTTGACAAGAAGGAAATTAGCTGGTTTCAAATCAGAGTGCACAATATGTTCCTCATGAATGGTGTTCACTGCTTCTAGTATTTGCAGCAGAATATTTCAACAAACTAATGTCAACCTTGCGCTTCTGAACGGTGAAATTAAAGGCCAAGATCAACAAATCATCAAATGACCGTATTATCAAAAGATGAACAGCTTATTTAGATGTTGAATAACTAGAAATTACAATCCGAGACAAAGTTTTGCTTGACTACCTGACAGTAAAATCGAAGCCAGTTCTCATCTATTGTCTGATTAGAGCCTTCCATTTCCTTCCATTTCTGGGACAGCATATGAGCCAAATCGAATTCCCCATACTCTAGTACCATGTATATATATCTACCATCATTGTGGCTCATGGAGCCATCAAGACTTCTCGAAGCAATGTGTTCTCTGTCACCCAAGACCAAGACAGAATATTGGATACCACTCAACAAATATAAATATATATATTACTGAAGGCCATATCCAAAGAGCTAAGCCTTGAAAAGCATTTAACTCAGACAAAACATAACACCAACAAATTTAGAAAATGATGACTTTTTAATAAAATTGTCTTTGTATTATTATATGTTTGTTCTTTCAAATTCTTTATTTTACTACCATTATGGAAAATATGTGCATCAAAAGCATTAAAGGATGTCAAGCAAAATGACATATCTAAACAAAAATCCCATGTAACCCAAGGCTTGTAAAAGAGATCAACACAGGTTCTAGCTTCTTCATCATATATGAATATCATATCATGAGAAATCTTCATTAATAGCATCAATCAAATATAAATCCCACTCTAAGATAAGAGCAAGGAGTCTAATTATCAAATTTTGAGCAGAATCAATGCCCATAGAGGACATTGAGGGTCAAAATCCAACAACTTAAGTTGTTAGAATAATTTAACTTTTGAAATTCATTCATAATTACGACAAATGGTCATAAATTTTTATTACAATTTTTTGAGTTCAAAGTGAGTATCTCACATTCTATTAGCTGCATATTGTTGTTCTTTCCCTTCAAATTGTTTACATACTCAATGTCCAGACAAAACCCACATGCAGTAGCATAATCACGACCTTTAAGCTTGATTTTCTTGAGTACATAGATTGTACAGTTTGATGAAATGACTTTGTGAACCTCACTGCTTCCTCCACTACCTATCTTACCAAGCCTTTGATGAAACTTTCCATTGACTTTAAAGAACAAGTCAGGGTCATAATTCCGTTTCCAAAGTGCAGACACTCCTTTACCACTTGCTGGCTTTTCTGGCTTTTCACGTTTAGAAGTTGGTAAGTTCACATCAGATGATGAGCATTTGGACAATGGAGCCTGAGATTTTATATCAGTAACATTGCCTGCAAGTTGGGCCCCTTCCATTGACTTATCAACAAGCAGAGAAAGACCCTTTGGGATACAACTTCCTTTATCACATTGCCTTATTGCTCCTTTGAAAATCCATGTTCCTGAACATCAACTCTGGTGTCAATAACAGAGGTAGAAACCTGGGCACTGGTCGCTGCCTGATCAACTTGAATTCTATGGATACCTTTATGTGAAGGACATGAAGGCTGCATCATATCTACTTGATTTATTGGCTCCAAATTCATATTGCAATCTCCCCAAGGTTCTCCAGCACCATAAGCATTGCCATCTTGATAGCGTGAGCAATAGGTTGTTGAACTTAGCCTAGAATGGAAAATTGAGTAGCAGGCTGACTTGGAAAGTTCCTAAACTGGTGAAGCTGATCCTGGACAACTGTTGTTCTCTCTGCCATTGAAGAAGAAATTCCACCATCAGGCTTCAAACTAATACCAGATTCTGTGTTCCGCAAATGCTGGTACTTGCAATCATTATTGACAACCGTTGATGCTTCAACTTGATTGCTTCCATCCCATTCCATTTCTGTTAATACAAGAGAACTCATATGAGATGATAAATTCTCCAGTTTAGTGGCCATTTGATCATTGACCCCACATGTTGACAAAAGGCAATATATACTGCAGAGCATGGTGACAAGCTAAACAACTATACATAAAAACTAAAATTCAAAAAATATCACAGCGAAAGCTGCCAAAGTTAGCACTGAATCACAGCAAATGGATTCATAAACCAACAATACATGATTCAAGATAAAGGAAACTAAGAAATTACCCAGGAAACTGTTGTTTCCAACTGGAATCTGAATTTTTCTCTGACCTGCATTGTGTTGAGACACTTAATAGGATGGATTAATTTCTTTACAACCAGTAACAGCTTTAGGACAACCTCTCTGGGCATCAAATGGGTTAATATTTTCATCAAACATACTGGTGATAGTGACGGAAATTGAAGGTGGTGTAATAGATGCATATTTTTGAGTTTCCCTAAAAGTAGCTGCTGCACATGCATTCTTTGCCTTCACAATTGAATCCTTCATGGCATGATCCTGACTGAATCGAACCACACCTTGAGTTTTCTTTGTGTCTACAGAAGGACCCACATTTGAGCCTAAGTTTCTTGATGCTTCACGTTTAGGAACTAAACCACGCTTAGTCATTATACTATTTGACTGCATTTTACCTTAAAATTCCTCACAATAAAAAAAAACTAGAGAATGACCAATCCTCAGATTCAACAAATTGACATTTAACTTTCAAACATCATCTTAATGGTCTGCAGGCTCCTGTAATTTCAAATTTTAACTTCGAAAGGGGACTTTAGTTTCTGATAGTTCGTCTACTCTTGTCAAACCAACAACTCTATGAAATAGATTGAATTAGAATAATTCAATGGTCCAGAGTTTGTGTCAAATATTACGTTACAATAAGTTAAAGCTAGCCTAATTTACATGAATAGTTTTCTTTCAAGTAAAACCAATATATAACTTGCAAATAAACTTTTATAGTTTACGTAGCACTGTTAACTAGTTATCAACACCAGATAACGAAAGAACTAGATTTTAACTTTTGATTTAAACAAATATTAAATTTCGATATCCTAATTTCAAAAAAAGTACTAATTAAATAATTCTCAGTAGGAAATATCAAATATATACTCCGATTAACATATAGAAGAGGAGTATACCTAGAGGACGGTGACGCTTGAAGGCGGCTTGAACATGCCAGAGGAAGTCTGGCGGACTGGATAAGGAAGCGAATGAAGACGATGTCGTCTCCGAAATTATTATTGGACGGACCAGATTTCTGGACGCGAGTGGCGGCGGGACAGGCAGATTAGCCTTCCTGTCCATATCTAGATCTTAACAGCATTTCTGAAAAACGAAGGGACCGGAGAAAGAAGTGATAGTTTGAGATTCAATTTGCGGAGATCAGGACGGAAAGACATGAGTAAATAGGAGTGAGAAACGCAGTGACAGTAGCCATTACCAAGCAGTGAGAAATTTAGAAGTTTGAATTCATTTGGTTATTGGCGCTCTTCACAGTCGCAAAGGGGCCTTGTTCAGACTCCCTTGGACACATTAGTGGGTTCGACATATTCTGACCCAACTTTGTAAATTATAAGGTTGGGTCAGAACCAAGCATTGCTGCTTGGATTTAATTTAAGTCAAATTCAAATTTGAATTCAACTCAGCTACTAAAGCGTTAAACTCAAATCTGAGCTCAAGCTCAATGAGTTTGGTAAATATGTGTTCAAAGTCAAGACTCAAGCTTTTTTTCCAATCTTTTAACGTCTTTCTAGCAAACTTTTATAAATATGTCATAAAACAATATCGTTTTAATTATATATTAAAAAAAAATTATTGTTTTAATTGATTCAAATTGAATTTTTTAAGATAAATCAAACTTTTTTAAAACTCAAGTTCGATAATATTAAAATTACTCATATGGAGTCTCAATTCAAGCTCCAATAAACTCAATTCAAATTTAACCCTACAAGTAATGTTTTAAAGACAAAATTATGATGCGTTTAATTTTAATAATTATAAAAATGAAATATTATCACTAAGATAGATTATTTAAAAAATTACTAAACATAAACTAATATTATATTTAGTAAAATTAATATATATAATTAATTGTTATATTTGGTTGAGAATAATAAAATAATATTAAAATATTATTTTATTTAAATATTCTTCAAAGATTATCAGCTATTAATTAGGATTATATTTAACTAAAACCAATAGTCCTTATAATTTATAAAATAATATTTAGACTTTTAATTTGTTGTGTTTTTTGAAATATAATTACTGATTTTTAAACTATTGGTGACATACTTAAATTTTAATTTTTAAAAATTCTCTTAAAATTTTATTAACACCCTTAAAATTTTAAAAATTCATAATTTACCTTTCAAATATATGATTACATGATTTACATGTTGTTTTTAGAACGTAATTATCATTTTTAAATTAATAGACACATATTAAAATTTTTAAAATTCCAAAGCATACCAAACTTTTTTCAAATTTGAAAATGTCTCTTTAAAAATTTCATTAACAAATAAAATTTTCAAAATGACTTTATTTAGTTTATTATTAGATACAACAATATCGTTTTATCAATAAATTATGAATATAAATTACAAATTTAATTTATAAGTTCGAACCATAAACTTAAGTTAAACTCAAACCAAATTATTTTTATTGAGTTAAACTTAAACTACCTTTAACTTTTGACATCAAACTTGAAGCAAACTATTTTTCATTTGAATTAAACTTAAATCAAAGTTGTTCAAATTTAGTTCAATTCGTATCTACTTCTAATTATATAATTAAATTGGTCATCTCATAAACTAAATTTCATCATTATAATTTTAATTTTCTCTCTAAATATCATCCAGCATAGAATAAATGAGGATGGCAGTGAGTTCATAATCAAAGTTTAATCTCTCTTTTTGAGCCCAAATGGGATACCAAGTCATTTCTGATTATCCAAAGTACCTTTTCAACAACTTTAAACTCTTTCTGAAAAGTTACAACATTACTTTTAAACCATTTACTATTCTTGCATGAGATATTTCAGTGACTGGAGTCTCTGAAGCTAACTCAAACCTCCCAATTATTTCATTAAAACTACAACTGCTTAGGATGGTTTCTTCTGAGCAACAAGATCTGATCTTTTTGAGTGGGAAGCATCCAGATCAAATTGGTCTGCCACCAACATAGTACATCACCCTTTTTCTTTATTTTGAAAATTCAAACAAGCCTTCTTAGAACTTGAACTGCCCATCATAGAGTACATTTAGAATCCTTAATAATAAGGGTTACAAAATAATATAGCTATCTTTCAGTGGAAAGCTCTATCCGAGACTGGGAACATGCAGGCGAGCCACAATTTTGAGGCAGAAGGAATCAAGCAGCATTTTCCCCGCAAGAGGGCACCAGCCATTATGGGGCAATTATGAGTGTCTCGCACTTGGCCCCAAAAATCCACCTTGGGAGAACAAACGGGTCAACTTAATCCATGATCCGAATAAGTCTAATAAGTTTAACTGGACAGACAGCAAAGCCTATTAAGGTCTAGAGTAGAGGGGCCCATTAAATTTCTTCACCTAATTATGTCAGTATTATTCTGGTAATCCGACGGTTAGATTCTCATCATTGAAATTTGTCATGCACAGTGGTGCTAATTTATTTATATTGGAAATTCGGCCATATCAAAGAGGGCCGACAAGCTAGAAATCTACAATCACACTTTCGTAGGAAGGGAGGAGCTCCTCTGCAATTCACCTTCCATCTTGTTTCAGTTTGTCTCTTAACACCCCAGAAATGAGACTCTAACTCAGGTGAAAAAAGTCAAAAAGAACCCATTGTTTTTAGCTTAAAAATCATTTTAGTGTCTCGGCTACAATGTCAATGGCTAAACCCAGAAACCAAAGAAAACCCACCAAGGAAATGCACCAAAATGAGAAAAACCAGCCTGAAAAATCAGGGAAACCAGCTTCTTGGGCAGTTGTAAGAGGCCTTTTCACTCGTAAACCTCTCCCAGCACAACAACAACAACAACAACAACAACAGCAGCAGCAGCAACAAAAGCAACCGGGGCTACAAAAACCGGGAGAGAAAATGCTAAAGGAAAAACAAAAACAACAGCAAGAACAAGCCAATGAGGAAGCAAACAAAAAGAGCAAGAAAATGAAGTGTTCAGGCTCATTATGCAGCAACACAAGGGTCATGCATAGGCCTGAAAATTCAGCTTCCCCAGAAGTCCAAAAGAAAAGGGCTTCAATGGGTGGTTCAAGCAGATCCATGAAAGCTCCTCTTCAAGAACTCAATAGGGTAGTTCCCTCTACCAATTCTTCCCTTTCTGTATCTTCTAATAATTCCTCCTCCTTTAATAATGGATCTTCTAGAGGAATGCCGTTTCGGAGATTCTCTGGCTGTTATGAGTGTAGAATGGTGGTCGATCCTGTCCTTGGTATGACCAGAGATCCTTCTCTCAGAGCTAGCGTATGTTCTTGTCCTGAATGTGGTGAGATCTTTATGAAAGCTGAACATTTGGAGCTTCATCAAGCTGTCAGACATGCTGGTACATAGCTTCAATATTTTCTTCAACTATATCTATTTAAAAAAAAAAAAAAAAGGATTTATGATTCATCAAAATCTATATTTCCTTTGTTCCAAATCAAGAAATTTAATTTCAGCGCTAAATTTTAGACCTTTCTTTCTTAAAGTTTACTTCAATCAGCTCTCGGGCTACATGCATTTTTTCCCTTTGAACTCTTACGATTTATTCTTTTCTTTCTCATTTCAGTACTAATCGCATTAATCAATGCATAGTAACCAATGTAATTTTGTTTGGCTTTTGTACTCGCAGTATCTGAACTGGGTCCAGAGGACACAAGCAAGAACATAGTGGAAATCATATTCCAGTCAAGTTGGCTAAAGAAACAGGGACCCATATGCATGATTGACCGAATCCTCAAAGTTCGCAACACTCAAAGAACCATTTCCAAATTTGAAGAGTACAGAGACTCAATCAAAGCCAAGGCCACCAAGCTCCCAAAGAAGCACCCTCGATGCATAGCAGATGGCAATGAACTCCTCAGGTTCCACTGCACCACCTTTGCATGTTCCCTCGGCCTAAACGGCTCATCCAACTTGTGCAACTCAATTCCTCAATGTAATGTATGTAGCATTATCAAGAACGGCTTTAAAGTTTCCCAAGAGCCCAATAAACATGTCCATAAAAATGGTATATTGACGACTGCAACAAGTGGAAAAGCGCATGATGAAGCTGGATTTGAAGATGGAAGTGACACGAGAGCCATGCTTGTTTGCAGGGTAATCGCCGGAAGAGTTAAGAAGGGCATTGAAGGTATCATGGAAGACTATGACTCAGTGGCTGGTGCTATGGGAATGTACTCCAATTTAGACGAGCTGTATGTGTTTAACCCAAAGGCCATCTTGCCTTGTTTTGTTGTCATCTACAGAGGTTTTTAATTTCAATTAAGTTGAAGTTCAACAACATTTCATTAACCTTAGAAAACTTCTTGTTTTGTTCTGGTTGTTTGATTTGGGAAGTAAAGGAATTCATACAATATTTTAATGTCTTGTGGGGAGTAGTAGATGTACACGTGCGCTTCCATGCCTCGGGGGGTGGTAATGGCTATCAACAGTAAATAATAAAAATTTCTGGACCATTTTGGGAGAAATCACCTTGATAGGAGTTATAAATTCGGTATTGCGACTTTTCCCGGTTGCCACCCAACCCAATGCGGGGCATTAATTGCCCGCATAGAGAGAAAATATTAGCATATTATAATTTTCATTTGTTAGTGTTGCTTGTTTAATAGCTAGGAACAAAGTTATCAGAAAGATAATAAATATGCATTATTTAGACATTAATACACGGCTAACACCTTGAGTTTTACAATCTTGGAAAAAATGTACAAGACAATGGACAGTTGGAGAAGAAGATGGAAAAAAGCAAAGCCAGAAGGGAAGTATATCTATTTGTCCCATGTACATGAGGCCCCTCTGCTTTTGTTGAATTGAATGCCTCACCAAACTAACAATTGGGGATCATATATTTTTGTCTTCTCTTGCCAGGATTTCCAAGAAATTTAATAAACAGAGGCTCACATCACTTTGTAGAAGCCAGTTATACTTTGAATCAATCTCTTTAATACATAAGCATGACGAAAATGATTCATAAATATCATGTTTTTCATCCAATTACCCACATGAAACCTATTCATCACAAGCACAACATTTGGAACATGGCGCACCGTCAGTGAAGTCCAGCACAAATATTGTTGTAAATCTTTCTCCAATCATGTTTAAAACGATCTCTCTCTCTTGAGAGGTCAAACTCATAGTCTAATCAATCCCTTCATCACTTGAATATTATTATTATTATTATTTTTTTGTGTTTTATGAGATACCGAGACAGTGGGTTTCAACCAAACAAAGACTCAATAACTTGTCGTAATCAATTGTCTTACTTCCCAGAATCTCTTCTTCGTTGATATGCTAAATATCAATGAGGTCACGACAGGAAAGGGACGTGCTTTATCGTGTAAAAGCTATGGAAACTGCAGAGGCTGGCTCCAAATGGGGCAGTAGAAACACCAAATCCTCTTAACAGTACAATGAGCATGCGTTAGTGTTTGTTCTCTGGGCTTGTTTTGTAGCCTGCTTTGATGGTCGCGCATGAGTCATTGACATTTATGGGTACATTTTGCCGCCTTGATTCTGTCATTCCTTGACTCTTGTTTTGTACTCATTGCCTTATGATTTGGAGTTTCTTGATCCTCGTTAAAGCTGGTTAAGCAACAGGGTATGGGTTTAAGAAGCACTTGGTATCCTAAATTATTAAACAATTTCCTCCAATAATTCTAATAAATTTCAAAGAATCCATGCATGGTTTCGACCTAAGCAATGCCAGGTGTAATCCTGTTTGGCCATGTGACGTTATTACTCAACATTTCGTGGGTAATGACTCAGCTTACAGTTTTTACAGACATTGGACAGAGTTAAAAGAAAGAAATACACATGCTAAAAAGAGGAAAAGCAATATTCATAATGAAGTCATTGGAGAAGAAGTGTAGGGGCCTCGTAGAGACTCAAGATTGAGCTCTCCATAGAGAATAATGCCGATTGGTTTCATAAGTAGTTCAATATTGAATACTATGTTCCTTACATCATTTACAGTTTTATTAAATTTGGGACAAAAATAAATAATAAAGGCTGCAATGAGTTGAAACTCATACTTAAAATTTTGTAATTGTTATAGATAAGAATAACTACGAAATTTTAAATAAATTAGAATATTCATTTTTACTATGTTTCAAACTAAATCAAACAACCGTAATTATAAAAAATAAAAAATATGTTTCATCCCTATTACGCTTAGAAAGTAGCTTTTTACTTGTTAAAAGATAAAAAAATATGGTAACCAATCCAATATCACTGGTTTAATCCATGGTATTGATTGATTATGAAAAAATCCAAAGTTCTGACTCGAAGCTCAAACAAATTCATTGACCATGAGCAGTCCTAGTGTGTGGAGTTGTTGGGCTACTAGTAGAATTGGCAAACGGCTAGATTGGATACGGGTATGAGTAATAAGGTACGGATCAAAACACATTGAATTATACAGGTAAGGAATTTGAAGACTCTACGGGACCCTACGAATATGGATAGACCTGCAAGTTATCCTTAAAAGCCTACAAGCTATACCCGATTTACGGACAGGTATCTGCAGACAATCCAGCCATTTTGCCAGGTCTAGCTACCAGGACTATCCAAACCAGGTGGGGCCTACCCCCGTTGCATTTCCTGAATTTGTGTCTAAAGACTCCGGACCAGGAGTCGACTCTTATTGCTATCTTATCTGTTAAAGGATCTTTTATTGCTTGAGACAACGGAAAATTATACAAATTATTGAGGGCTTAAAGACAGCTTGTCCAGATGAATAGGAGTACAGTTACTTTGGCCGTTTGGCTTGCCAAATTAGGGGGCAAGGGCCCCCTTAGGTCCCTGCTGCTGGGAAGTTAAAAAGTATAGACAAAAGGATGTGAAACTAGTAAATTTCTTTACTTCGCCAATTAAATATTCACACATGCACAGGCAATACAAAAGAAACAAAGTTGAAGGGCAAAGAGAAAAGCTCAGCTCATTCATTCTCTACATTGCAGATGAAAAAAAAAAAAAGGGAACTCATATTGAGACAAACTCATATTAAGGAATTGAAACAGAGAGACTGAAACTCGTACAAACTAATTAGTAGGGTTGTAAACTGCTTATCATAAAATATCATTTTTAGAAACAGGAGTTAATATATAGAGTAGCATCATAACAGACATTTTTCAACTTACATTGCAAAAGCAACATTTAAACGTGAAAAAATGATGGGAAGCAGTGACGTAATTTGATAGGTACCAGGATGTTTGGCCTGAATCACTCACAGAATCTGCTGCTGCAAATCACCCAAATGCCACCCCTTCAATGCAGTTCCCTCCTCAGCAACTCAGCCAAAGATATCCCAGCAAACGCAACACAAAAGTGCAGGAAAATAACAGTAAAGATGTTGATTGTAAGTAAAGGAAATCTATATTCATTGACTGTAAATATTTCAATAAAATAGTGTTTACAATATTCAGTTGACTCCTACTTTCAAACCGTTAAAGGGCCAAATGTCTCAACAGCGTAAAGAAGGAAATGATAAAGAAAATAAGGTAGTATAATCCCTACTTAAAGACTCAGTCTCTAATGAATGTTGGACTCTCCAGAGGCCAACTCTCTCCCAGTCTTCTCAATTTCCTTGTAATTTCCTGCTCCTCCTTTCTCCGGCTTTTCTTCCACTTTTATGCCCCATAACCATCAACTCTTCTGGAGGAATGACTCTGTGGCCCCAATCCCTATAAAGATGCCACCTGTTCCCCCCTTTGGCTGCCACTTACCATTGAGCCACTCTTCTCCATCTGATTCCTCTCCTTGTGAGAGATGTAAATATGAGTTCTAACATAATTTCCACAAATTTAATGTTGAACTGAAAAGAAGGCTTATGAGAATTTAAAGCTTTCACCATAAATAGTCAACAAAGCACCAATTTTAACCAGGAACATAGATTAGTTCACGTTCCTAATAAACCACGGTATTTAAACTAGGCCAAAAATGATGAAGCCAAATGTATCAACAGCCCACACATAAACAGGATATAATATGAACGGGAAAGGACATGTACGATGAGGATGCAAACTAATGCCACAAGTGCAAATATCAATAAATTGAAGACAACATTTTTGATCTTGTTAGACCTTGCTAGCAGTGATCTAATGGAGATCCTCCAGATATCATATGCAGCAGGATATTTCCGCATCTAGAGATTCTATTAACCTCAAACCTATTGGTTAGCTAGCAGTCTTTTAACCAAATGACTTAATTTCAAACACTTGACAATATCCTGTTGCTCCATGCAATGTATAGAGTGATTTCTTAACTTGAAATCTCAATCCAGCTCATTCCTGCTTCTTTTCTGCCCAGTTTTTTACAAGCATTCCTCACTTTGCTTAAACTATCCCACATTTCCAATTCAGCATAAATGTTTGAAAGCATCACATATACAGAAGGGTCTTCTGGTGATACCGCAATTAGCTGTTCGGCAACAAAACCAACCAGTTCACTATTCTTGTGAGTTCCACAGGCCTTAAGCATGGAGCTCCAAATTGTTTTGTCAGGCTCAAATGGCATCTCAGCAATCAGTTTTCTTGCCTCCAAGAAGCATCCAGCTTGACCAAGAAGATCAACCATGCAATAATAATGCTCTAAATGAGGTTGCACTCCAAAATCAGCTTTCATGGACTCAAATATGGTCCACGCCTCTCCGACCAAACCAGCATGTCTACAGGCAGAGAGAACACCTAGGAAGGTGACTTCATTTGGCTTCAATCCAGATTGTAGCATCTGATTAAAAAACATAATTGCTTCCTTAGCTCTTCCATTCTGCCCACAACCTACAATGATCCCAGTCCAAGACACAATGTCTCTCTCTGGCATGTATTTAAACAATGCTAAACCATCCTCAATTTGACCACACTTTAAATACATATCAATGAGCGAGGTTAATGTAACTTCCTCTGTGTTGAATCCACTCTTAACACACAGTGTATGAACCTGCTTGCCACTTCCAACGGATGCTAAACTTGAACAAACCTTTAGAATACTTGAAATAACAAACTGGTCTACTTTAAGATCTGAACGTACCATGTCCCTGAACAGTGTAAAAGCTAATGAGTTCAAACCCACTTTAGCACATGCCATGATCAAACCAGACCAAGCTATAATATCTTTCTTTGGAAGCCTATGAAACAGAAACAATGCATTTTCTACATTTCCCAGTTTTGCATAGAGATCTACAAGAATGCTTCCTACAACATAATCTAACTGATATCCACTAGTGACTATCAAACCATGAACTTGAAGCCCAAGTCTCGAGTTGAGTAAGTTGATGCAGACCTTCAAAGCACTACTGAAGGTGTAAGAATCAATATACAGACCAGAGCTATGCATCTGTAAAAGGAGACTCGCAGCTGCTTCATTCTGTTCATTAATAACATACCCAGAAAGCATAGAATTCCAAAGTGCCAAATTGTTAGAGGCCAAAGCATCACGACTCAGGTATTGATGAAACAACCTTACTGCTTCACTTAACAAATTGCAATTTGAATACATGTCAATCAATGCTGAAATAGTGAAACAACTATGGTCAAGACCTGACTTAATAACTTGACAATGAATCTGTTTCCCTATATTTAACAAGCCAAGTGAACTGCATGCCTTTAGGCAACAGGGTAACGTGAACTCATCAAGATGTAAACCTTGTTTATGCATCAGATGCACAAATTCGAGTGCTTGCAGGCTTCCACTGTCTGCCAAACCAGCAATTATAGTATTCCAGGACACAGCATTCCTTGCTGGCATTTGATGAAACAAACCAATTGCCTCTTCTATCAAGCCTTCTTTACAATACCCAGAAATGACAGTATTCCAAGACGTTGAATTCGCATTCAAAAGCTTATCAAAAACTTCTCTTGCATCTTCCAAGCGTCCACATTTAACATACATGTCCAGGAGGGTATTCATCAAAACTCTGTCATTCTCTAAATTCTCTCTAGAAATTCGTTTATGTATCAATCTACCCAGTTCAAGATCTCCTGCCAGAGCGCATGCTTTTAAAACTGCAGAATACATGAACCCATTTGGAGCTTCTAATTCAGATTCTAACATATACTCGTATAATTTGATAGCTTTGTCAGGTCTTTTGTTTGTTGCGTATGCATAAACCATAGTGGTCCATGTAACAATATTTTTGCCAGGTATTTCATCGAACAGTTTCTGCGCGTCGTTT
Organism: Anacardium occidentale; assembly: GCA_026122585.1. Lineage (NCBI taxonomy): Eukaryota > Viridiplantae > Streptophyta > Magnoliopsida > Sapindales > Anacardiaceae > Anacardium > Anacardium occidentale. The sequence continues at coordinate 254,458 of JAJEJH010000212.1, forward strand.
AATGAGGTGAAATCTACGTACATCGATAGCAAATTGTTGGCAAGAAAGATATTGTGAGATAACCCATGTTTGATTACGTGAGAGTGAAGTGATTTCCCTGGTTTGACAGATTGAATTCGACCACAGTGGCGCAAGGCTACCATGATACCTTTCAAGTCCATAGATGCCCATGATAGAGGAGAGCTCATAGGCTGTCATTAAAAGTTTCCCTTCAGCGCCTTGCAGTACAGATCAAAGAAAAATGTTAAGCCGTGAGTGTAGTACAGTGAGGAACATGTACACTAGTTACCTCTTAACTTTACAAGAAGATTGATTTGTGCAATGGACCTTGACCTGTGCCCCCGGCTTGCCCTCCTACTAGAGGTCGACCTGACCTGCTAGGATCGTCAAATGGCAGGCACAACCTAACTCGCTAGTACAGCGGACCCTGTTTACTCTTATCAATCCGATCCATTGTTGTGTCTGATCATAAGTTCTCTACCATTGAATATTAAAACTATAAATTTCTCGATATAAGAAGCTCTAACACAAAATCAAAAAGGAAAATGGCCATTCATCTCAAATTATTTAACATTTTAAAATTGTCATATTATTTTCTTACTTGTGAAAATTTGACCAGATTTGAGGGTCGGCATTATATCAATAAAAGTGATATAATTAGATTATATCAATCAATGTATGATTTTAGTAAATTAAACTAAATCACACTTAAAAATATGTATTTTGATGACTACAATTATAGTCAAAATATAATTCAAATTCAACGGTTATAATTATCAGAATTGCATATACTTAGTATGATTTCAATTAGAATTATTTCTCTCAAGGTGCAGTTTTTATAAAATCATACAAAAAAAAAATGTATGATATATTAGGAGAAGAAATAATGTTTATGTCTTCCCACTATTAGTCTTTCACCTATAGAAATTAGATAGATGAAGAATTTTTAGTTTAAAATTTTAGTGGGTGAAAATTGTGATTTTGCCAAACCTTGGGTGGGAAATAGTATTTTCCTCTTATAAAAATTATACTTTTAGATTTGTTTTTAAAGATTTTAAAATTTGGTAAACTCCAAATTGTAGGATTTTAAAAAACTGCACTTTAGTTTTCATAATATCAGCAATTCCTTAGAAGGTTACATTACAGATAATTTTAACATTCATAGTATAGAATGTATTCACCATTGCACCCTTCCAAAACATATTACGTATACTCCCCTGCATTATAACTTGGGGGTTAAATCATATTTAAGCACTAGGCAGGCATATGTAGCTGATCTAATACCACAGCCCTAAGCCTCTCAAGTGGTTGTCCAATGGCACTCCAAAATTCTAACAAAGATTAAGTCCAAGCTCACACAAAAATAAACAAGTTTTCACACAAGGGCAACCCCAAATTCCAATAAATTTATCTCCAAAGTTTGTCACCAATTCATTCAACTTTCAATACATCAATACTTCAGCAATAAATCTCACTCATTCAATTCAAAAAAAGGTAGAAAGATAGAGTTAAAATCCACAATACAAGTTGTAATAATTTACTTGACAAAGTTACAAGAAAATGAACTCAAATTTAAAGGTTATATATCCACTTACTTGAGACTAATATAAGCCTAAAGATACCTTAATTCAAACTTAAAGAAAGTTTCACAAATTTGCTTTAAGACTTATTAATTCGAATCATTACCAACTTCCTTATTGCAATAAAAGATTGGATAAAGGATTAATGCTTGATTTTAAGAACACCAAATTCAAAGTACACAAGAGAGAAGCAGAAAGCTTTCAAAAGTTTTATAAATTCATCCAAAATAATCTTTTTACAAGTTGTCTTTATATAAACAAATTACAAACTATGATTAAATTAACTCAAGTTATATAAACTATGATACAATTTGCTTGAATAAAAATAACACGAAAAAGACAAAATACAAGAATATTTATAGCTCTCTAAAACTAATTACAATGCTCAATCAAATATAAACATATTTGAAACTTCAAAATTTGCATGCTTGCAATCTTTATGTAGCTTCTCCTTGATTAGAATGCATTTGTTTGACCTTCAATTTGATTGTTTGATCTTGAATTTGAAGTTTAATAGCACTTGGATATTGTTGTAAATCATTAGAATCTCAAATACACCAAGGAGAGTACATTGGAGAAGCTTTGGAGGTCAAATATAAGCAAAAATATCTTGAAAAGGCTAGAAAATCGAGTGGGAGGTAGAACTAGGGGTGTCATGTCGTGGCAAGCAAGTGCATGAGTGAGCACACACGAGCATGCGTGAATTGTGCATGCAAGATAGAGGTGAGGTGTTATGGCACCGTGTCGTAGCGTGCAAGAGAGCACACAGGTGCATGAATCACTCACGAACATGTGCGTTTGCTTGCGTGACAAGGCAGCACACATGCGCATGTGTTCAAGCATGACTTCTCTTTGCCTTGCTTGTTTTTAGTCCAATTCTCACCCAAATCGACTTCTTTTTTTTGGTTGGCTTTGTATGAAGCCACTTTATGAATTGGGATGTTTTGGGCTGCCATGAATGATGAATGTGATGCTTGAAATTCATTTGAACATATGACTCAAACTTATATTTGCTCACCTCGTGTGTCTTGATATCTTCAAAATTGATGTGCTTGGCTCAAGTCATCTATTGCATAAGCATGATTAGTCTTCCTTGATTAATTTGGAGAGGGTGATAACTACTTGAATTCACATCAACAACTCAGCATAAATTAGTGTTACAATCAAATCAAGTTGTTTGTGCTTGTGTCAATTATTGTTATGCTAAATTTGAGCGCCTTAAGTTTGGTTTGTGACTGGGTTTGTTACTGTATGATTCAATGAGTTTAACAGTTTGAGACTCAATTCAAATATAATAGCAATAAATTTTTAAAAATTCAAAATCTTACATTTACACTCCTAATATTCTCTTCTTTAACTTAAATATGAAAAAGTCTTAAATGTTACTTTTAGAGTTAAACTCCAATTGAATACGCAACCCTCCACCACAAGCCAAACAGTATTTTGCCGTCTGGCGATCACAGGTAGCAGTTCCACACTGGAAATTGAGTTACTTGAACAGAGTAGAGAGATGAGAAATTCCTGGCAAGTTAAAATTGGAAAACCAGCATCCAGCCCATATAAAGGAAAGCTATCTGCCTTCAGACAGCAGATTCCCCTGGGGAAATGACAGTATCAGCAAACACAACGACAGCAGGTGAGGCAAGCTAAAACAAAGTGTCTTGTCATCCAACAGACTCCAATGCGGAACTTGGAAGGTTTATGGAATTGGTGAATTTGAATATTGTATTATTTGATTGTTGGAGACAACGACATTCTGGTAAAGGGTATGTGTAAATGGAAGTTTTTCTATTGATTTTACGAACTCTAGGTACCATAATTCCCTTGCGATCGTTTTCAGAGAGCATTGTTTCCATCTCATCCTTGAAAGTCATCCAACTGCAAAACAAATTCAAAGATACTGTTGATGATAGGCATTTTATAGCATTTTACACAACCATCTTGGCATTCACCTAACAAGCCAACTTCTCTTCGTTATATAACAGTTTATTTATTATCAGACATGAGTTTAAAGCCCGCTATAACCAATAAGTTCAGTGTAATTTTTAGTATTCTTGTTGTGCAGGCAAGCAGTAATAGAAAATCAGAGTTCAGCTTCAGGAAAATCTCTCCAACACAAACAAAGAACTTGTTATCTTATGCAACTGGCAGCCTAGCCAGAAATTTTTCCATCTTCACCATTTTTTCATCCAACTAATGTCTCTTGTAATATTATCAAACCCCAAATTCATACTGTCATCCTGAGACAAGTTCTAACTTAGTCATGGTAATGGAGTACAGATAATGCATACTGTGAGAGGCATAGAGTAACAATACCTGATATTCATGTTCTGAAGCAGAAGAACAAGCTTGCGTTTATCAGGATTTATAGTCTTTGCATGTCCATCAAAAAGGAATCTCCTATGACCCATTAGGAAATGGGGAAAATTTCCACCTTGAGTGGTCACAAAAACTTCACTAAAGAAACATACAGTGTAGTCCAAAGCAGCCAGCCTCGAAGAATAGTTCTATCAGAATATAAAACAGTACTTACTAGAGTCAGCCACATACTAATCTGACATACTGCTATTAGAAAATAATTTGGGTCAGCCAAATTATAATTGTTTTAACATTTACTTGACCCTTTCACTCCATAAACTAACCTGGAAAGTAAGACATCAAAATTTGGACAGATACTTACTTCAAAAGGAGCAAGTTCATCTGGGGTTGCAAGAGATTCTTTTGTATAAAGGAGGGGAAACATCTTTAGTAAGGGAGCTAAATGTCTTTCTGCCTGGTAAATTTTCCCTGAGGCTAAATAAAGTGAAGTGTTGTTATCAAATCCCATACCACGTAGCATCATCCCAACCTATGCTGACAAAAAAACATGTTGCAGTAGAAGTTAAAATTATGTAAAAGGATGTATAAAAAGATCTAGAATATATATACAAAAACAATTCTAACAAAATTTAACATAAGATATTCTGCACTCTAGATTGAAATGAAACATGACCTATCAGAATTTATGTAAGGGTCATGATAAACAAGTATTAGGATCATTTTTGCACCGTGCCACTCAATAGCCTTGTCATATAACTAGAATCCAAGTCAAACCATATAAAACAAAATTAAAATGTTGAGGAAAAGCCATATCACTCATAGAGATGCAAATTCTAACAACTAAGGGGATTGTTCGTTGCTATTCCACTCTATACATGATCATTCTTGCAGGGTCATTCAGAACCACAAACCAAGTTTTGTTCACCTCATCCTTGTGGCACCTCAAACTAGAACTGTCAAATTGGTCATTTTGTCACCTATTTTAATCAATTGAAACATTTAATTATATCTTGCCCATCTTATCTTTGCACATTTTGCACTGCTGTTATACATATCATGTTTAGTCATATTATTTCAAATCATGTTAACCTAATCCATCCACATCTCTACCTCAAACCAAATGAGAATAAAGATTTCATAGAAAAAGCTTAAGTTTATCCCAAATAACGAGATTAAGGACAAAAGAAACTCGTGACAAAAGACAAGCATAATAGCATATCTTAAAGACATATAAGTAATAAAATTAGACAATCATATGAAAGTTAGGCACCTCCAAGGGGGTTAAAGGGCATTTTCCATTGATACGATTGAAACCAGGTAAAATGACATGATCTTTTCTCTTGAATTTTCCTTTCCACCATTTTTCTCGAAATGAATCCATTTCAACTTTTTCAGCCTTTCCACCATCATACAAGCAGCATGAGAAGGCCACCATGTCCTAAAAATTATTACATAATTGTAAGCATAAATTATGAGAATCTTTACATTTTAAACATTGAAGGAGTATAGAACTAGAGTAGAGAAGATGACCTAGATATCCATACATACCTCCTCAAAACGAAGGTGGATGGAAACAAACTTCCCACCAGTCTTTGAACTCTTCTCAATCATTTGCTTAACTAGCTTCTCTGCTAGTGTTGATATGGGAGAAGAGAATTTCAAGGCTCTATAATTAGCTATGCATCGCAGCAACTGAATATGAGGTGGTACATTCATTGCCAATCTATTAGCAAATGGGGCAATTCGGATCACCCTGCATTGAGCGTAAGCAACAAGAAAAATTACCCAAAAAAACGTTTCAAAAGATTTTTCAATAGCAACCGAGAATTTTAGCCACTTGTGACATTCAATATCCAAGAATTCACTTGCTTCAGTTGTCAATTTGCTAAAACACTGATTTCCAGGGATAAGTACTAAGAGATCTAATGAAGCAAAATTTTTAACAGCAAATAGAAAAGACACCACATACCCTTGCTCTTTCAAGACAGGATAAACTTCTCCAATGTAATAATTCGCAGGGGCCCAAGCTTGGACATGAATGTTTGGAACATTAGTAATATTGTAATCATATTTTTCCATCAGGGGATCAGGTAGTTCTCTGACCACCTTAACATAGCCGTCAAGGGTGCTTATAAAATAGTCCTCATCATATATATCTCCAAACTCACTGAAGAAGAAACACATGGTAAGATATCAGTTACCGTACCTAGATAAATGTACATTTTAATAAATAAATCATATTGAGTAAGCTGATTCTGAGGGGAGCACAATATGTCTATTACGTGTAGCTGATATATACCATTATTCTAGTTCCAGATACATATATATTAGTTTTCATGCCTAATAGGACAGAGTTGTCTAAGTAAACTAAAGAATGAGAATACTATATTACAGATGGTGGATAATGCATTGAATACTGTCGTCCAAAAATAATTTGGTTTTACTCACATATCACAGCAATCATAGTATCTAAAATTGACCTAACTGTACTTCAGGCCCCAAGATCACATAAAAGTTGACAATTATCGAACTCCGGTCAAGACTCTAACAATCCAAAAGGATGTATACTGGTCAAGAATAAATTCACAGAAAGAAAAAGTTAATCCAAACCACGCAATGAATGATTCAGCATCTTCTTCGGTCAATTCTACCAAATTTTCCAGAATATATAAAGGCTAACAATCTGCAAAAAGTAATTGTTTTCTTCATCAGATTTTCCCAGTGGCTAGGGTAGAAGAAAAAATTCTACCCCAATGGTAGGAAAAATACGAAAGAGAAAAGGGTAGGCATAAGGTTAAGAAACAAGATACAATCTTTATTACGGGACAATTGAATAATCATCCCCTCAGTGAAATATTTGAGATGAAGATATAACAGTTAATTAGTATAGTTACCTTGGGTCCTTCCAAACTCTGTTTAACTCAAAACGAGGGATCACTAGGATTGCATTTAAAAGTCCAGCTACAGCCACTGCATTACAGATCTGAAAAAACAAAGAAATCATAGCAATGATTTTTTATGCATTAAGGATAGAAGGAAAACTACTGAATAAGACTAGTAATTGATATGAAAAAAAAAAAAAAAATAGCATACCGCAGACCGCTGTTGGTTGAGACCGCCATTGGCCTCAACAATCAAGTAACCGCTAGGGGTGCCGGACTCTGAAATTTAAAGCATACATCAGTTGGCATTCGGAGATGATAAGTTAAGAAGGAATCCAGAGTGCAATTCTTTATATATTTCAAAAAAATAGAGAAATTGGAGCAAAATTAAACGAGAAAGCCTATCTTAGTAAGAAATTATACTAAACTTTTTCAACACCAAAATGTTGTCCAACTGTTGTATTTAGACAGGGTTTCTGCATCTTCAGTCTCTTGCATTGCCATACAGAGGACAACTACAAGAAGGAACAGCTCGAAATTTCAGCTGATCACAACATTATTAATCATTTATAACAGTGGAAACAATGAAGACCACCAATTTTAATATTCTAACTTATAAGCTACTTAAGATTTTGAATTGATAAACAATCAAACACAGTAAATTTCATCTTAATTGAACTCTTGCAAAACAAAAAAAAGTAAACCTTTTTTAGAAGCAGGAGAAACCTAAACTAGATTTAAATTATCTTAAACACCGAAAAGCAAGCAAAGTTAAGAAGCATTTCCTCGCATAAGGACAGCGAACCTTCACTCTAACCGTCTTAAACTAGTATACTAAATACTAATCAAGTCACAAGCAAAACTTGGTGCTCTCTTTTTTCCTCTCTATTTTCTTATCTCAGCTACCAACAAAAATAAATAAGGGTGAGAAACCGAACATCAATGGCCGAAGAATTATCAAACCGAATATCATCCCAAAGTTTCTCAAAGATCTCGTGACTTCTGTAAACCGACCCGGGCACCGGAGGGAATCCAAAAAGCCAAGAGAAGGGGCCCACACACATGATCAAGCCGGAAACGTACAACAGAGAGAGCAGCACCAGGTACCGGAAGTTTAGCCGGAAAAGAAAACAAACGCCAAAGCTATCACGGCGTGAAAAAGATTTAGTCTTAGTATGGAGTCGCCGACGGTAATGCGAGACCGTAGCATGACGGCGGGGTGAGGGAGGGGGGCTGGGTGAGTTGCTGCCGCTGTTGCTACTCTCACTTGCGTAGCCAGCAGCGGCACCATTTGAGTTGTAGCGACTGTGGTGGTGGTGGTGGTGGTGATGAGAGTAAGGCTTGGATTTCATGGTGAAGCTTGTGGCTGTGTCCGTGCAATGAGGAATTTGCAACTATGCTGTACTTGTTTTCGTTCGTCAGTGATGGCATCAGCGTTTACGTATTAAAGGTAAAATGTTTGTACTCGACTCCGGGAGACTTTTGACGGCAGAGAGACCTCGACGGCTTGGCTTGGCTTGGCTTAGAGCCAGTGAATACAGGGCTGTCTATGGCATGAATATTTTTTCTATTAAAAAATAAGTCAAAAATGATTTGACTATGGTTAAAATAATAAAATCATGTATATTAAATTTTAAAAAAATTAATTTTTTATCTATTTATTAAAAATTAACTATTATTTTTAGCAATGAAAAGATATTTATATAATTTTAATTAAATATTATATTAAAAATATATTTAAAGTAAAAACATTATTATTTTCAAATTTAATAAAAATAAATACATAATTTTATTTTTTATTTTAAAAATTATCAAATTTATATATATAAATTTTAAAAATATTTTATAACTTTAATAATTTATAATACGAATTTATGCCTTCAATTTTTTAAAATTAAAAAAAGCCACTTAAAATTTACGTGAACACACCAAATTTTTTCCCAAAACTTTACAAAATATATATTTTACTTCCAACATAAATAATTTTATCTCAATATTATTATAAAAATGTATCTAAAGTATAAATATTATTTTTTTAACTTATAAAGACAAATTGATAATTTTTTATCTTATTTTAAAAATTATTATATTAATTTATATATTTTAAAAATATATTATAACTTCAAAAATTTATAACAAAGTATTTATATCTTTTAAGATATTGTGTATTTTTTTACTGTAATTGTTATAAGATATTACAGTCAATCTAAACTTTGAAATTTTATATTAAAATAATTACATATTGTTGGTTAATTTACCTTTAATGCACAGATAATTTTAATATTTAGGGGTGTTTAGGTATTATAATATGTCTTATTTTCCATTGGAAAACGGTTTGGGGAATATAAAGATAAATACATACTCAATTTTTGAATTCAAACATAAATCTAAATTTTATTATAAAAATATTTTATAAAATGAATCAAATCATAACAAACTTTATTCAAACATATATATATATATATATATGTTTGTATTTGATTTGATTTGAATTCAAGTTTTTATAAACAAGTGTCTTTGCCATTACGGGCTAACCCGACCCTACAACTACAGCCTCTTCACTTCATCTCGGAGCCAAGCCGATAATCATAATTAATCACAACAACAAAGACTTAAACACAATTAATAATCTATTAATTGCAAAACGGCGCGCTGTAGATGAACTACTTATCAGTGGCCTCGGGCTCTGCTGATATTTTTTTTTAAAGATCAAACTAAATTCCTCGATTGGCACGTGGCAAAGTGGAAACTTTCCTATTAAAGTCTTTTTATTCGTTTATTTTAAAAATTGTTTTCTGTGCATTAATTAATTAATTTACGGAATTGTATTATTTTCCTAAACTCCAATTAAATCATAATTATTCTTAGGAGTCAACCGCGAGTATCAGGAATATGTGGCATTCCAAGGGCAACGGCTTCATCAATTTAAGAAGCAAATCCATTTTATATAAAAATAAAATTTCTGGGTAGTGCAAAGGGCACGGGGTTTTAAAATGATAATCTAGAATTTTGGGGTAGGGGATCGATTTTGTTTATTTTAAAAAGATTGAATTCAATCGATGCACATGCCCTCACAATTTGCCACATTAGTTTTAAATTTATAGTGAAATCATTTAGAAAATAACGCACGAGGACCAGCCTATACTTAAAATACATTCCAAATCACTCCAACCCCAATGAGCAATTCAAATAAAAACACGTGTGGCCACTTTCGCCAAGAAAAATAAGAGTAAAAATGGGATCTCCGCGATGGCAAAAAGGTCAATCCGTAAGATTACTGACAAGGACAGGTGGTGCCATCACGATCACGTGGGTGGGGGCAGGAGAAGGAGAAGGAGCAGGAGGATCTGTGCGAAGCTGACAAATGACACAAAAAGCGGGGCCCGAAATCTCTCCGGGATATACGGCTCTCTCTCAACTTTCTCGGGCTCGCGCGATAAATTTCCGGATATCCATTGTATAACGAATTTACGAAATTAACCCGTTGTTAAGGAATGTTGTTTTGTTTGACCCCCTCGCGACATATATGGTCAAATCGAAGGATGCGAAAAAAGAAATTAAAAAAAAGTCAGAGTTTTAATTTACGTTGCCTCCTATTTTGATGAGGACAAAATGAGTCTTTTCAGTTTAAACGTAGTTATACGCACCTCTAGAAGAGTCGCATTTTTTATAAGTTTTTCACATTTAGAAGAACATCTTGGTTACCACCCAAGCCATTCCTTGGGGCCACGGCTTTACTTATTCTGACCTCCTGAAATGAACCAACGGCATAAATGGGTTGCCCATTGTGGACCTTTACGTCATTAGAGCGCTCACACCCCACCTTTCAGAATTAATCTTAAGTCCGTACGTTGTTCTTTGTCGCTTAATGTTTCCAACCAATTTGGCAGCCAACGATAATGTCGGTTAGGAAGGGCCATTTTATGGCACTTTGAAGGCTTGTTGGACTCGTAGGGCCAGTTAGTAGATGGTTCTCTTCTTCAGATTCAATGTATCATACAATCAAAACCCATTAGAGGTTGAAAATTTCTCACCTTTACTGACGGACTGCCAACAAACCTCATGCCGACATAGAATATTCTGGACATGACATTAGATTTAACCGATACATCATTTTGGCATTTGGGTTACAGCCATATGCACCGGTGCAAGGATATCAGCCAAATATTAGTGCTGGACTGCCAAAGCCTTCTTAAGTCCATCCCATGTCTTCAAACCAATATATCCCAGCCTATGTAGCACCATTTCTTTATTTTGTTTTTTAAATATATATTAATGTTGGGGATGCCTGGGATATTCGTCCATCATAGTTTCTGTACACAAAATTGTAGAATAGTCCACCCATTATGGAAACTTTCATATCACAAGGTCAATGAAAGATTTAATCTATGGTCCCAACATAAAAAAGTACATAAACTCAAGGAAACGGATTTAAAGCAACCAAAGAAATGGACCAGTCTCTTTACTCAAATGATGCTGCAGTTTCCAACATACTAGAACCTCCAACACGATCACGGGGAATCAAACGAAGCTCAGAACCATGTTTAAGGAAGACATTACCTGAGAAAAACCAGTGAAAATTTATATTCCACATAAATTGAGAAACTACAATACTCCAGTTACCTAGAGCAATACATCAATTAACTTTGTAAGGTAATATTAAAGACCTTTAAGTTCATATAGCATTGTTTTTAACCAAGTGAAGACTTTTAATAGACTGAAAGTGTTAAACAGTGCATAAAGAGCATGGGCATACCTGCACTTTGCTGAGGATTGATTCCTACACCATCTGCATATAACAACAATGAACTAAAAGTTAATGATCTCACCTTACCGAATGTGACTATGGTAACCAAAAGGTAAATGTAAAGTTCTAGCAGACAAAAAACTTCTTATGGCCTCAAATTGAAAATCCATAAACTTAGATAATTATGATAATACATTATATACAAATTTTGTAATTATTTTCTTATGTAACTGTCATAATTGTGTCAAATAATCGGCTCACTTATTACCTCTTTTTTTCAGTGAATTGGCCAAGAGTGGACAGAACAAAAAATACATATCAATGTGTCAAGTATATTTACATCCATACCAGTTGAAACACCATTGATCTCAAAAGCTAAAACCGATCAAAAAATGAAAAACAGAAGTGCTAAAATCAACACATTCTCAAATACGTGGATAAGTTGAGTTACATTTGGATCTAAACAAAAGAATCAAATTGCTCTCTGTTCTCATTTGAATGATAGAGTGAAGGATATTTCAGCATCGGAACACAAGATGTAAAAATAATCCTCTTTGATGGAACCCCTGCTCGGAGATATTAATAATTGCAAATACTTGAGCCAGTAAGAAAGAGCCAATCATCTAGACATGTTTAATCTTATTTGCCTAATTATATTCAGCATATATTCAAATCAGTCTCCAAATGAATTCAATTGAGTGATATGGGAACTAAAATTTCTTACTGATGGTCCAGAAATTCCAAAAATTACTGTCTCTGCCCCCAAATTCTTAATGTAATTTGAATCAATAATGGAAGCCTCAGAAATAAAAAGGAGGAGGTTAACTAAGTGACAAAAACAAATGCTCCTTATTCATGGTTAAACAACGTTAAAAAAACTGTTTCAATATGACTTGTAGGCCATGCTCAGTTAGATCTAAAATCCCACAAAGAGAAAGCAGCATTTGGTTAGTTACCTGGAAATAGTTTCCAATATATATATATGCACACTATAATATAACCTTTTTTTTTTTCAGTAAAATTATGAAAAAAATACTTCTTTCATTATGAGATTTCAAGTAGTTTGTATCATTATATCTTAAAACAGATTTTAATAATATTCAACAATTTGCAACACAACTGCCATTGGAATTACCTTGTAGGATTCACAGATAATAAAATTTTGCGATTTTAGATTAATTTTCTGTCATCATCAATTATAGTCAGAAGACTCAGAATTAAGTTAATAATCAATAAATCAAACACCTATACAAGCCCGGAAAAGAATTCAGAAAAAAACATTAACAACATGCAATCGAGATATGAACAACTACAAAAAGGCACGAACGAACGTAATTACCGTTGGTAATAATAGCGCTGGTTTGTGGAGGGACCTTGAATTCCTCAGCTGCGAATTTCAGAACAGCGGTGAACGGAGCAGCTTCAGGAACGCTAAACCTGCGATTTAATAGAATAATTAAGATCAGAAATAATTCAACAAATCAAAACAAATAAAAAAAGATAATTAGGGATTCACATACACTTTGAATGGGAGCTTGGGATCGGATGTCAGCGTAACCTTGAATGAAACTTTCCCCCCGCTTGCCATTTTTATTAATTTTGTTTTATTAAATGTAGGGATTTTTTTCACCCGTGGCCTGGAGGAAGACGTCGAATCTTAGGTTTATATATATATATTATATATTTTCCTGGGCATGGCAGAAGAACGGAGAAGCTGTTTGGGCCTTGTCCAGCCCATGCTCGTATTAGAAAAATTAAGAACCTCATTGAAAGAAAATTAAGTAATTTTTGTTTTAAATTTGGAAAATTTAACATTTAGGTGTACATACAAAAGAAAATAAAAAAAAAAAAAATCATATTTACAATAAATTAATTCTTTAAGAAATTATCCAAAAGGTAACCATGAATACTATTGCAACCATCGCATCCCACCGTCTATCAATCATCAATTTGGAGCCGTTTGATTTGTTACAGATGAGCTTGTTGTTATGATAAGTGCAAACTGGTTGATTCCTGAAATCAATCAAACGGTTACAATCTAAGATAAACAAATTACATAAACTGATTAGATTTCAAATTATTTCAAAATAGACTCACTTGGAAGCGCAGAAAGTGATGACATAATCCGTTCCTGAGCACGTAAAAATACTACTGGGATCATCATAAGCATAACTATACGCGGTAGGACAGGCTTGTTTAAAAATTTTGGAGTAGTAAGTTGGCTGACAAATTCTAGGATTTCCATAAATGCCTCTGCAACAATACTCGTCTGTATTAAACACATCACATGCACTTCGGCAACCCACTACTTTATCTTTGGCCTTAACCCTAAGCTCGCTGGGGCAATTGAACCTCAAGTCCCCCTCACAACCAGCAACGCTGCAATTTCCCTTACCGTTCATTGGAGTGACAGATACAGGCAAATTAAAGCCGTCGACGAGACTAACATCGTAGAAATCAAGTTGTGCAAGGGTGAACTCAGCTAGCGTTGCTGGGGTTACACCCGAGGCTTTGCATTGAAGGGCTGTGCCACAAGCCCCTGTTTGACATGTTCCATTGCCGTTTTTGTCAAATTTACAACCTGTTCGACCCCATATTCGACCACTCCATCCCACTGGGGCTTTGAAAACAATTGATTGACCTGACTTTAGAGGAAATCCTCCACCATTAAAGTTGTCACCTGGGGTTATTCCGGGCCAGACTGTTTCTTTACAGAAGTTTATAATTGTAAAAACTCGTGCACACTCGACCTGTCTTACCCCTAAAGAACATTAATAAAACAAAATTGAAATAATTAAGATAACGTATTATCATATAATTATTGTAAAAATTACATTAAGATATTACCTGACGAAGCTATAACTAGAGTTAAAAGAAGTGGTAGAAGAAAATCATTTATGGCCATCTCTTTGCGTAAACCTGTCTTCCGCAATCTTTTGATATGTGGTGGGGGTAGAAATGGAGACACAGAAAGCATATAAAGAAGTAAAGAAGAAGAATACGTGTAGAAGGAGAGAGAGTTAAGAGCGAACCATGCATTAACCAGTCTTGGAGGGCTTCTTTTATTCTTTTCCTAATCCTTTCCCACAAGTTTGTCCAGGTTCCATTAGAATTTAGCGATTTAGACTTAATTTCAAATAACATAGTGGACCGACCATATCTTTTTTATTTAATTTATAACCTAAGCCTCTGATTCTAACTTATGACTTAGGTAATATAATTATAAAGGGAATATTGTCCAAATATGACTGTTTTAAAGTTAAACCTTACCAAATAAAAGAAAATAAAAGTGATGATTAAAATTAGTTGGATAGATCCGTATTTACTATGCTTGATAAACTGGTAAATAGGACTAAATATGAATGGATATACATATATATTATATAAATGAGAAATAAAGTATAGATTGTCTAATATAATTTGGTCGGTCACTCATGAGTTTACATTTGCAATTATATTATTAAAAACTCTAAAAATAACTTCAACAAAGTATCAATTTAAATGTGGTAATATTGATATTTCATGCATATTTAAAGTTATATTTATATGTGGTTTAGGTATAGAATTTGTTTAAGTATAAAATACAAAATTTTCTTAACAAGGTCTCTTATCTTTGTTCAATATAAGATAAAGAGGTAGAGTTATATTCGTATACATTATATTCAAAATTCAAAATTTAAACCTTTCTTTTTTTTTTTTTTACTTCATAGAGAGATTTGATTAGTTGCTTATCCTTGCGTCAAGGGAGGCACTTCTTCCCATATGCTAAAATGTAACGAAGATGTGTTTGGTCAACTTGTCACTTTAGATTGGCTTATTGTCTTTTCGGGTGCTGTTTTGTAAATTTGGTTAAAAAGGAAATTTTTCGTATGATAATTGCCTCTCTAATTTTTAGACTGCGAGTCATAATTTAAAAAATTTTTACATCCCTATATCGATGGACAACACGTGGATACTTAAGATATTTTTTTACACATTATGAAAAAGATGTTTTCACTTATGCATTTATAAAGTCATACGCCTTGCATTGTGTACTTTTTGTATTGTTTCACATCATTATGAATTCTTCTTGAACACGTTTCATATGCAACGTTAAATCAATAACACATGTCATGGGGTTGGATTGGACGAATAAGATTGCTTCATATTCTCTATCTTAATTTACTTATATTGAAAAAAAAAAAAAAAAACCTTCATGCTTTAGGTTCTTTCACCTAGGGTTTCTTGGCCCCCAATAGCGCCTTTAAAGTCACCTTCCATACCAATGATTTTAAGGGAAAATGATTAAATGCATGCAAATTGCCTATCAACATCAAGACCGCAATTGGAACTTTCTCTTTGTTGTTGGCTCGTAATGTGTCATAGTAGAGGAAATACAAAATTGCAAGTTTAACAATATTTTCATTGTTGTTGCCCCCACAATGTAACATCGTCTAAGTCATGGAGCTCCAAACATTGATGTATATGACATCATGTTAGTATTCTAACCGAATCGAAGGTCCATCATCTATACAAACTGAAGGGACTCGAATCATATATCCACCCCGTTCAACCTAAATCATAACTCATTTTTTGGGTTATCATAATTTATTTGTCTGAATAAGACCAAATGAATTAGCACAACACTAAACTATTACTCTTTAAGATCTAAGAAATACCCAAAGCATGTCTTCTTCAAACGAGCAAACTAAGCCTTTGAATCTTGAATATTGTGTCTTTATGTACTCTCATTATCAATTTAACTTGAAAGTTATATAATGCACTATACTTGAAATTACACTCCCTTTCATTTATCGAAATTCTTTGTAAAAAAAACATTTTTTATTAATAATGACATTCGATAATGTATGTCTCACAACTATCTTTTGTGAATAGTATTTTCTATTATATTAATAGTAAATTTTAACAAAATCAATACCAACAATGATATATTCTATCAAGATTTTCATCCAAATTCATTATAAACGCATTGTTTACCCCCTTAACATATTGTTGACCCCTATAAGTGACATGTTGACTCCATAAGAGAGTCGTTGCTCTCGTATATGAGTTATTGAACCTGTTCACTATAAATGTGTCACTTACCCCCTTAGCACGCTGACCCCACAAGTGACACATTGATGTTGTAAGCTACAAGTTGACCTTGTAACTGAGTTGCATCCCTCGTATACAATTCGCTTACCCCCTTAAGCATTTTGCTTACCCTTGATGCACCCTAAAGCTTATATTGCTAGAAACACTAACCTTTAATTTTAACGATTTCTTACACATTCAACACACCAAAATATTTTTCTATTATTTACTCAACAAAACTTTCATATTTATTTCTGAATAATTAAACACAAAACATAACTAGACCCAAAAATCCAAACTGGGAATAACAAAATTATATATAATCTATAATTAAACAAACGAAAAATGGTAATTTAATAAATCTGATTAATTATCCAGAGATTGCTTTCAACTTGTTGCTCGAATCGGACTGTAAGCTATCGGCTTGCTGTTATTGCTCATGACTATATGGTAAACAATCACCTCTCACTATAAGTATGAATGGTAAATAGATGTTTGGAAAACATTTTAACTCTTCGTTAACCCCTTTAATAAAAGGGTATTTCCTAGGAGGAATATTTGAAGCTTAAATAGCAAGCATAGCCAACGCAAAGATTCTAATTAAGTTGATTCGGTTTAAGAAAGGGACCAGACTCCCATGAGCCGGAACTGTGATTTGAATATTTATGTGTTTGCTCTTTTTAATGTAAATATAAAGCCTGACCCACTTCCGAGAGAAATTACGGTCTGCTCGCCATAGGAATTGGGCAGGTCTGGACCGTCTTTCTCAAGTTCAAATGTAATGTAAGGCTCAAATTTCTATTCAACCAAACTCTTGCTTTTAAATTGTCCCAACAATTACTTGGTCCTATTGTTTTGTTCAGCTCTTGATCAATTTAGCGGCAATATAATTATAAAAATTAAAAATTAAAAATAACAATATAATTATATAAAAATTAAAAGAGAAAAAAGAGAAAGCTTTTATAAAAACCAGTTGGCACACGTGTGCTACTAATCATGTTTACCACCAAGCCCAGCTCAAAGCAATCATTTTCTTCAATTTTTCCCCTTTTTATTTCAATATTTATTGTGTAAAGAGTCCAAGGTGGGGCATGCCGGGCGTGCGTTCATGAGAGTACGGGCCCATTATCCCTCTGTCAAGCCCAAGAAAACCCCAAAACAACAGTGGAATGTGAAAGTCACCGTCCGGTGACGCAAATATATCACCGGTCAATAAAGCTCCAGGCAGACCCACCAAGTAAAAAGAAGAGGATTTCGTGAAATCTATGCCATGTCCAATATTATGTAAGGAGTATCCTATCACATTCCCGAAGGGCAGGTCAGAGGTCCACACCTACGAGGGTGACTGACTCAATTATTGCTCATCACTTGTTAAAAAGAACATAACAGCAACAAAGAAACGATGCACTTTCCTTTCTCTTCTTTTTTCTATTTATACACTCTCAATTCCCAAACAATTAAGTTCATTTTTCAAAGAAGGCTGTAAAAATGGCTTCAGAGAAGGTTGAGACTGTTATAGCTGGAAACTACATTGAAATGGAGAGAGAAGGGGAAGATTCCAAGTCTAATAAGAGCAATTTTTCTAAGTTTTTTTGGCATGGTGGATCGGCATATGATGCATGGTTTAGCTGTGCTTCTAACCAGGCACCACTTTGTTCAAGACAACTCTTTTGTTTTGTATTTTATTGGGTTTACTATTAGAATTGAATGCATGGAAACTTATTTTTGTTGGGTGTTTTTGCAGGTTGCACAGGTACTACTCACACTGCCATATTCATTCTCACAACTTGGGATGCTATCTGGAATTCTTTTTCAGCTGTTTTATGGGCTGATGGGAAGCTGGACTGCTTATCTTATAAGTGTTCTCTATGTTGAGTACAGAACTAGAAAGGAGAGAGAAAAGGTGGATTTCAGAAATCATGTAATTCAGGTAATGCCATTTATGGAGATGTATATATAATTTTAGTTTAGTTCACATCTTAGCTAAAATGAAATTCTGAAAGGAATAAAACGTTAACTGTATATCTGTTATATTGCACAAAGAAAGAGAAAAAAAATAGGAGTGTTTCACTCTTCTTGGATAAAGAAAATAGATATAAAGCTACTAATAATTGTTATTTTCCCTCTATCTTTCTGTTGATGCAGTGGTTTGAAGTTCTGGATGGGCTACTGGGGAAACACTGGAGGAATATAGGCCTCTTTTTTAATTGCACCTTTCTGCTATTTGGATCTGTAATTCAATTGATTGCCTGTGCAAGGTAGTCTGTTAGAAGGAAAAAAAAAAAAAAAGAAAGAACCTTATACAGAAACACGCATACTATCTTAGACTATTTCCAAGTTGGTGGCATTAATTGATTATTAAATAATTATTTAGTTCTAATATTTATTAATGTTGCAGCAACATCTACTACATAAACGACAATCTTGACAAGAGAACTTGGACCTACATCTTTGGAGCCTGTTGTGCAACAACTGTGTTCATTCCCTCATTCCATAACTATAGAATTTGGTCATTTGTTGGCCTTATGATGACTACTTATACTGCATGGTATCTAACCATTGCTTCCCTACTTCATGGGCAGGTATAATACACGTTATGATTTTTAAAATAAATGATCGAATTAATCAAAAATCATCTTCCCCATTAGTTAAATTTCATATCAGATGATTAAATTATCTTCTTTTCTGTAAAAATTTTGAAGGTGGAAGGAGTCAAGCACTCGGGCCCAAGCAAAATGGTTCTCTACTTCACCGGAGCTACTAACATTCTCTATACTTTTGGCGGACATGCTGTCACAGTGTGAGGATTCAATCATTCTATAAAATTTCAAGTCAAAAAAAATATGTATATATATGTATGTATGTATGTATGTATGTATGTATGCATGCATACATACATTGGATTTCATAAAGTACTTTCAGATCTCCAAAACGCTACTCTAATATGAATATTACATATATAAAGGGAGATCATGCATGCAATGTGGAAGCCACAGAAATTCAAGTTAATATACTTGATGGCAACGCTTTATGTGTTAACCTTGACTTTGCCATCGGCTTCTGCTGTGTATTGGGCGTTTGGGGACATGCTTCTTACCCATTCCAATGCTTTCGCATTGCTGCCAAGAACTGGATTCAGAGATACTGCTGTCGTACTCATGCTTATTCATCAGGTAACCACAAAAACTTTGGGAAAAAAAAAAAACGCTATATTCTCTCAATTTTCTATGCTTTGATTTCGAATGGAAACTAAAGTATTTTGCACGAATATATTTTTTGGAATTTTTTGCAGTTTATAACATTTGGATTTGCATGCACTCCTCTATACTTCGTATGGGAGAAATTCATTGGCGTTCATAACACAAAGAGCATCTTTAAGAGGGCACTGACTAGACTTCCTGTGGTGATCCCTATCTGGTTCCTAGCCATAATTTTTCCTTTCTTTGGCCCTATCAACTCTACTGTTGGATCTCTTCTTGTCAGCTTCACCGTTTACATCATTCCTGCATTAGCACATATGATAACTTTTGCTCCTGCAGCAGCTCGTGAGGTCAGTCAGGCATTCTATTATTTATTCCTCAAGAAACCATTTTTAATCACCATTTAGTCTTCAATTGTACTGTTTAAGTTTTATTCAATTGTTGATGAGATTTTGTCCAATCTTCTGTCCCTTACAGAATGCAGTAGAGAGACCACCGAAATTCCTTGGAGGCTGGGCTGGCTTGTACTCCATGAACAGCTTTGTAGTGGTATGGGTCCTGATTGTGGGATTCGGGTTTGGAGGATGGGCAAGCATGCTCAACTTCATACAACAAGTTGACACATTTGGTCTATTCGCTAAGTGCTATCAGTGCCCACCTCACAAGGCTTGAGAAATTTAAGAAAGATGAAAAAACAAATTATATTGTTAACAGATTAAAATACATATGTAAGTGTGTAAAGAGATTGGCATTTGAAACTTAATTTCTATTTCGATCATTTTGTTTTTGTTGTAAGAGAAAGCAATTATTGATGGTTTTCATATAAGATGTGATGGCAATCGTATTCATGGCCACCACTATACAGACCCCAACTGACCATTCAGGATTATGAAATGCAAAATTAAGGGCTTGCATTTTGGAAGTGCTTTCCTGGAAAAGCATTTTCAAATCGAACACTAGATAAATTTCAGTTCCAAAAGCACTTCAATTAAACATTATCATATAAACGGAAAATACAAAAAGTACTTTCAAATCAGCGTACAGAATGATCTACAGCAACAAGTGCCAAACTGAAAACTCCATGAGCAAAGCAAGCACAGTGAGAAAGATGATAACAACTGAAAATGCCATCCCTGGGCGGTGCCGCGTAATGGGCAGCTGTACATGTTGGCTTCAAAGTCTATCATGGTCCTATTTATATTTACTGGAACCTATTTTTATTGCATTTCAAATGCTACTTTTTTTAGGTTCTTGTCACATAACTCAAGCTGGACAGTTGCCTAATCTGACGTGCTCTCTTTGCACACCTCTTAAACGACAGAAGTAATGTGCATTTCAGTTTTCACATCTCAACCTCTTTGTGATTTGGCTGAAGCATCTGATTGGAACATAAATCATGGAGGATGTGCTAGTTTAAGGGCATACCCACGTTACCAACAAGGTTATTTTAGCGATGTTAAGCTGAGAAGCTGGGCTTCAACAAGTGAATTAAAGGTCATAAAAGTGGGAGCAAAATGGGGCCAGGTTCATGGTTTGTTTATTATGACCTGCCATCTTCCTAGCTAAAGTAACTTTTCATTCTGAAAAAAGAAATGGTCACAACATCGAGAAAAGTTACAAGGGGGCAATCAATACAGAAAGCCTTTTGTAACTTAAAAAAAAAAAAAGAAGCAATATTCCCCTTTTTTCTGAACCTGAGAAGTTAACCTCCTGCCAAACTCACTGGAAAATAAGATAAGAGATGACAGTGAAAGGGTAAATCTCAAGAGGTTGATAAAGTGGATTTGAAACAGAGTGTTCAGAAAATAGTTCCGACTTTGTTTGACCAAGAGTGGTCAGCTAATCACTGGCAGATGCTGGGGTCGGGTTCATATGATAAGTTGCTATTGGGACCATTCACAATTTTCTTAAACAAGTAGTTTTCAAGATGAGGACTGCCTGGTCACTGTCATTCAGTTATTTCTTTCTTCTTTTTTTTTCTCTCCTTTTTCTCTTAGATGATTGAATCTGGCCGTCTATTCTAATGAAAAGAAACGCTTTTGACTAGCTGCTGAACTTCCAAGATTACTGGGGACCCGAATCTTTTATTCGGTTGTTAGGCAAAGCGTGCAAGCAACAAGCTTCCTAGTTTTCTTCCAAATAAACAAAAAAAAAAAAAAACTAGGCATATCTTGTAAGAAGCCAGCTGTCACACCCCTAAAATTCAAAGGCAGATGGATGTCTCGAGTTGACACGCTAGGCTCGATCATAGGCGTTGGAGCAACATGACTAGGCATGCTAGGGTAGTGTGCTAGTTTGTTGTGGTACGAGGGAACTGATAATCCAAGAGATAACCAAAATTGATTTGGAGTGTTAAATGTTATTTGGGTGTGTAAAAAGGATGCACAACCTATGAACAAAAACGACAAAAAAATTTAATTTAGTATAAAATAAGTATGTGAAAAGGTTGAGACTTAATTTATTTAGAAATGAACGACGTTCATAGCTTTCGTATTAACGTAATCCATTTGGGTTGCAATCTTGTGAAGAAGAATAAAATCTTGATGGTGAAGATTCATGGAAATTAAGATGAAGATTGTGGGTGGTAAGGCACACGTGTGTGGGTCCTATTATTGTAGACTTACATTGTCTGACACAATGGACCAACATCTGTCATCACGTGGTTGGAGGCTTGTATTGGACCGTCTTCGTCTGCTTTCTTCTCTTGGCCACCTTGTGAACATCATTATGTATCCGCAAAAGGCCAAACTACATGTCCCGTGCTTTTCCCAGCAGATTTTATTATTTATTTTTGCTCAATTTGTTCCTTCGTATTCACCTCAACTTGTTAGAATGAAATTCTAGGCCCCATGTTTTGGACAGAGAACCTTTCTGCTAGGCTTGATTTTTAGTTGTTGAGATAAGGCCCACTTTATGTTAATTATCATCTTTAAAGGGTAAAATTGAAGATAGCCGATTCTTAAAAGGCCAAACGGCATAGTTTCGTCCAAGTTTTGTTGAAAAGATAAAATCTTATCTTCTAATATTTAAAAATCTAAATATTTATTTTTTAGTCAAAATCAATGATTAAATTTAATGATTAATAATTAACAATAAAAAAGATATTTTTGTTTTTTAATAAAAAGAATTTTATAAATAATAAAATAAATTTTATAAAAATATTAAAATAAAATAAAAAATAAAAAATAATCATCATTGTTGACAATGATAGTACCTATAAAAGAACCAAAAGGTCAAAAATAATCTCCTGATTCACAGGGCGACCAGATGTGGTTGTTCTACATAGTGAAGGAAGTCAGATCGACATCCTCCATTTTTAGTTTAAGTGGCCAAATCCAACCTACTCTATCATCAAATATGGCCATAAACGCAAAAAATGGCTAGTTTTAACCCCAGTGGCCATTTTCGACCATAATTGATTGCAAAAGCGATCAAATCTGACCACTTTTGTCAAAAACGAAGAAGACTTATTTAATATTTTCTATCAAATAGAATAGCTAGATCTAAAATTCACGTGAACTAAGAGACTGTTTTTGAGTTTCTGGTTTGTTTACTAGCGACCATCGACCCTGATGCCGACACCAACGCTAACGTTAGCGACGATGATTACTTTATTATTTTATTATTTTAATTTTGTATTTTATATTTAAATATTAAATTATATTTTTATTATATTTGTTTTTGTAATGAGGATAGTTTAATCATTTTATAAAAAAAGTCAAAAAACATGGATGAAAAATAAATAGGTGAGTATTTAGGTTTTTCAAAATTAAAAGATAAAATTTTATCTTTTCAACAAAGCTTGTGTGGGAACAAGTCCTTCGGCCTTTTCTTAAAATGTTCATGGTTGATTCATTACTGTATCAATGAGCCATATGAAAGCCAACAAACTTGTGCATTCTGCTTTCTCCCAAGACCCAAACCCAGTTGTACCCCAGACAGCCCATTGAGAATTTGACTAGAGTGCCTAAAACCCCAAGGTTTTTTTTTTTTTTTTGTTTTGTGGGTAAGTACTACAAGGTTGTTAGAGAGAAGCAAAAGATGAAAGGTTGAAGGAAATGACCTAGAAATCGAAGTCAAAGATGTGATTTGTAAATTTGGACAACATGAACTTTCAATTTTTCAGCTTACTGCAAATTCACTCCACAGAGAACTCACTGACGAGAAGCTTCATAGAATAAGTATTCTCATGTAAAGACTATTAGAACTGCTTCGCTCAAGAAAACAAGAAAATAAAGTTAACAATACGAAGTCATTTTACCCTGAGAAAAGTGTATAAAGAAAGGATAAACTCAAGTGTAAAGAAGCAAGTGTTTAAAATAGATTTATTCAACATTAAGGGATGCCTCAAAACAAAGTTAACCCTCAGTCAAGATAAGCAGACAGCTTATACACTAATTCTTTAATGATCCTTAGCACCCAAAGGTAGAATCTCGATTCTTGCCTCATATCTGAAAACAGAAATGAATAAATATGTTATCATAGGATTGAAAATGATAGAAAGCAAATTCCAAAGCCTGGGTTTAATTTGTAGCAAAACATTTGATAGCAGTATAAGATGGATGAAAATAGCTTGTTCTGAGGTTATAACACCTAAAAAGCACCAAGAATGCTTTGTTTTTTTATTTCTCTACAATATAATGGACGAGTTTCTACATGTTTTTTTTTTTTTCCACACACGCACTTGCAGTCAAAAAAATTTTCTTTCTCATATTGTTCAATCGAAATATCAGGGGGTTCCAAAAGAATTCACTAAAAAAAAAAAATGGAAGTAAGAAGACAGGCTTACATAAGAGAAAGTTCTTAATTTTTTAATTCATCTCTGTTTCATTCCCTTCAGCTGAAATGACAGGTATTTGATAAGTTTCAATTGCATGTATAATTTCATGGACAATTTATAAAGTTTTAAGAATGATTTGACTATTTTACTTTTATTATGTACATATTTTGACATCACGGGTTTTCAAGTTTGGTTTTATAGAAAATATTGATTTTGATGTGAATTCAATGGAAATAAAGCCAAAAAGATACTTATGAAGGATTAGCCGGTGGTTCGACTTTAGTCCAAGAAAGAATGAACGACTAGAGCATAAACGAGGAAGGAGAGCAATATGCGCCATAGCAGAAAAATAAGGATTTTCAATATGTTTGAGTTTTATAATGAAAACATAGTTTTCACCAAAATTGTAGTGGACATCTCAAGCTTTTCAAAAAACTATTATACGGAAAAATCCAAGTTTGTTTGCACTCTCAACCGTTGCTGCAAATTCAGGTTTTTTTGGTAAAATTCTGTGTCTGACCACTGAGCACTAAAATGGTCATAACTTGAGATTCCGAAGTCCAAATAAGGTGATTCAAAAACCAAATGAAACTAGACATCCATGGCTACAACTTTGATGAAGGCTGAAATCTCAGATTCCAAACACTACATGCCGCGACATCATGCCACAATATAAGAGAGTAGAAGGCGCATAAAAATTCCAGAATCTGCATGCTGCGGCATCATGTTGTAGCATGCTCAGCAGAAACAGGATAGAAGTTCCATGCCGCAGCATGATGCTGAGACATAGACACTTTTTGTAGAATTTCATTTTGATTGAAATTCTTCCCTAACCATAAAAATATATATTACATTGTAACTTTAGAAAAGAAGATAGTCGTCCTAAGGAGATTTGAGTAAATTTTTCAAGCATTTTTTGAGAATTTCAAATTTTTTTTTGAAGATTCGATCAAAAGCTTTTCGGATTGCAATTGTAAGATAAGTTTTCACCATATTTTAATAAGAGATTTAACAATTCATCTGATTTTGTTCTTATTTCCCCATTATGCCTTATTTGAATCTGATTTTTTTTATTGGTGTTTAATAAGATAATTTGCATGCTGCAGCATGCTCAGCAGAAACAGGATAGAAGTTCCATGTCGCAGCATGATGCCGAGACATAGGCACTTTTTGTAGAATTTCATTTGGATTGAAATTCTTCCATAACCATAAGTATATATATTACATTGTAACTATTAGAAAAAAAAAAAGAGCCGTCCTAGGGAGATTTGGAGAGATTTTTCAAGCATTTTTTGAGAATTTCAAATTTTTTTTTTTGAAGATTCGATCAAAAGCTTTTCGAGTTGCAATTGTAAGATAAGTTTTCATCATATTTTAATAAGAGATTCAACAATTCATCTGATTTTATTCTTATTTCCTTATTATGCTTTATTTGAATCTGATTTTTTTATTAGTGTTTAATGATGAACTAAATAATTTTTACTAAGATTAAGGCTAACTAATTCATGAATATGTAGTGTTTTTCGATTATAATTTATAAACTTGTTATTTCATGTAAGTTTGCATTCTGAACTCAATAACTGTTAAAAGCTTGACCAATTTTTAATAGGATCTTTGTTGTGTGATTGAAACCGAAAGGTGAGATCGCATAAAAGTAACTAGAATACGAATCGTTGATTAATCAAATATAGAGATATATTTGATAATACATGCAATAGTCATAGGCATAATAGACTTGTGCTGAAAGCTAGTAGACTTCATAACACTTAATGCATTTTCATATAATTAAACTTATATAGAAATATTTAGGTTATTAGATTGTTAAATAGGTTAATATTGCTTGAAAAAAAATATTGATCAATTTAGAGAATTTCGTTGTCATATGAATAACATGAGATATTTAAGCATATGAAAAATTTATATTGTAGTGGATTAGTGAACCTAAAATTTTAACATCATTTTGCTTATTGTTATTCGGTTTTTCTAAGCATGCTTGTTAATTATTTGATTTTAGTTTTTGTTTTTGTTTTAGATTTAATTTTAATTCATATTCGATAATTTAGATAAAATTAAGAGTAGTGATGTCTTAATACTTGTTTACACAATCTCGTGGATACGACATCCTGAATACTTTTCGTATTACTTTGAATTAGTACACTTACTAAGAAGTTAAGATTTAAACTTTAACGCATCAGTATTTATACAAAAACTGAGATCCTCATCATTCCACTTCCATGGCTATTCCAAATTTCCACTATATAGAAAGGCTTTTAAGAACCC
The DNA here is from genome assembly GCA_026122585.1 of Anacardium occidentale. Classification (NCBI taxonomy): domain Eukaryota; kingdom Viridiplantae; phylum Streptophyta; class Magnoliopsida; order Sapindales; family Anacardiaceae; genus Anacardium; species Anacardium occidentale. The sequence goes on from JAJEJH010000212.1 coordinate 281,319, forward strand.
AACATCTTTTCCAATTTTGCATGCAACCAACAAAAACAGTTTACTTCTGGACATTATATAAAAGGCCAAAGTATATATTCCACCCATAGTTTGAGGCGGTTACAAGTCCCACCCCTAAGTTTTCAAAAACCCAATCTCTTATCCTTTAACCAAATTCAATATTAAATATAACTGTAAACAGTAACATTCTAAGGATAATTTTATCATTTTACAATTAAAATTTTATAAAATAATAAAATAAATGTTATATAAATATAAAATTTTAAAAATTTTAAAAATATATTAAAATTTTAAAATTAAAATTAAAAAACATATTAAAAAATTTAAAATTTTTTAAAAAATAAGTTGGCCACCGCCACCGATGACGGCGGCGATGGCCGTTGATAATGACACTAAGTGGCCGTTGATAACGGCACCAGGTGGTCGTCTCTGACCACCTAGTTGGCCTTCCCGCTCGGTAGAGATGACCAGATCTGGCCGCCTCCTGTTTTGGAAGAGACGACCTGATCTGGCTATCGAAAACGGTAAAAAAGGTTAGTATTGGTCAACGACCGTTTTTGATCATGTTTTACGACGAAAGAGACCAGATCTAACCTCTTCCAAAACTAGAGGCGGCCTGATATGGCCTCCCTTGGAACCAGATGATTGGAGACAACCACCTGGTGTCTTTATCAACAGTCACCGTCGTCAGCATCGGCGGCGGTGGCCAGTTTATTTTTTAAAAAATTTTAAATTTTTTAATATATTTTTTAATATTTTTATATTTAAAATTATTTTATAATTTTATTATAAATTTTTATTTGTTAAAGAGTATTTTAATTATTTTATTTAAAAAATTATAAAATATTTTAAAATTTTAGTCTAAAGATGAAAATCTAAATTTTAAAAAATTAGAGGATGAAACTTTATTCCTACCTCAAACTATAGGTGGGAATAAGTGCTTTGACCTATATAAAACTATTGAAATATTAGGAGTAATCTTTTCTTTGTTGCTCATGGTCCAAACCTAGAAGTTTCCAACGAATGATTTCATCTACACTCATGATCTAAGGGGAAAAAAAAAAAAAAAAGAGATATGAGATAAGTCCAAGCGTCATATCATCAAACAGTGACAGAACTAATCAAACGGAAGATAAATGAAATCTTACTCCATTTAATACCGGCCTCTCATCAGCAACTGAACTCCGATAAGGATGTATAAGAAAATTCCAGGCCCACCATACACATGACTTGGTCCTCATTCCTTGTAAGGGAAATGGATAAGATGAGCTTATATGTATATGTTGATGCACTTTCGACAGACCTCCAAAGTGTTAATGCCAATTAAGATTAGAACAAAAAAAAAAAAAAAGCAGTTTGTAAAAGATAAAAGAAAACTCTAAACAAGCTCTACATTCTACTATGTCCTCACATGATTAGGTCCTCAAGATAAGTCTTTAAAAAGACACCAGAAAAGAACACCCACAATATTAATAGATATTCTATCCACAACCAAATCCAAGAAATTGACAAGTCTAAAACATCAGGATTCCTCAAGTTCACCGTCTTTTTCCAGGACGGTGACAGTAATCTATGGTTAAGTTAAAAATGAATGGTAAGTAACAAACAAGCAAGCATGGAAGAAAATAACTTTAACCAGCGAAACAAGGGACACTAAATACTCTGATTTCCAATTTGTATTGCACAACATGTGAAAGAAAACCAATTTATAAGAAAACAATGATAATTTAGAACCAGCGAGGTTAAAAAAATCACCCACATTACCAAATCTCATTGTAGCATAGTTAACCGAAACTATTGGCCACGGAAATTAACTACTTCTCCTTCATCATCTCTCTCTTCTGTTCACGATGCGGACAATCCCTCGCAAAATGCCCTTCCTCCCCACAATTATAACACCCTCGACTTCCGCCTCTTCTTCCACCGCCTCGGCCTCCGCCATATCCACGACCTCCTCCTCCTCCTCCTCCACCAGCACTGCCGCTATAACAATCCCTTGCTAAATGCCCCATTCTTCCACAATTAAAACACGAGCCGTGGCCACCGGAACGACCTCCTCTCCCATCTCTACCATAAGCACCTCCTCTGCCTCTACCGCCGAAAACCCCTCCGTCTCTCCCGCTGCGAATTCCGCGACGGTGGGATCTGGAAACGGCCTCCACTTCAATGGCTTTCGAACGGCCATTATCTCCAAAATCAACGGCGAATACAACAGGTTGGCCTTCGGAGAGAGTCCTGAAACCCTCGGATCGAATGGCGGTTTGATGGACGAAAAGGTCTTCGCCACCTTCATCTGGAGCTATAAAACCGAAGCCTTTCTGGGCACTGAACCATTTGACTGTGCCGGTGGATCTCTGAGTCTTAGCCATTGACCTTGCAAATTCTACAGGACGAATTCTGGTCTTTCTAGAACGTTCTAGAAGATTCTATACAAGGTTTATCAATTGCTTGAGTGTGAGCGTGGGTGGTGATGGACGGGGATCCGATTGTGTCAGAAGGAAGCGAGGTTAGTTTTGAGTTCGTTAGGCGGGAACCACATGTACAAGAGATCCGACGGTTATGGGAAATGTTCCATTTTATCATACGGGTCAAATATTTTGTTCATTTATCGGCTTTGCTCTTTGACTTTTTTATTGGAAGATAAAAACTATATACGTGGCACGTTTATCCAATCGTACAAAATTTTTGTTGTATGACTATATATTTTTTTTTTTTTTCATTTTCTAATTTAATATCCAAATTGAATATTTTTTTTATCCATAAAATAGAAATCTTTAAACAACTTGAACTTGAAGTTAAAAATTTGTTAATTAAATGGGAAGTAAATATCAGGTGTTGATAAAATTTTGATGCTAAAGCCTCACACTCGAATTATATCGATATTTTATGGTTATTTAAATTAATTATTTTTTATTTAATAAAATTTTTTATAAAGTTTTAAAATTGTATATGAGTTTATACAAATTTTAAGTATATGATTAGGCCTGGAATAGGATTAAAGCACGACTTAATTTAATAAAACAAGTTTGAACTAAAGTTTAAAGTTTTAATGAGCAAACTCGAAGTTTAAATCCAAAAATTTTTTTGAGCTTCGAGTTAAACAAATCAAATCCAACGAAAAAATTTAATTATATATTAAAGCTTTTATTACCACTCCGCCAAGTAACTCATTTGATAACTGATATTAAAATAAATTGAATTGAAACCAATGTATATGATTTATGTATGGTGCTTAATACATATTTATGTTATTAACTCTTACCAAAATTATTATGCAATGTTGTGACAAGAGCACTAAGTATAGAGACCTTAAACAATTATGTGGTTTTGTGAAACATTCCGTGAGATCTAACAAATTAAAATGAAAGATATGTTTTCTCTCGTCACATTGACAATCATTTATAGAACTCTTTCGAAGAGAGGTGTTTTGTGAGACAAAACTAAAGATACAATTGAAAAGAGTTGTTTACTATGTTATGGCTTCGAACTAAATCAAACGTAAATATATATATATATATATATATATATATTTGCGTTCGATTTGTTTGTTAATAGACAGTATTCATTTTTGGTTAGTGTTCACTAAACACGATTAAGTGGACATTCGTATTTGTGTTTACAAGCAATAATCATGTTAAAATTTAGTTCGGTTTTATTCATTTCTATGTAAACAAATGGGAACATATTTATATTCGGTGAACATGTTCATGTTTGTTTTGAGTATAAATTATACCAAAAATGATGCATTTCATGTTATAAAACAATGTCGCTTCGTTTTGGCAAACGAGCAATTTGTTTAGCATAGAACTATTCATGTTATGTTTGTATTCAGGTTTGTATTTGCATTTTTAAAATATTCATGTCGTGTTCATGTTTGTTAATTACTATATTTTTTTTATTTGTAAACATGAACCTGAATATTTCCCATTCAAATCCAACCCTACATTTCACGAACACTTTTTTCCCCTTGATTACATGAATAACATTTTTCACTTAAAATCAAAATCGGTTAATAAAAAAATTTTGACATAGTGTTATAAAGTGAAATTTACATTTTCTCTCGACTATTTAATTTTTCAAAATCTTCACATAAACCTATTTTTTTTTTTTAAAAAAAAAGATAAGGTTGTCCATGTTGTATAAATGTTTATATAGGCTAATTGTAATTTTTAAAACTTTAGGGGTTTCAATAAGTTTTCTAAGGGGGTTTATGGAAATTAAAAAAAGTTAGGGTGCTTTAGAAAGTTTTGAAATTTTTATTGTCTATTGAAAGTTTCAAAAATACAATTACACTTTTAAGGAATAAAATATGATACAACAATTTATGAATATAAATATTAGATTATAAACTACCATAATCATAATATACATTCAAAATTTATGAGGTTAATAGATGTTTTCGGGACTGATTTACAAGTTTCAAAATTTCAAAATAGACTATTCAAAGTTTCAAAATGACACACCTAAAGAATGGAATATGATTAATAAATTATGAGTGTAAATATTATATTATTATTAGAATCACCATACATATTCAAAATATATTAGATGAATAAATGTTTCTGAGACTGATTTATAAGTTTTTAAATATTTTTAAGAGTTGAACTGTCATATTTAACGCTGATATGTAAAATAATTATGTGGCGTCGATTTTTGCCGTGTCATGCTAGGACAGATTTGTCACTCTTGTTTAACCACTCTAAACGTGGTCAAGAGGAGCGCATAATGGATTTGTGGCCCATTATAGAGTCTATGAAGTCACCACCCGAAGGTTGCCTCGGGAAAGTATACGTCGGTGAAGACGGACAATTTTATGGATCATTTGTAGAGAACCCAACCTTCCTCACCGACCCAATGGTTAGGTTTGGAGAGTCGGGTACGATGATGGGAAGGTGTTAGACACCCATGCTGCCCGGCTCGAAGGTCGGCCTCCACTTTTGTGGTTTATTTGTTAAACGCGTTACCGAGTTTAATTAGATTCCATTTTTATCACGCAATGCATTATTATTATTCATTACAATCATTCACCAAAAGATAAAATACGAAAAATAAAAAAATTACATCTTTTTTCATACACTCTATATATTAGATTTAATCCTAAACAATTCTAACAAAATAAAATAAAGCAAAATCTGTAAAACAAATCATGTTAGAAAATATAAAATAAAATATTACTACACACACACGTACACACATAAGATGTCCTGAGTATAAAATATATACATGCACAGAATACAAAATATACACTAACACCTTAATACAATACACACATGCACTATATATATACATAAACATGTAAAATAATAACAAGAAAAAAAATAATAATAAAAAATTAAAATAACACAATAAAATAAGATAAAAAATAAAAAGATTAAAAAAAATTATAACGACCAAAATTGATATTTGTACCTAGCCGGTCCATGAACGGACGTATACCATGCTCATTTCCATATGCATCTTATTTCCTATGCCTGGCCCGTCCAGGACACACCCCATTGAATATATAAATAAGGCACAACCAAAAAAAATGAAAAGAATTCTACATTTAAATGCATGTTCAAGCCGCCTGTTTCTCTCACTTAGCATAAATCTTTCTTCATCCAAATCCATTTATTCATTCATGACCACACCATATACACATAATAATTTCAGGTTGCTGGGCGGTATATACAATGTACAAAATATAAAATTTATAATATATACAAAAAAAAAAATTATATGTACAGTACATAAACCTTATTTTTATAAAAATACAGAACATATAAAAAAAAAAGTGTATATATATATATACACACACACACATATCTTATACACAACACAATATACATATAAAATATACACAATTTATGAAAATACATAATATGATATACAAAAATTTTATAATATATATATAAAGCAATGCACTGTACATTTATACAAAAATAAAGCAGACAAAACAATAAAACAAACATATATATATACATAGGTTTTCGTCAAATTCCTATGCATTAATTATATATATATACATGACATACATGTACAATATAAATCAAGTAGACAAAACAATAAATATTATAATTTATAAAACAACAAATACAAAATATTTTCACACATTACAGATTATGCATGCAATCAATCATTCACATTAAAATAGAGAAAATGCACATATGAATAATGATTAAAATTGATTAATCAATTTATTTGTAACAATAAAAATAAAATTAAAAAAATTAAAAGAAAAAAAGAAAAAAAGATCCCTTCAGTTACTTACCTGGAGTAGCAATTTAGTACTCTGAGTCAAGCTGAGAATACACAATGATCAAGACCTTTTAACCTTTGGGTCCCTGCGGGTGTTGTCTTTCTTTTTCTTTTTCTGGAAAATAATAGATCCCCTCCTCTCCTTCTCTTCCCCTTTGGTACTGCCCTCCCCTCCTCTTTTTATACGAAAGAAAAGCGGTTACATGAAAGCAGTTAAGTGGTACGTGTGGGCAATTGGCAGGGAATGGAAAAAAACTGTAGCAGAGAGAAAGATTATGGGCGTGGGAAAGAGAATGAGGGATAATAAAATGGGCAAGTGGGAAATATGGAGAAAAACGAAAAGGAATGAAAAAAAAACTGCGCGCCAAGCTCTTTCTTGGGCTGAAGCATGCTTCTTTTCTCGCTTGGGCCGTCTAATTTATTCTTCTTCTTAGTTGCTACATGTTTTTCTTCTTCTAGTTGGGCCGTGTGCTTATTGGGCTGATTATTATTTCTTAAGAAGTTGGGTTTGGTCTTTTGATTTGTTTAGGCAGGCTTAGGTTGGTGGGTTTTGGGTTACTTTTATAGGTATAGATTTTATAGGTTTTTAGGTTTCGGTTTTGAAATTTCACCCGTCCATTCTCAGTTTAACACTTCAAAAGTTTCGATTTGAATCTCCAGGCTTATCGTTATTAAGGACGATCCTGTTTGGTCCAAAATGGGGTGTCTACAAATTATTTTTAAATTTTTCGAACTCATGGATTATGAAACTACTGATTTACTTTTCCATCATCAATTTTTTCAACAAAGTTTAATTTTGGATAGAAATCTGTTTTCAAACCAAACCTTGTATGCAATAATGTATTTACTCTCAAATTGATATGGTCAATGCATTTCATTTATAAGGCTTACAAGAAAGCCCAAAAGACTATTTCAGTTCAATGAAAGGGCAACTTCTCAGTCGTTAAGATTAAAAAAAATAAATTCCCATCATTCTATTAAAAGTTAATGGTTAGTATAATAGTTAAAGATATTTATTTCATTTTATTTAAATATTATAATGATGTATTTGATTTATATATATATATATATTATATTTTTAAACTTATTATGGGTAAATAGAACATTTCTCTTATTATTTTAAAAATTATTGATTCACATATGTATTTTGAAAATATATTATAACTTTAATAATTTATAGTGTGATATTTATATTTCTAACTTATTGTGTTTTTTAGATTGTAATTGTCATTTTTGAGACATTGAGAGATATGTTGAAAATTAAAAATTTTAAAAAAACATTTAATTTTTTTAAATTAAAAAATCTCCTTTAAAAATTCAAAAACCCCCAAAATTTTTTCAAAATTCAAAAATCCCCTAAAATTTCTAAAGTTCATAATTTACCTCAAATATATATCATTTTATTTAAATATTATGATAGAAATGCAATTAGGATATAAACATTATTTTTATAAACATACTAGTGATAAATAGATAATTTTCCTATTTTATTTTAAAAATTATTATATTCACTTCTATCTTTAGAAAATATATTATAATCTTAATATTTTTTCAATTTGTTATATTTTGAGGTTTAATTGTTATTTTTGAAATTATTGAGAGTATATTAAAATTTTAAATACCCCCAAACTTTTCATAAAAATTAAAAACTTCATAAAATTTTAAAAAATACTCAAACTCCTAAAACCCTCTGCGGTTCTTAATCTCTGCCGCTGTTAAAAATTAATGACATAATTTTTTTTTTTTTTAATTTGGAAATTTTGATGTTGATATGGACAACTTAAGAGCTGATATGAACAATTTCAAGATTGAAGCAGACAATTTTAACAATATTAGCATTAACATGGACAATTGCAAGCTATGAAAATTCCAGATTAACCTCTTTCCTTGAATTTAATTTTACAAAGAACATAAAACCCAAAAAAGAAACTCAGAATAAGCAAACAGGATCATAGTTAATTTGCTGTTTTGCTTTGTACAAATTATTCATTTTATCCTATAAAATGTTCACATCAACACACCAAAATGCTTAATTTAATGTTTTTGATAAAAAAATTATAACAAATTTTTTTTTTTGATTTAATGTTTTTAAAGGTAAAGTGATAATTGAACGCTTTTAATAAATGAAAGCTTAATTTGTTCAATTCGAAAATTTGAATCTTCAATAAAAAATTAATAAAACTCAATTATATATATATAGCATTAACTCCGGCTTTGGAGTACGTAGAAATAAAAGAACGCCAAAGCACACCCATAGTTTGAGGGGGGGATAAAATCTCGTCCACTAACTTTTAAAAGTCTAAATTCCTACCCTCTAACCAAAATTATTATTAAATATAATAGTAAATAGTAAAAATTTAGGGGTATTTTTGTCCTTTATGATTCAAATTTTATAAAATAATAAAATAAATTTTATATAAATATTAAATTTTTAAAAAAATTTAAAATATATTTAAAAAATTTAAAATTTTAAAAAATAACCGCTAAAAACTAAACCAGATGATCATCTCCGACCATCTGGTTCCATGGGAGGCCAGATTTGTCTTTCCCGTTCGGTGGAGTCGGCCATATTTGACCACCGAAAATGGTCAAAAAGGGTCGGTATTGGTCTCAACGGTCGTTTCTAACCATTGTTTACGACGGAAGAGGCGACCAGATCTGATCGCCTCCACCAAACGGAGAGGTCAGATCTGGCCTGCCTTAGAACTAGGTGGCTGGAGACAACCACCTTGTTCAGTTTTCAGTGGCCACCACCGCTAGCATTGGCGACGGTGGCTACTTTTATTTTTTTTTAATTGTAAATTTTTTTAAATATGTTTTTAAATTTTTTTAAAAAAATTTATATTTAAAAATTATTTTATAATTTTATTATAAATATTTATTTTTTAAAAGGTATTTTAATCATTTGATTTGAAAAATTATAGAAAATGTTTAAATTTTGGTTGAAGGGTGGGAATCTGGGTTATTAAAAGTTAGTGGGTAAAATCTTGTCGGCGCCTCAAACTATTGGGGCGGTGGTGGTGGGGTTTGTGGTGGGGGAACGGGGCTTTGGCCATAAAACACAGGCGGCCCAGCCAGCTAAGTGGAATCCCGCGAACGTGCGAGATCTGGTTCAGCTTCTACCATCTCCAGTTGCCGTAGATGTATCCATCTATCCATCAAGATCAACAAAATAATATGCCTTCTCAATCTCAATCCTGAATTCTCAACCTTCTATATTGTATGTGACTGTTACTCGCTCAAACCTCTATTATTCCTTGTTATATTTATAGCAAAGGCTTCTTCCATACTGTTACATTCTAAACGAATGAAGTCAAAAGCTATAGTACTAATTGTCTGATTGAGATTCTTCCTGCGGCTATATGCCTACTTGTGCTTGAATGTCGGTGGGTGTTGTTGACAGTCATGATCATCAAGTTTTGGACGGCAAGGCAAGTTTTTAGTTCCGGCCAGCGTAAAAAACCTGGAGGAATATTTCTTCACGGCAATGCAAGTTTTTAGTTCTAACAAGCGTGCATAAACCGGGTGAATGTTTCTTCTTAACTAAATAACACTAAAGTCAGCCTCATTTTAGTCATTTACGTAGAATGTTCACATCTTTGATCGCTCATCGTGTTAATAGTAGGATCCGCCTCATTCATGTGATGTGATCCTTTCCTGTGTGGCGAAGACCTAGCTTTAATTAGACGTAGCCAAAGATGACTTGTCTTTGTCTTTCATCAATCCGCTTTAAAGGAAGCGAAAACTGAGGGACATAACATAAAAGGGGTATGGTTGCCATACATGTAGCCATCAAGAAAAAAAAGATTCGTAAGGTTAAAACTTAAAAGATTAATATTCCACTCAGGTCAATTTACGGCCCATCCTTTACCAAGAGGCATCTTGCAGAAGAGAGGGTAGGCAAATCACAAGCATATTTACCCCTTGCTTTCAGTTTTGATTTCTCGATTGAATGGCTTGGAGAGTTACAGACATGCATGTATTTCAGTTCAATCCTCTACTTTTTTTGTATACACCAGCTCGCGTATTTTAAAGTGTTTTTTTTTTTTTTGGTAGTTATATATATATATATATATTTGTGTATTTTAAAGATGTTGGTGACTGTAAAACGATAAGATTTTTCCTGTCAAAGCGGATTCTTTTAAGTTGGTTGGTTTTGGTGCGTCAATTCTTGGCATACCGACGTGTGTCCATCTTAGTTGTAAACCTCTCTCATCTATTTATTGCAGAGACGGTCGAAATCCAAGAGTGAAAAGGGGGCATCGTCGTGGTTCGGCTCTCCAGCTCATGCTATAACGCGCATAGAAAACAGAAGAAAAACCAAATTCCTCTCATCAAACTACCCCTCTCTCGTTTTCGAATTCATTTTTGTTTATCTTTCAGTTACGTCGACATCTGAACCAGAATTTTTCAGAAGACTTTTCGGCGGGCCGGTTAGCTTTCTCTTCTGATCCGACTTTCATTATTTACTTGTTGCTTTGTTTAGTTTTTGTGCTATTTTCCGTTGAATGATGAACTGCACGTTCAATTATTGGTTATTTTTAGTTCAGATTCTCCGTTCACACCTTTGATTTTCCTTTTGAAGTTCAAATTTACTTAACGTCGAATTTCAGTGGAACTTGCCTTTCACTTTACATATATATATATAGATTAATATCTTTGATTACTGTTCTTTTAGCGGAAGGCACATCGTCAATCATTGAAAACTAAATTAAAAACTACTTCTCAAAGTGTAATCCTATTTATATTATAAAAGTACAATAGAGGGTTTTTTTTTTTTTTATAGCAAGGAATCCGTTCCAAGAAACTGTTGGATGCTTCACTGTCACAATGTGGCTCCACGACAAACATTTTTTCTCCGCTTACTTTGCATTTTCTATATTGTTGATTTTTTTTTTTAACTACACTTGATTTTTCAAATGAAGTTTCCTGTACACTTTTCATAAAGTAACTTTTTGTTTTCCCTTCTTTTGCTTTTTGCTTTTTTTTTTTTTAAATATTTTTAAATGATTGGTGAACTGAGGCAATTATTGGTTGCTTTATGGTTCAGCCGTGAATTGTATGTATTGCCACCAGCCATAAATGACTTGTGGCTGTGCACTATAAATCAAACTATATTCAAGCAAAAAATAGTTTTATTCAATTTATCTTATATTCATAATTCGAATTTAATTCAAATTTAAAACTTAAATGCATGATTTAGATTCAAAGTTTAAATTTGCAGTTCATTGACAAAATAAGGTCAATGAGCCATGAATTCGAATTATAAATTTGAATCATAAATTCAAACTATAACTTCAAACTGTAAACTCAAATAGAATTTAAACTATAAATTTAAACAAGATATTTGGGTCATAGATTTAAACCGACCTTATATTGCTCTTAGCTTGAATTTGATTCAAATTTGAGCCAAACTAGGTTTTAAGATTAAACTTTTTCGATTTAAATCCAATCCTAGCTGCATGAATCATGAACCAGACACAGCTAATATACCAAATTTATCTTTAACTAAAAGCAGAATATTAGTTGGGGTACTATCCTTAAATTTTTTGTGCTTTACTTTTAGTATAGATTTCTTCACTTGTTATTTTGCATATGTAACTTATCAGGAGAGTAGTAGTTGACCACTGCTCATGGGAATTTATAATAATAATAATAATAATAATAATAATAATAATAATAATAAACATTATTATCACCTGCATCACTTGGTTCTCTACTATTGTCAAATTTTCATATATTCTGGGTTTAATTGAGTCAATACATACATACTTCTATTGCAGCACTTGTGATAAGTTTACAGGATAGTCCTGTGACTTTGCTGAAGGTTCATGGATAATGGGACTGATGACGCTGAATTTAGGGGAAGTGGATCATTTGGTCAAGCAAGCAGTGCAAGTTCTTCATTGGGAAGGTGTTCATTGAGTTTGTCTAGAACTGTGCGCCCTCAACGGGATAATGACGTTGAAAGTGAGACTGTTTCAGAGGCAGGTGATATTGGGGATCGAGTGCTTCACAGCCACAGGAACAGTGATAGTGGTAGCCTTCGGTTCTCCATTGATCATGCATTGGAGAATGGAGAAACTATTTCCTTTTCAGAGTATAATGCATTGCAGTCTTTGGGGTTTTGGTCTCGTGATCCCGCTGCCCTCAATACAGTCAGAATGGTGACACCTTTACCTGAGGAAATCTTATCTCCTTCCACCACGCGATTATCTTGGTCAAAGGATCAAAAACAGGTGAGCTTACACTTGTTGGCATAAAATTCTTTAGAGATATATGATAATCGAAGGGGCTTTTTATTTTATTTTTGGTGTCGGTGGTAATATGCATGTAGAGTTTGTTTTATTTCCTTAACAATGTGTTGGTGGGCTATAAGTTTCAACGTTTCTCCATGCAGGAGAAGGAGAAAGTGTTACCATTGTCATTGGAGTACACATCATGTCTTCTCCATTTGGCTGTTTTCGGGATTCTTGGGGTAATATACATAACTACTATTTCCTGGAACTTTTAGATCGGCAGTAGGCAATATTAATATCGGCTTAAATATATATCCATTCCGAATTTATCATTTTGGTTTCTTTATGCAATTTGTTCATTACCTTGTAGCCTTATTTTTCGCTTACATTCATCTCGTGTGCAAGTACTTGGCACCAACCCTCTAACACAATGTATTCAAAACAAACTTTGTATTGGTTTAGAATAAAGTGAAATGTCACTTAAGCAGCATATGACTAGTGACAGACATGTATTTGAAAGTTTTCATTCGCAATTAACATCCATATTCTCCCTTCAGCAATCTTCACTTTGATCTTCAACTCTAGAATTTCTTTTTCTCTTTTGCTTACACTTAAGTTCCCTGTTGTTTTAGTGTTGGAACTCCTTCTTGTTCTTTTAGTTCATGCCTGGCCTCTTGTTTTGGGTTAAGAACAATTCTAAACGAGATTAGTTAGAGAATTTATGTTACTGCCATTGAGGTGTTACTGAATGCATGCCTATCCATGAGCATTACATAGATGCTTTGGAAAATACGATCATTCCATTCTAGTAAGATGGGTCAATGAGATAGATCCTTGATCTTGCCTTAAATTTGAATTTTGCTATTCATCAGGTTTAGGGTTTGTTGAAATAACCTTTATATTGGGGCAGTTAAAACAATATTTGTATTTATTAGTAGATAACAATTATAATCTCAAGTATAAGATATTAGATTTGGATTCTACCTCAAAAAATATGATTTTTTAGTGTGAGATTTATATAGTCTTGACCTCTCAGATATCAACGGTTAGCTTTTGAGGTTTAGTTCTCTTAGGATTCATATAATTTCCTAAGAAGAAACTTGGGTTTTGTTTGGGTAATGTGAGGTTGATTATTACGAATACTTATGACTTGTCAAATAATAAAAAACAGAGAACACCAATCTCTTCAATAATTGGAATTATCCATGTAAGAATATATAAAATACAATGGGGGATTACTCTTGTAAATAAATTCTTTTTGTGTATGTTGGTTGTGTACTGTTCTAGATGGTATGAGTTGGTTGGGGATGATTTGAGCATGTTCCTAACAATTACTAAATAATATTGAAAAAATGATTGTGCAGACATTAACAAGGTATTTGCTGCAAATACTTTTTGGCCCTAGTCTTGCTCGTGTGACGAGTGAAGGGAGCATCCTATACCTTGACCTTCCTTCTAATGTGGTATTTAATTCTCTACCTGTCTTTCACATGCACTCAAGTTTTAAAAGCATACTCATGAGATCACACTTTTTCAGTAAATATTCCATTCGAAACAGGTCTCAGTTTTACCTACTTTTGAAATAACTCCAAACTTGTAATTTCATATTTACTAAAAGCCATTTCATGGGTGACATAATGGATGAAGTTATGAAAGTGTCAGTCGATAAGTGTCTGGAGTTTGACTAGACTGACAGATGTATCATGACTAAAGACTATTGGAAGTTGGCATGAAATTGAATTATTGGTTCATGATAGTTAAAGGGTATTTGTTTCTGAAATTTATGATCTGCCACTCAAGAGGCTTTCGGCTTGAGCCTTAAAATTTTCCTTGCCAAAACCAAGGCAGTCTGGTGCCAAACTGATTTCCTAGCTTAACAGAAACTTCTGGTAGAATAGGCTTTTGCAATTTTTACAAAAACTGCATTATTCATGATTTGCTGTTTTCAACATTTTTTGAAAATTTATGTCTCATGCAAAATCAATATGATCCCTCCAGATTGGTTCTTTCGTGATGGGTTGGTTGGGTGTCGTTTTCAAAGGAGACATTTCCAGAGTGTCTGAATATTTAGCCATAGGTTTGACAACTGGCTACCTGGGGAGCCTTACAACTTTCAGTGGTTGGAATCAGAAAATGCTTGATCTCAGCGTCAATGGGCAGTGGGTGCTTGCTTTTCTCGGCTTTTTCCTAGGTAATATGGCATTTGTGAGATTTGGGAATAAATTTGGCCCATGAGAATAGGCACGTTGCAAATAAGCCCTGTCCTAATCTCAGTTCCATACTGGTTCTTGTTTTTCTGCAGGATTGTTTCTTGTGGCCTATTCCATTATCTTCGGGGTTGAGACAGCCAAAGGCTTCAGGTGGCTTCTCAAAAGATTTTGCTCAAGTCCAAACAAAGAAATTCCTAACTTGAGCAGCAACTGGAGGGTGGACAGTTTAAAGCGTCATTTGGCAGCAATGGTAATATTGATACTTTTGCTAGGCGTTCTATGGAGTGTGAGTGCAGTGCTATTGGGGAAGGAATATGACAGTGATAGCAGTGAGGCTCAGCTATGGTTGGGTTGCATTGTTGCACCTCTAGGTGTCTGGCTTAGGTGGTTCTTAGCCCGCCTGAATGGACATGGGCTAGGGAGGAGTGGTTATCTGAAGTGGGTTCCATTTGGAACTCTGATTGCCAATGTTTCCGCATCTTGTATCACGGCAGCACTTTCTACTGTCAAGAAATCGGTATGCATTTGTAACTTAATCTCTATTCATATTTAAAAGCAAAAAAAAAAAAAAAAAAATCTATTCTGATAGATATTTGTGTTGTGTGTGTAGGTGAATACTAATACCAGCAACATAGTTGCAACTGGCATACAATTCGGATTTTTGGGTGGCTTGAGTACAGTGTCTACTTTTATTGCCGAGTTCAATGCAATGCGGGAGAGCAACCAACCTTGGAGAGCATATGCATATGCCCTTGCCACAATACTAATCTCATTTGCGGTAGGGATTCTGATATATTGTGTACCTTTGTGGACAAGGAATTACTAACTTCTTATCTAAATAGATTGCGATTTACGCACCAAGTTCCTCCCAGTTGTTAAAACAAGTTATTTGTAGTTCTATAGACAAGAGAACTGTAAATAATTAGAAGATTTTCATTAGTTATGGGCAAAGAGTAGTAAATAAGATAATTATATTCTTAATTCCTGTTATTAATGGAACTAGACGCCCCCGACAGCTGCTAAGGGACTTACTGAGGAATCCTGTTAAGTTTACAAGAGGCATGGTCGCCAAATTTTTTGGTCTTGTAGTTGGTAGGATTTTGCTGATTTACAAGCTTCGGATGAGGCCCTACTTCCAGGTCCAGTGGTGGCTCTAAGAACACCGGTCATGACAGTCTTGTCTTCGCCTTGTTCACTGTCACTCTGTGGAGCACACTCCTGTACTTCCCATGGCTCAAAATCTGCGAATAATAATTTGACCAGAAAATTAAAGATGAGAGTTAAATATTCTTATTCATAGGGTTGACCGGTGGATAGGTAATATATTTATATATCACCTCCATTTGATCGCCAATGTGAATGACAAGCGAATTAGTAACGCTCTTGACGTCGTACCAATGGCCGTCCCTGCAGGCCTGGAGGCCCTGAACTTCATTGGGCAAAAGAATAGTGATGGCGCTCATGTCCGTGTGCTCCTCCAGACCAAGAGCAAGCTCCGGCTGAGGACACGGCGGGTAATGGTTTATCTTCAGAAGATAAATAAGGTTTTCGCGACCCAAAGCCTTCTTCACCTCGTCTTTTCCAAGCCCTAATCCTAATGACAAGCTCTTTAACAGCATGTCCGCCACCCCATGCACCCACTTTGTATATTCTTCCGTCGCCTCCCTGCATTTAATATTATACTAAATATCAGTAAACCCCATTTCAATTAAATATAGTTCAATTAAGGAGACACGTTAGCATTTTAAATCTGATCGACAAGAAGAATACTGACATTTACACACCTGTAAGAAGGAGGATTTTTAGGCCAATATTGGTAATTAATAGCTGATGCAGGAAAAATCTTATTAAGCAAATGACTGTTCCAAGTTTTCTTCCCTGTAATTCTTTCTGAAGCTTTGTTCCGTAACCTTCTATGCCTTTAGACTCAGGAGGTTTAGCATTTAACTCCTTCTCTTCCGGTGGAAGCTCAAAAACCTCCTTCCCAACTTGTCGTAATTTGCTTAAAATCTCACAAGGAATGCCATGGTTGACAATTTGGAACATCCCCCATTTCTGGCTCGCATCAACGATCAGATTCTGGACTTCTTCCTCAGCAGGGTTGTTCAAATCGATGACTGGGACCTCCAGGGTGGTTCCATGAACAGTGGTGATCCCTGGTTGTTCATGCTGTGACCTAATGAACTCTTCTGGCATTTTTTTTTCCCAGTACAATGGCTTGCCCTGTTTCGATCGCCATGAAATTAATTTTCTTCAACCTCAAACGGCTGGTATAATATAAATGTGACAAGTCATACTCTCTCTCATAATTTTTTTAGGGGCAGAGAACTTACGTCCTCGAGTTTTTTAAAACCCAATCTCCTGTTCTTGGAATCGATTTTTATAATTTTTTATAATAAAATAATTAAAATATCTTTTTAAAAAATAAAAAGTTATAATAAAAATTTAAAATAATTTTAAATTTTTTTAAAAAAATTAAAAAATATATTAATTTTTTTTTTTAAAAAGTAGTTATCATCGTTAGTGCTGGCGATGATGACCGTCGCTAACAGAGTTAGATGTCCGTCTTTACTGAAAGTAAAAGTCAAAAACGATCGATGGGACTATGGTTCTGACCATTTTTTATTGTATCTTCTGACGGAGGTGATTAGATCTGGTCGCCTCCATTGAAACCAAATTATTGAAAACGATTACTTGGTTTAGTTAAATGTTTTTTTTAATTTTTAATATATTTTTTAATTTTTAAATATTTTATATTTATATAAAACTTATTTTATAAAATTTTAATTTTAAAATGATAAAATTATTTTTAAAGTATTATTGTTTATTATTATATTTAATATTAAATTTAATCAAAAAAAATTAAATTTTTAAAATTTAAAAGGTATCTCAAACTATGATGGAAATAAGTCCTTTGACCTTTTGTAAGGCCTTACCAGAATCATAGGACAAAACAAATTTATATAAAGAAATGACGTGAACCGTACGGTTCTATATATACGGTTTTGATCCACGTAAATTTCAGTCCTGAATACATCGCTTTTCTATATAGTATTATTTGCATACAGTTAAGGTTATTTAGATTTTATTTGAGTAAGAAAGAAGTCACGTGTCTCATAAGGAATATTAAAAGATGGAGAAGAACCTCGCAGTTCGGAAACAATATTAAATTCTGCTTGGTGGTTTCGTTTGTGAAGATGTGAAGTCATGGCATTGTGTCAGCAACGGATATAATTAGGCCAAAGCATTTATTCCCACCCATAGTTTGAGGTGGAAACATTTTCCCCCCGCCAGGTTTCACAATTCAAGTCTTCCACCCTTGAATCAAATTTTATATTAAATATAATAGTAAACAGTAACTATTTAGGAATAATTTTGTTATTTTAAAATTAAAATTTTATAAAATAATAAAATAAATTTATATAAATATAAAATATTTAAAAATTTTAAAAAATAAAACAGTCACTGTCATCGGTGTTGATGACAATGGCCGTTGATAACAGAGCTAAGTGACCATTTCTGATTACGTGATTCTAATGAAGACCAAATCTGACCTTTATATTCGATGCCAGATATAGTTGCTTCCACAGAACAAGGAAATCAGATTCAGTCTCCTCTGAAACTAGATGGTCGAAAATAACCACCTGACTTCGTTATGGCAGCCACCGTTGTCGACACTGATGACAGTGGCTATTTTATTTTTTAAAAATTTTAAAATTTTTTAAAATTTTTTAAATAGTTTTTGAAATTATTTATATTTAAGAACTGCAGGTGGAAAACTGTCACCGCCTCAAACTATGGGTGGGAATAAGTCCTTTGGCCGTATAATTAACTAAGTGAACAGTTTTCGTTTGTTTTGTTGAGAAAGCAAAGTGGACAGACAGGAACAGGAGCATAGTACCCCCGGGTGAGCATACTCCAAACTAATGTTCTCATTGTCAAAATCAACTAAATGCAAATGGATGCGGTGGTCGTAGATAGGATTATATTTAAATTGAATTAAATATAAACATATATATATATATATATTTGTATTCGAATTTATTTCATGTAATTCAGATTTTTTATTCGTATTTGTGTTTATCAAACTTTTTTATAGTAAAATTTAAATTCGTATAACTTAATTCGTATTCAATTATTTGTATTTACATTCGATTCATATAATTCGTATTTATATTTTATTAAAAATTATAATTAATACAAATAATTAATAAAATATAATTAAAAAATTGTTAATTTAAGTTCGAATTCGAATTCGTATAATTTATATTCGGATTGATATTGACTGATTTTTAAAACTATAGTTTAGATTTAAATCATATTTGAATTCGATTAATTTGTTTTGAATTCGTTTAAATTGAATTTAAAAAATAAATCTGAATCCGTTTAGTTCGAATCCAGCCCTAGGTGTGGAGTTTGGGTTGCTGAATGCAGAGAAAAAAAAGATGAATACTGTGAAATGAAGATGGAAAATCTTAAAAAGATGTTTCAGGTGTCATAGAAGTAAAATAGTGAAGCGACTTTAACAAAATGTGGGTTACCCTTGCACATGCCTGACCCGTCCATCGAGTTTATAGTATAGAAGGATACGAGTATAAATGCTTTTCTATCAGTAATCTGAAAATAAGAACCGAAATTGCCAATATTCCTCGGCTAACATAATCAGATAGTAGCCTCAGGAACAAAGGAAAAAAAAAACTTTCAAATCAATTTAAACAAAAATGAACGAATCGTAAACCCACATAACCTTTCAAGCACAAAACTAAGGCTAGCTGAGGTCAATAATGCGAGTCATTTCTTCTTACATTCATACTACAATCAGAACCTCTCCAATCCATAAGTCTAATTCAGCTCAAGGTGATCATAAAATTTTATGGTAATACCATTATCCTCAAGCAAATCACATCCTATCCAAAAGTATGTTTAAAGAAACATTAAAATCCCACAAGGACGCAACAGATGCACAAGCCAAAACACCATCAATCTATGCAATCAATAATTCAAAAAATAAAATAATTCAGCATTCAGAGAAATGATCAAACTCCTAAACATGAACCTCACTGAGATTATAATTTCAGGTGATTAAAATTACTAAAGGAAATATTCAAGCAGAGATATTTAAAGTAGTGGACGTAAGAGGTTTGTGAAAAAACTTCAAACCACTATAAAAATTGGTTGAACATTCTTTTCTCTCTCTTTTTACTTTATGCTTATTGCTTTATGTTTTTGTTTGATTGCTTGGTTGATTTGCACGTTTAAATTTATTGATTTGTTGTTAGGTGGAAAAAAAATTTTAAGTTTATAAAAGTTTTTGAAATAACCTACAAAAAGGAGAATAAATAAAAATTAGATACTCTTGTGCAGGGTTCACGTGAAAAAATAAATTCGACTATTGGGCTGCATCAAATAATGAAAGCACGACCATATAAAAGAAGTGCATGACCATGCATTTGCCTGGAACTTTCCCAATGACTCTTAAATTAGCTACAACAACTAGTTTTTCCCATTTCCTATATAAAGTAGCTGCTTTAAGATTGTAGGGGTTAAAGAATCAAACCTTAGCTTTTTATTCTTCATTCTCTAATTCTTCTTCACATTTTCTTTCACTAGAACTAAATTGTATATCATTTGAAAGATAGTTTTTGTGAGCTTAATTTTGTATAAGCCTACTTAGAGGCAAATTTGAAAACCCAAAGACGTCATTATGTGAAACTAGTATAGGATAAAATTCTGTGAAGCTACATTAAAAGTGCAATTCTTTGTATCAAAACCGATATATAAGGATGAAATCTCTTAAACAAAAAATTATCATAATTTTCGAGTAATTAAAATTACAAAAGAAAAATCTTTGAGCAAAGTTACTTGGAGTAGTAGACGTAAGAGGTTGTGTAAGTATTGGTGCATCAAAAAGTAAATATGCACGATTGTGCTATTTTTGAGTGCTTGATCATGTGTCATAATATGAGGACTCACCGCCAAAGTCTTCTGTACTAGTCTAGTTGTGCAAAAGGCAAAAGGCAATACTTGGACTCATGCTCGTGTAAAATAAAAAATCTTGATTATGTGGTGATCGTGCAAGTATCGTATGCGAGAGCGTGCAAGCTTATGAAATTCTAAGGCACTGAAAACATGAAAACACATGACTATATGTGTGAAGTACATGCCTGTACAGGGTTCACACAATAAAAGAAATTCGATCATTGGCCTGCATCAAATGATGAGAGCATAACTATGTAGAAGAAGCACGAGACTATGTGTCTATCCAAAACCTTTTCAACTACTCTCAAATATGTTGTAATGGCTAATTCTTCCCATTTCTCATATAAAGTGGCTAACTTGAGATTGCAATGCTAGAGAATCAAGCCTTAGATTTTCATTCTTCATTTTTTAATTCTTTTCCACATTTTTCTCTCATTATAACTAAATTGTATATCATTTGAAAGAGTATGTTTGTGAGCTTAATTTTGTATAAATCTACGTACAGGCAAATTCATTCTTTGTAGTTTTGAAACCCAAAGGCGCAATCCTATAAAACTAGTGTTGGACAGAATCCCATGAAATTACGTTACAGATGCAATTCCTTATCAAAATTAGTGTATGAGGGCAAAATCTTTTGGACAAAAAACTATTATAATTAAAAATCTTTAAACGGGATTGCTTAGAATGATGGACGTAAGAGGCTTGTGAAGAAGCTTCGAACCACTCTAAATTGACTAAACACTCTTTTTCCCTTTCTCTATATGCTTTATGTTTAATTGCTTTATATTGAGTTGATGGATTGCTTGGTTGTTTATGTTGATTAGTTCGTTTAATATATAAATTGCTTCTGATTAGTGAATAGGAAAAAAATGTTAAGTTACATAAGTTTTTAAACAAATCTATTCAACCCCCCATTTCCCCTCAAAGTTTGTTTTGCCACGTATTAAAGGGGTTTATCACAAATTTTCATCTATCTATCAAAAATCAATTTTTACTTTTAATAGTCAAAAGTATTTATGTTATTTTATTCAATTATCATGATGAAGATGTATTTGATATATAAAGTTTATTTTTTAAAACTTGTTATGAGTAATTAGATAATTTCCCTTCTTGTTTTAAAAATTATTGATTCACACATATATTTTAAAAATCTATTATAAATTCAATTATTTTGTAATATGATATTTACACCCTTAACTTTATCATTTTTGAGGCTATTGAGAAACATGTTGAAAATTAAAAAATTTCCAAAATGCCTCCAATTTTTTTCAAATAAAAAATCTTTCTTAAAAATTCAAAAAACTCCAAACTTTTTTAAAATTCAAAAGTGTCCTAAAATTTTTTGAAGGTCATAATTTGCCCCCAAATATATATTATATTTTCCAAATATTACAATATTGATGCATTTGAGATATAAACATTATTTTTTTAAATGTATAGAAGGTAAATAGATAATTTTTCTATCTTATTTTAAAAATGATTATATTCACTTTTATATTTGAAAAATATATTATAATCTTAATATTTTTTCAATTTGTTATGTTTTTGGAGATGTAATTACTATTTTTAAAATTACTGAGGGTATATTAAAATTTAAAAAAATTTAAAATGCTCCGTAACTTTTTTCAAATTTTATATACTCCTTAAAATTTTAAAACATAGTCAAACTCCTAAAACCCCCTTACAGATAATTTAACACTTTTAATAAAAAAAATGAAAACGAAAATTTGGATCTCCAATCAAAATTTATAAAATTGAATCTCTTTTACATAAACATATTAGGTAGAGTTGACTGCGGCTTTGGAGTGCGTAGAGATCGAAAGGTGGCCCAGCCAGCCAATTGGAATATCGCAAACTGAAAGCGCAAAGTCTGGCTCAGCTTCTACCATCCCCAGTTGCCATACATGTATTTACCTATCCATCAAGATCAATAAAATAATATGCCTTCTCAATCTCAATCCTGCTTTCTCAACCTTCCATATTTCATGTGACTGTTACTCGCTCAAACCTCTATTATTCCTTGTTAAATTTATAGCAAGAGCTTCTTCCATACTATTCCATTCTATAATTTAAAATGGAGTCAAAAACTATGGCACTAACTTTATCTGATTGAGATTCTTCCTACGGCTATATGCCTATATACTTGCGCTTGAATGCCGGTGGGTGTTGTTGACAGTCATGATCATCAAGTCCTGGACGGCAAGGCAAGTTTTTAGTTCCAGCCAGAGTAAAAAACCCTGGAGGAATATTTCTTCACGGCGATGCAAGTTTTTAGTTCTAACAAGCGTGCATAAACCGGGGGAATGTTTCTTTTTAACTAAATAACACTATAGTTTGACAGTCATGATCATCAAGTCCTGGACGGCAAGACAAGTTTTTAGTTCCAGCCAGCGTAAAAAACCTGGAGGAATATTTCTTCACGGCAATGCAAGTTTTTAGTTCTAACAAGCTTGCATAAACCGGGGGAATGTTTCTTCTTAACTAAATAACACTAAAGTCAGCCTCATTTTAGTCATTTACATAGAATGTTCACATCTTTGATCACTCATCGTGTTAATATTAGGATCCGCCTCATTCATGTGATGTGATCCTTTCCTGTGTGACGAAAACCTAGCTTTAATTAGACGTAGCCAAAGATGACTTGTCTTTGTCTTTCATCAATCTGCTTTAAAGGAAGCAAAAACTGAGGGACATAACATAAAGAGGTTTAGTTGCCATACATGTAGCCATCAAGAAAAAAAAGATTCGTAAGGTTAGAAGGAAAATATTCCACTCAGGTCAATTTACGGCCTATCCTTTACCAAGAGGCATCTTGCCTTAGACAGGGTAGGCGAATCACAAGAATATTTACCCCTTGCTATCAATTTTGATTTCTCGATTGAATGGCTTGGACAGGTACAGATATGCATATATTTCAGTTCAATCCTCTATTTTTTTGTATACACCAGCTCGCGTATTTTAAAAAATGTTGGAGACCGTAAAACGATAAGATTTTTCCTTCTTTTAAGTTGGTTGGTTTTGGTGCGTCAATTCTTGGCATACCGACGTGTGTCCATCTTAGTTGTAAACCTCTCTCATCTATTTATTGTAGAGACAGTAGAAATCCAAGAGTGAAAAAGGGGCATCGTCGTAGTTCGGCTCTCTCCAGCTCATGCTATAACGCGCATAGAAAACAGAAGAAAAACCAAATTCCTCTATCTCTTAAAGCCCCAAGAGGCCGCGAGGCTTGTTCTGGCCTCTCCTCAGATCTACTTTTCACGTGAAGGTCGCCCGACTCCCGTTACAATGCACTACTTACTTTTCAAAAGACTTACCCTCTCTTGTTTACGGATTCATTTTTGTTTATCTTTCAGTTCCGTCGACATCTGAACCAGAATTTTTCAGAAGACTTTTCGGCGGGCCGGTTAGCTTTCTCTTCTGATCCGACTTTCATTATTTACTTGTTGCTTTGTTCAGCTTTTGTGTTATTTTCCGTTGAATGATGAACTGCACGTTCAATTATTGATTATTTGAGTTCAGATTCTCCGTTCACACCTTTGATTTTCATTTTTAAGCTCAAATTTACGTAAAGTAGAATTTCAGTGGACCTTGCCTTACACTTTGGTATAATATATATGTACAAATACATATTAACAACTTTGATTACTGTTCTTTTAGTGGCAGACACATCTTCAATCATTGAAAACTAAATTACCAACTGCTTCTGAAAGTATAATCCTATTTATACTATAAAAGTACAATAGAGTAGTGTTTTTTTTTTTTTTTTTTTTTATAGCAAGGAATCCGTTGGATGCTTCACTCTCACAATACGGATGCACGACGAACCTTTTTTCTCTTCTTATTTTGCATATTCTATATTGTTGATTTTTTTTTTGAAACTATACTTGATTTTTCAGACGAAGTTTCTCGTACATTTTCCATAAAGTAACTTTTTGTTTTCCCTTCTTTTCCTTTTTGCCTATTTTTTTAAAAAAGTTTTTAGTGTTTTATTCATCATGTGATTATTCACGTCATAAATCAACCATGAATGATTGGTGAAGTGAAACCAACGCAACTGAGGCCATTATTGATTGCTTTATGGTTAAGCAGTGAATTGTGCGTATTGCTACCAGCTACAAATGACTTACGGCTCTGTAAGTCATTTTTGGTTTTAGTTTTGTTCCAAAAAACAATTATTTAGTTTAAATTCAATTTAAGTTCCTTAAATCAAAATTAAGGATAATTCAAATTTAGTTCAAATAAAAAATTGTTGGCTTTAATTTGACTTGAATCTATAATTTAAATTCATAATTCGAATTTGATTTAAATTTATTGTTCAAATGTATTATTTGAATTCAAAGTGCAAGTTTGTAGTTCATTAATAAAAGAAATGTCAATGAGTTACGAATTCGAATCATAAATTCAATCTATGACTTAAAGTCATAAACGTGAATGAAAGTTAAATCATGAATTTAAACAATAAACTTAAGTCATAAATCCAAACTGAACTTGAACTACTCTTAACTTGAATTTGATTCAAATTTGAGTTGATCTAACTTGTAAGATTAAATCTTTTTTATTCGGATCCAACGTTAGCTGCATGAATCATGAACCATTCAGAGCTAATATACCAAATTTATCTTTACCTAAAAGCAGAATTTTACTTGGGCTTCTATCCTTAAATTTGTTATGCTTTACTTTTTTAAAGAGTAGAGATTTCTTCACTTGTTATTTTGCATATGTAACTTATCTGGAGACTAGTAGTTGACCACTGCTCATGGGAATTTATAATAATAATAATAATAATAAAAATACATTATTATCACCTGCATCACTTGGTTCTCTACTATCGTCAAATTTTCGTATATTCTTGGTTTAATTGAGTCAAAACATACATACTTCTATCGCATCACTTGTGATAAGTTTACAGGAAAATCCTGTGACTTTGCTGAAGGTTCATGGATAATGGGACTGATGACGCTGAATTTAGGAGAAGTGGATCATTTGGTCAAGCAAGCAGTGCAAGTTCTTCGTTGGGAAGGTGTTCCTTGAGTTTGTCTAGAACTGTGCGCCCTCAACTGGATAATGACATTGAAAGTGAGACTGTTTCAGAGGCAGGTGATATTGGCGATCGAGTGCTTCACAGCCACAGGAACAGTGATAGTGGTAGCCTTCGGTTCTCCTTTGATCATGCATTGGAGAATGGAGAAACTATTTCCTTTTCAGAGCATAATGTATTGCAGTCTTTGGGGTTTTGGTCCCGTGATCCCGCTGCCCTCAATATAGTCAGTATGGTGACACCTTTACCTGAGGAAATCATATCTCCCCCCACCACGCCATTATCTTGGTCTGAGGATCAAAAACAGGTGAGCTTACACGTTATAGTTGGCATCGAATTCTTTAGTGATATATGATAATCGAAAGGGCTTTTTATTTTTATTTTGGGTGTCGGTGGTAATATGCACATAGAGTTTGTTTTATTTTCTTGCCAATGTACCGGTGGGTTATAAGTTTCAACGTTTCTACATGCAGGAGAAGGAGAAAGTGTTACCATTGTCATTGGAGTATACATCATGTCTTCTCCATTTGGCTGTTTTTGGGATTCTTGGGGTAATATTCATAACTACTATTTCCTAAAACTTTTAGATTGGCAGTAGGCAACATTAATATCAGCTTAAATCAATTCCTAATTTATGATTTTGGTTTCTTTATGCCATCCGTTCATTACCGAGTAGCCTTATTTTCCACTCACATTCATCTCGTGTGCAAGTACTTACTTGGCACCAACCCTCTACACAAAATGTATGCGAAACAAACTTTGTATTGGTTTTAGAATAAAGTGAGATGTCACTTAAGCAGCATATGACCAGTGACAGACATGTTTTTGAAAGTTTTCTTTTGCTATTAAGATCCACATTCTCCCTTTAGCAATCTTCACTTTGATCCTCAACTCTAGAATTTCTTTTTCTCTTTTGCTTACTCTTAAGTTCCCTGTTGTTTTAGTGTTGGAACTACTAAACGGGATTAGTTAGACAATTTATGTTACTGCCATTGAGATGTCACTGAATGCATGCCTATCCATAAGCATTACATAGATGCTTTGAAAAATACAATAATCATTCCATCTAGTAAGATGGGTCGATGAGATAGGTCGTTGATCTTTCCTTACATTTGAATTTTGCTATTCATCAGGTTTAGGGTTTGTTGAAATAACCTTTATATTGGGGCATGTAAAACAATATTTGTATTTATTGGTAGAGAACAATTATAATCCCAAGTATAAAGTATTATATGTGGATTCTACATCAAAAAATATGATTTTTTAGTGTGAAATTTATAAATATGATTTTTTAGTGTGAAATTTATATATTCTTGAACTTTTTATATCAATAATTAGTTTTTGAGATATAGTTTTTTTAAGATTCATACAATTTTCTATTCTTAGGTGAAATATTGGAGGAGGGAGAAGAAACTTGGGTTTCGTTTGGGTAACATATGGTTGATTATTACAGATAATTATGACTTCTCAAATAGTAAAACAACTTATTCCTACTCAAGGTTTTTCTAAATGACAAACTTTTACCTAAAAATTTTTTAAAAATTAAATTCCAATCCATTAACTAAAGTCAATGGTTAAATTTAATGGTCAACTATTAAATTTAACTAATCAAAAAGATATTTGTGTCTTTTTGAATAAAAATTTAAAAAATAAAAAATAATAAAAATAATTCAAACATAAAATAATAATAATAATAAATTTAATAAATTAATAAAATAAATTTAAATTTAAATTTTAAAAAACTGCCACCATCTAGTATCGCTGGCAATGGTGGTCATTATAAACTTAATCAGGTGACTGAAAATAACCACTTAGTTTGATTGATAGTTCGATATGACTATTTCGATGATTTTATCTACCTCCACCATTAGGGATGATTGAAAATGGTTGACATGCTTGAAACTGATCATATACAACCTTCTTTGATGACTAAAGCAGTTAGATCTAATCATCTTTGTCATATTTTTAGTTGTCAAATTTAATTGTTTCAACCATCAAAACAGTCATATCTGATTGTCAATCGAATCAAATGACCATTTATAACCACTTAGTTATGTTTGCAGCAACGGTAGCTACCTTTTTTAAAATGTTTTTTTTTTATTTTTATAATTTTTAAATTTTATTATTATTATATTACTATTATTTATATTAAAATAATATTAATATTAATATTTTTTATATTTTTATAAAGGATACGTTAGTTATTTTATTAAAAATATAAATAAAATTGGATGAAAGTTGATCAGTGAATAAGTATTTAATTTTTAAATAAAAAATTGTCATTTAAAGAATCTTTGGATGGGAATAAGTTTTTTTTTTTTTTTTGGTAATTAGATGGGAATAAGTTGATTGAAGTTTAAAAATATATAAAATACATAAGATACAACAGAGGATTACTCTTGTAAATCAGTTCTTTTAGTGCATGTTGGTTGTGTGTTCTGGATGGTATGAGTTGGTTGGCGATGATCTAAGCATGTTCCTGACAGTTACTCAATTGCATTGACAAATTTATTGTGCAGACATTAACAAGGTATTTGCTGCGAGAGCTTTTTGGCCCTGATGTTGCTCATGTGACAAATGAATGGAGCATCCTATACCTTGATCTTCCTTCTAATATGGTATTTAATTCCCTACCTGTCTTCCACACGCATTTAAGTTTAAAAGAATACTCATGAGATCATACTTTTTTCAGTAAATATTACCTGCTTTTGAAATAATTCCAAAGTTGTAATTTCATATTTTCTAGAGGCGATTTCATGAGTGACATAATGGATGCAGATATGAAAGTGTCAGCCGATAAGTGTCTGGATTTTGACTAGAGTGACGGATGTATTATGATTAAAGGGCACTAGAAGTTGACATGAAATTGAATTAGTGGGTGCTTGATAGTTAAAGGATATTTGTGGATATTTGTTTCTGAAGTTTATGATCTGCCACTCAAGAGGCTTTCTACCTGAGCCTTAAAATTTTCCTTGCCAAAACCAAGGCAATCTGGTGCCAAACTGATTTCCCTAGCTTAACAGAAACTTCCCCGGCCGGTAGAATAGGCTTTTGCAATTTTTACAAAAATTGCATTATTCATGATATGCTGTTTTCGACACCTTTTTCTTATGAGTGTAAATATTTTTTGAAATGTTAAGTTCTCAAGCAAAATCAACATGGTCCCTCCAGGTTGGATCTTTCTTGATGGGTTGGTTTGGGGTCGTTTTCAAAGGAGACATTTCCGGAGTGTCTGAATATTTAGCCATCGGTTTGACAACAGGCTACTTGGGGAGCCTTACAACTTTCAGTGGTTGGAATCAGAAAATGCTTGATCTCAGCGTCAACGGGCAGTGGGTGCTTGCTTTTCTCGGCTTTTTCCTAGGTAATAAGGCATTTATGAGAGTCGGGAATAAATTTGGCCCATGAGAATAGGCACGTTGTAAATAAGCCCTACCTAATCTCAGTTCCATAGTGGCTTTTTGCAGGATTGTTTCTTGTGGCCTATTCCATTATCTTCGGCGTTGAGACAGCCAAAGGCTTCAGGTGGCTTCTTAAAAGATTTTCCTCAAGTCCAAACAAAGAATTTCCTAACTTGATTAGCAACTGGAGAGTGGACAGTTTAAAGCGTCATTTGGCAGCAATGGTAATATTGATACTTTTGCTAGGAGTTCTATGGAGTGTGAGTGGAGTGCTATTGGAGAAGGAATATAATAGTGATAGCAGTGAGGCCCAGCTATGGTTGGGTTGCATTGTTGCACCTCTAGGTGTCTGGCTCAGGTGGTTCTTAGCCCGCCTGAATGGACATGGGCTAGGGAGGAGTGGTTATCTGAAATGGGTTCCTTTTGGAACTCTGATTGCCAATGTTTCCGCATCTTGTATCATGGCAGCACTTGCTACCGTAAAGAAAGCGGTATGTATTCGTCACATGATCTCATTCATATTCAAAAGAAAAAAAAAGATACATATCTACTCTGATAGATATTTGTGTTGTGTGTGCAGGCGAATACTAATACCAGCAACACAGTTGCTACTGGCATACAATTCGGATTTTTGGGTGGCTTGAGTACAGTGTCCACTTTTATTGCCGAGTTCAGTGCAATGCGGGAGAGCAACCAACCTTGGAGAGCATATGCGTATGCCCTTGCCACAATACTAATCTCATTTGCGGTAGGGATTCTGATATATTGTGTACCTTTGTGGACAAGGAATTACTAACTTCTTATCTAAATAGATTGCAATTTACGCACCAAGTTCCTCCCAGTTGTTAAAACAAGTTATTTGTAGTTCTATAGACAAGAGAACTGTAAATAATTACAGGATTTTCTTTAATTATGAGCAACGAGTAGTAAATAAGATAATTATATTCTTAATTCCTGTTATTAATGAAACTAGAGGCCCCCGACAGCTGCTAAGGGACTTACTGAGGAATCCTGTTAAGTTTACTAGAGGCATAGTCACCAAATTTTTTGGTCTTGTAGGTGGCAGGATTTTGCTGATTTACGAGCTTCGGATGAGGCCCTACTTCCAGGTCCAGTGGTGGCTCTAAGAACACCGGCCATGACAGTCTTGTCTTCTCCTTGTTCACTGTCACTCTGTGGAGCACACTCCTGTACTTCCCATTGCTCAAAATCTGTGAATAATAATATGACCAGAAAATTAAAGATAAGAGTCAAATATTCTTATTCGTAGGGTCAACCGGTAGATTGGTAATATATTTATATATCACCTCCATTTGATCGCCAATGTGAATGACAAGCGAATTAGTAACGCACTTGACGTCGTACCAATGGCCGTCCCTGCAGGCCTGGAGGCCCTGAACTTCATTGGGCAAAAGAATAGTGATGGCGCTCATGTCCGTGTGCTCCGCCAGACCAAGAGCAACCTCCGGCTGAGGACACGGCGGGTAATGGTTTATCTTCAGAAGATAAATAAGGTTCTCGCCACCCAAAGCCTTCTTCACCTCGTCTTTGCCGAGCCCTAATCCTAACGACAAGCTCTTTAACAGCATGTCCGCCACCCCATACACCCACTTTGTATATTCTTCCGTCGCCTCCCTGCATTCAATATTATCCTAAATATCAGTAAACCCCATTTCAATTAAATATAGTTCAATTAAGGAGATACGTTAGCATTTTAAATTTGATCGACAAGAAGAAATACTGACATTTACACACCTGTAAGAAGGAGGAATTTTAGGCCAAAATTGGTAATTAATAACTGATGCAGGAAAAATCTTATGAAATAAATGGCTGTTCCAAGTTTTCTTCCCATGTAATTCTTTCTGAAGCTTTGTTCCGTAACCTTCTATGCCTTTAGACTCAGGAGGTTGAGCATATAACTCCTTCTCTTCCGGTGGAAGCTCAAAAAACTCCTTCCCAGCTTGTCGTAATTTA
This sequence comes from Anacardium occidentale, assembly GCA_026122585.1. NCBI lineage: Eukaryota > Viridiplantae > Streptophyta > Magnoliopsida > Sapindales > Anacardiaceae > Anacardium > Anacardium occidentale. The sequence goes on from JAJEJH010000212.1 coordinate 312,397, forward strand.
GTTAAAATCTCACAAGGAACGCCATGGTTGACAATTTGGAACATCCCCCATTTCTGGCTCGCATCAACGATCAGATTCTGGACTTCTTCCTCATCAGGGTTGTTGAAATCGATGACTGGGACCTCCAGGGTGGTTCCGTGAACGGTGGTGATCCCTGGTTGTTCATGCTGTGACCTAATGAACTCTTCTGGCATTTTTTTTTTTCCAGTGCAATGGCTCGCCCTGTTTCGATCGCCATGATATTTATTAATTTTCTTCAACCTCAAACGGTTGGTATAATTTAAATGTGACAAGTTATAGCTCTCTCTCATAATTTTTTAAGGAGTTACACACAGGACAAAACAAATTAAAAAAGAAAAAAATGAGGTGAACCGTACGGTTCTATATATACAGTTTTGTTCCACGTAAATTTCAGTCCTGAATTTATCGCTTTTCTATATAATATTATTTGCATACAGTTAAGGTTATTTAGATTTTATTTGAGTAAGAAGAAGTCCACTGTCTTATCTCGAATATTAAAAGATGGAGAAGAACCTTGCAGTTCTTTATCAACATTAAATTCTACTTGGTGGTTTAGCTTGTGAAACTGTTAAGTAATGGCATTGTGTCAGCAAGGGATATAATTAATGAAGTGAACAGTTTTTGTTTTGTTTTGTTGATAAAGCAAAGTAGACATGAAGGCAGGAACATAGTCATAGTTGTTTCGTAAGCTCGGGGTTCTTTTGCTTTTGTGATCCTTTTGCTTTCGGTTACAAATGAGGTTTTACATTACGTTTAAGTTGTTTCAGGTTTATCAGTTTTTTTATGTTTATAAATCATTTAATTACTAAAAAAAAAACAGAATCGTAGTACCCCGGGGTGAGTATACTCCAATCTAATGTTATCATTCAGTCCTCAGGAAGGCCCACGTGGACCACCACTATATAGACGATTTTCAGGACCCCCCGAGTCGCCACCATCCCATTTCTTGCTAGCACCAAAGCCCTTTCTATAAGCGTCCAACTTCTCCATCTGATGCACGATCGTCGTTGTCAATGTAAGTTTACAAGACAGAAGCCAACTTATATTACAGAAATAAATATATATATATATAACAGCATTGCAAAAATATGCCTATGAAATTGACAGTAGCCCAAAAGAAATCTGTGACTGTCCTCAAACCCCTAATTGATCGCTTAGATTTCACCTCGCCAGAAATAAAATGCAAACAATCACAGAATTGTAAATCGGGCAAACATAGCTAAGGTTAGCTATAAGAGCATCAAAGAAAGGCAACAAAATTGAATACGTAAAAGAAAATAAAAAGAACGGCAAGTAAAAATACAGTCTGGGTTTACAATCAGATGGTAGCCTGACGAACAAAGGGACAAAAAAATCAATTTAACCAAAAATGAATGCATCATAAACCCACATAACCTTTCAAGCACAAAACCAAGTCTAGCTGAGCTCAGGTCAACGAGAGTCATTTCCTCTTACATTCATACTACAATCAAAATCTCTTCAATTGACAAGTCTAATTCAGAGCAAGGTGATCGTCAAATTTTATGGTTGTATGAATATCCTCAATCAAATCATATCCTATCCGAAAGCATGTTTATGGAAACATTAAAATCACACGAGGACGCAACAGAGGCACAAGCCAAAACACCATCAACCTACAGGATAAATAATTTAAAAGATAAAATAATTCAGAATTCACAGAAATGATCAAACACCTAAAAACTAAACCTCATCGAGATTAACGATCTATAGGTTAAAAGACAGTAAAGAACAGCCATAATTTGGGAACAAAAATGCGATTAAAAACAACAAATAGTTCATAAAACTTGAGACAGAATCCTGACCTCGCTCGACGTAAGCCATGGGAGCTACCCTTGAATTTCCTGAGAACAAAGAGATGCAAATTATATAAAATAAAACTTCGTACAATTAAACTGATTTTATCTCATGTGCATTTGGTTGATTTTAGTTGGCCAAGGCGTGCTGTTGTGAATGTGGCGCATTTTGATTGGGTGTCATTAGAACTTCCAGTGTTAACGGGAGCTTGATAACCCGAATCCATCTTATGAAAGTTCTGTCTCTGTCTGTCTCTATGTATATGTATATGTATATGTATATGTATATGTTTGAAGCCCCATCAAATGAATCAACTATTGCCTAAATTATGAATTCTTTTTGGTTAATTTTTATGAACTTAAATATCATTACCTAAAAATCAACATTAAATTTAGCAATCAATCTTTAATTATTAATAATTAACAAATATTTTTATTTTTTAAATAAAAATTAAAAATAATAAATAATAAAATTCTAAAAATAATAAAAAATAAAATTTTAAAAATAAAAAATATTTTAAAATATCAAAATAATATTAAAAAGAAACAAAAATAATTTTTCGCCATCATTACTGATAGCATCATCGAAAGCCAAATTAGATTTTACAGTGTGGATAAATCTGATCACTTAATGAATGAAATGATCATTTTCAGTTACTTTGTTTGAATTTTGGGGGTTATGATTGCTACTTTTTATTTTTTATTTTTTAAAATTATTTTTATTTATTTTTAAAATTATTTTGTTATTTTATTAGTTAATATTATTTTAAATTATTATTATTATTTTATATATTTTTTACTTGAAAATATTTTGCTCATTTTATAGAGGCATTAACATAATTGCATGAAAAATATTTAACAGTGAGTGATTGAACTTATAAAAACTAATATATAAATTTTATCTATTAGAAAAACTTTAATATAATATAATATAATATAATATAATATGCAAAAGAGTCTTGTTAAAGATAGGTTTGAGTGTTCATAATAACTTAAAATTCAAATTTTAACTCCTGTAGGATAACAACGTGTATATCATAGTTCGGCTCACACCATCACTCGTACAGAAACAGGAGAAAAATCAATTTCCTCTATCTCTTAAGGCCAAAGCCTGTCTGGCCACTCCTCAGATCCGCTTTTCACGTGAATGTCACCTGACTCCCGTTACAATGCACTACTTATGGGCTTTTCAAAAAACTTGGCCTCTCTTGTTTACTGATTCATTTTTGTTTATCTTTCAGTTCCGTCGACATCTGAACCAGAATTCTTCAGAAGACTTTTCGGCGGGCAGGTATGATCATTTTCTTTCTTCTTCTGTAGTATATTTTAATTTTAGGAAGCTTGTAATGGTTAACTTTCTCTTACGATCTGACTTTCTTTATTTATTTTCGTAGCGAACTTTACTTGTTTCTTTGTTTACTTTTAGACCTGTTAGCAACCGTTTATGTGCTATTTTTCGTTTGCACGTTCAATTATTGATTATTTTGGTGTAATAAGTAAAATAGAGGATGTTATTTCTTCTTTTTAAAATATTACTTTCTCTGTAAGTTATGTCTAATAGTTTACAAGATACTGTTGGATGCTTCAATGTCGCAATGTGGATGTACGAAGAACATTTTTCCTCTTCTTATTTTGCATATTTTATATTGTTGATTTATTTTTAAACTATGCTTGATTGCTCTGTTGTGATCTGCGTAGTGTTTTAAAAATGAGATTATTATATTATCGTTTGCCAATTATTTCCTCGTGATCTGCTGAGTGTTTAAATAATGATATATTAGTTTTTAATTTCGAGCCTAGAAATTTACAGCATTTGCAAGTTTCAACTTAAGTTTCTTGCACATTTTTCGTAGTGTCTTTTTGTCTTGCTTGATGTTTCCTGTTTTCCCTTTCCCTCCTTTTGCTTTTTGACTTTCTAAAAAATTTTTTTTTTGTGTTTTTTTAATTGTGTGATTCACATGATAAATTACCCATGAATGATTGGTGAAGCCATGGATTGAGTCAATTATTGAGTGCTTTATGGTTAAGCACCGAAATGTATTGCTACCACGTTATAAATGACTTACATCTGCATGATTCATGAACAAGACCAAGCTAATACACCAAATTTATTTTTACCTAGTGACGTAATTCATGAAGTATATAATTTTAACACGAGAAGCATATTACGAATTTGAGTAGTTCCATTTGAAGAGTTAGTTATTCTGATGTATAGCTGAGAACAGAATTGTGTAAAATTGTATAAAGGGACTTTGCTGTCTTATTTGATGATATCGTTTATGTTTTTTATAAATTTGTAGCACACCTAGATGCAGAAATTTTCTTGGGCTACTATCTGTAAATTTTTTATGCTTTGCTTTTTGAAAGAGAGTAGATGTCTTCACTTGTTCTTTTGCATGTGTATGTTGGTTATTAGAAGAATAGTAGTTGACCAGGAAATTTTATATATACATAAACATTATTCGCCTGCTGCTATTATCAATTTTTCTATTCTTTGTTTAATTGAGTCAATACATACTTCTATTGCAGCACTTGTGATAAGTTTACAGGAAAATCCTGCGACTTTGGTGAAGGTTCATGAATTATGGAACTAATGATGCTGGATTCAGGCGAAGTGGATCATTTGGTCGAGCAAGCAGTGCAAGTTCTTCATTAGGAAAGTGTATATTGAATTTGCCTAGTACTGCAACCTCAACTGGATAATGACATTGAAAGTGAGAATGTTTCAGAGGCAGGTGATATTGGGGATCGAGTGCTTCACTGTAGCAGGAACAGTGACAATGGTAGCCTGCGGTTCTCTATTGATCATGCATTGGAGAATGGAAAAACTATTTCCTTTTCAGAGCATAATCTATTGCAATCTTTGGGGTTTTTGTCTCGTGATCCCGATGCCCTCAATACAGTTTCTATGGTGACACATTTACCCGAGGAAATCATATCTCCTCCTGCCGCGCCATTATTTTGCCCCAAGGACCAAAAACAGTAAGCTTACACTTTAATAGTTTGCCTCAAATTCATTAGTGACATATGATCATGTAAAGAGCTTTATTTTCTTTTTGGTGTTAGTGGTAATATGCATATATAGTTTGTTTTATTTCCTTGACAAGGTGCCGGTAGGTTATAAGTTTCCTAGTTTCTACATGCAGGAGAAGGACAAAGTGTTACCATTATTGTCATTGGAGTATTTATCATATCTTCTCCAGTTGGCTGTTTCTGGTATTCTTGGGGCAATATTCTTAACTACTATTTCCTGAAACTTTTAGATCGGCAGTAGGCAAATTAAAGTCAGCTGAAATATATGTCATTTATGATTTTGGTTTCTTTATGCAATCTGTTCATTACCTTCTAGCCTTATTTTTCACTTCATTCATCTAATCTGCGAGTTCTTACTTGCCACCAACCTCTAAACAGAATGTATTCGAAACAGACTTTTTATTTTTATTAGAATAAAGTAAAATGTCACTGAAAGCAGCATGTGACTAGTGACAGACATGTTTTTGAAGGTTTTCTTTTTTTTATTAACCTCCATATTCTCTCTTTAGCCATATTCACTTTGATCTTCAACTCTAGAGTTTCTTTTAGTTCCCTGTTGTTTAGTGTTGAAACTCCCTTCCTTGTGCTTTTGGTTCATGCCTTTGTTTTTTTTTTTTTTTTTTTTTTAATTTTTGGGTTATAAACAATGCTAAACTGGATTAGTTAGAGAATTTATGTTACTATAATTGAAGTGTTACTAGATGCCTATCCATAAGTATTACATAGATGCTTTGAAAATTACAATTATTCCATTCTAGTAAGAAGGGTCAATTAAATAGACCGTTGATCATTCTTTAAATTTAAAATTTTTATTTATTAGATCTAGGGTTTTTTAAAGTAATCTTATATATTAGAATAGTTAAAACAATATTTGTATTTATTGATAGATTATTGTTACAATCCTAAATGTAAGGTGTGAGACTTAAATCCCACATTAGAAAATATGAGATTTTAGTGTGAGGTTTATATGATTTTAGGTTCTCCAATTTTAATAACTAGCTTTTGGGATATGCTTCTTCCAAATTTCCTATCATCTACTAGTTTTAAGACTAATACTTAGATGGAATACATATGACTAGTTATGAAATTAGATTGAACAGTTATGAAATATGTATGGACAATTATGAAATTAGATTGGGCAACTATGGCATAAAGAGATATTGATGAAGGAGAAAAGGGAGAAAAACTGGGTTTTGTTTGGAAAATCTTTGTTTTTTAAGAGAGCAAGTCAAGCCTCTTGGAAGCTAGACAAATTGAGAATAGTTATGACATCTTGAATAGCCAGAAATGGAGAGTGCCGATCTCTTGAATTGCTGGATTATCCTTTGAGAAGATATAAAATACAATGGACGGTTACTCCATTTTGGATGCTGTACTGTTTTACCTCCTCTAAATCAATTGTGTTAGTGTGTGCTGGCGGTATGAGTTGGCTGGGGGTGATTTGAGCAGGTTCCTAACAATCACTAAACTGCATTGAAAAAATTATTGTGCAGACATTAACAAGGTATTTGCTGCAAAAGCTTTTTGGCCCTAGTCTTGCTCATGTGACGAGTGACGGGAGCATCCTATACCTTGACCTTCCTTCTAATATGGTAGTTTATTCTCCACCTGTCTTTCACAGGCACAAGTTTAAAAGCATACTCATGAGATCATACTTTTTCATTAAATATTACATTCAGAAACAGGTCTCACTTTTACCTGTTTTTTGATTAATTTCAATATTATAATTCAAGAATGAGTTATTAGTTTCATTGTAGTTTGAACTCTGATTACTTTAGACAATCCTTATCTTTTACCACTAGGTTAAGCCCCTAGGGTCAATTGAATTATTAGTTTCTTAAGTTTATGATCTGCCACTCAAGAGGCTTTTTACCTGAGCCTTAAAATTTTCCTTGGCAAAACCAAGGCAGTCTGGTGCCAAACTAATTTCCCTAGCTTAACAGAAACTTCTGCAGCTGGTAGAATAGGCTTTTGCAATTTTTACAATAACTGCATTTTTCATTATTTGCTGTTTTCAACTCCTTTTATTTGTGATTGTAAACATTTTTGAAAAGTTATGTTCTGATGCAAAATCAATATGATCCCTCCAGATTGGTTCTTTCTTGATGGGTTGGTTGGGTGTTGTTTTCAAAGGAGACATTTCCAGAGTGTCTGAATATTAGCCATCTGTTTGACAACTGGCTATTTGGGGAGCCTTACAACTTTCAGTGGTTGGAATCAGAAAATGCTTGATCTCAGCGTCAATAGCCAGTGGGTGTTTGCTTTTCTCGGCTTTTTCCTAGGTAATATGCCATTTGTGAGATTTGGGAATAAATTTGGCCCATGAGAATTGGCGCGTTGTACAATAGCCCTGTCCTATTCTCATTTCCATATTGGTTTTTTTTTGCAGGATTGTTTCTTGTGGCCTACATAATTTTCAGGGTTGAGAGACAGCCAAAGGTTTCAGGTGGCTTCTTAAGAGATTTTGCTCAAAGTCCTAACAAAGAATTTCCTTAACTTGAGCAGCAACTGGAGGGTGGACAATTTAAAGCGTTATTTGGCAACCCCAATTACCATGAAAGGCATTTGGGACCAATTCTCCCCATCAATGTTAATGCATGTGACCTTAGCAGGATTAGTGCTCTCAAGCATATGACAGTACGAAGGAAGTTTGGCAACAAAATTTCTCACATGTTTTTCTCAAATCATTCAAAGCATATTTTTTTCCGCGTTACGTTTAGTTTTGAGATATACTTATTTTTAATTTTTATGACATGTTATTTTGTATATATAGTAGACCGTAGTGAAAAATAGAAAGATTTCATAAATTACTTAAAATCTATTAGATATACAAAGATACAAAGGTAGAAAAAATATAATCAACTGAAAATTATCAAGGTTTAATTATGTTATTAAATTCAACTGATATCTGTAGTGTTAAGAATAGTAAAAGGTGGATAAATAACATTTCGAACCAAAAAACAATAAAATGTACCGATTCTCAAATTCTAAATTGTACCATTTAATATAAAAATCTTACTATTTATATACGAAAAGTATACAAATAAAACTATATTTAAATAGAATATTGATAAAAATCTATTGTTTATTGATATAAAATAAATTTTCTGTGTTTTTTCTTTTTATAATAATTTTCCTTTCTATTGATAATAGTCATTATCAAATATTACATACATATCCTAGAAAGAGTTCGATCAATTCTTGTATAACATAATATTCAGTGACAACGACCGCTGCCTGAAGCCAAATTAGCTTCCATAAGAATCAGATTAGGTAAAGTGATAGCCTTTAAATGATTTTCGTGGTCTATAAGTTCTCATAATTATGAGATAGATTTTGGAAACTTTTCCTTTTTAATGTGAATTGACTAATCATGTTACCATTATTATTATATTTTTTAAAAATATCATATAATCTTAAATTAATAAAAAAAATTACAAATAAACCCTATAAATATCCAAATTAACAAAGAAGCTTTTTCTTCCTTTTACTCTTATCTTACTTCTTTTTTTTTTTTTTTTTTTTTTAGGTATGAGTATTTTTACCGTATAATCATATCGTAGAAGACAAACTTAAGTTTTTAAAATAATAGGGATCTTTTTAAAAAATTTAAGGAATTATTAAAAATTCAAAAAAATTTGAAGACTTTTAAATATTTTTAAAATATTAGTTTATCTTTAATAGTTTAAAAGATGATAATCATGTCCTCAAAAACTTGAATAAAATATAAAAAATTATATGTGTTAATATCATATTATAATTATAATGTTATATATAATAGTTTTAAAATATATGAAATTTTAAAAATATTTTAAAATTGATTTGTGTTTTAAATATTTTAAGATTAAATTATCATATTTAAAAATGTTTGGATCTAATTTATAAAATATTTATTTTTAATTAATAATGTGATAAATTATTATTTTATCTTTAAGTTAATTTTTATATATTATTTAATTTAAATTATAGATTTTTTAAACTAAATCTTGGGTGAGACAATGTTATTTATTCTTTAAAAATTGAAAACTTTTGATATAGGCCAAATGGCCTTGTTCTCACCCAAGGTTTTCCTAAATGACCAATTGTCACCCAAAAACTTTTAAAAAGTTAAATACTTACTTATTAATCAAATTCCTTCTAATTTTATTAATAAAATAATTAAAATACTCTTTAATAAAAAAATAATATTAACATTAAAATAAATTTTTATATAAAATATATTAATATAATAATAAATTTAAAAATTATAAAATAAAAACAGTAATCATTACCAATAAAATTGACACCGTTAACATAACTAAGTAACAAAAACTAATTACTTAGTTTAATTAATGGTTGGATCTGATTATCTTGTGATTGTCTTTTCAATTATAAAAAAATGTTCAAAAATAGTTGACAAATTTGAAACCAATCATTTGTTATCATTCTTGATGATACAGATCATCAAATCTAGTTGATTTTGATTGATTTTTAAAATTTTTATTTTTATTTTTTAAAATTTTTAAGTTTTTTTATTAATTTTTAAATTTGTTATGTTAATTTTAATATAATATTATTATAATTTTATATTTTATTATTTTTTTATAAAATTAATTTTATTAAAAAAAATAAAAATATTATTTTAATTAATTAAATTTAATAATTATCCATTAAACTACTTAACGACTAAGTTTATCCGACCTATCAAGCACCAGTGTCTTTTTCTGAGAAAAGGAATCTGGCTCGCGATTGAAAGCCAGGACAAGTTACTTCTACGTTTATCAAACATCCTTCCCCTTTTTGCTTATAATTATAAAAATATTTTTTATATATAACTAACTGTAACCAAACCTACCACTCTACTTCCTTATCCGTTAGTCAAGGTCATTCCCCTTTTTTTTTTCATTATCTAAAAATTTTTATTTATATTCATAGGTATAATTGAATTCGAATCAAATATATTTAAATTTATTTTTAAGTTTAATTTGAATAAATTTAAAACGAATAAGTCAAATCCGAATATAAACCCAAACTTTAATTTAAAAAATCAACGAATATGAATCTAAACATAAATTATATAAACAGAATACAAACACAAATTCAAACTTAAATCAAAAAATTTTTAATTATATTTTTTAATTATTTGTATTAATTATAATTTTTAATAAAAAATATATACGAATTATATGAATCGAATATAAACTGAGTTATACAAATCAAATACTAATCCAAACTTTATTATAAAAAATTTGAAAAATATGAATATGAATACGAATCTAAACTATACGAAATAAGTCTAAACGAATATATATATATTCGTATTTGATTTGGTTTAAATCTAATCCTATTAATCGATTAATCGTAATAGATTAAATAAAATAATTTTAAAAATTTATAATTATTTAAATCTATAGTCATATATTAGATAAATATGAGATTATTAATTTTATTATAATTTAAATCTTAACTATTTTAGTAATTTTTATCGTTAGATTAAATCCTTAGAATTTTTATTTGTAATTTTTTGCTTTTTTAAGGTTTATACCTTTTATTAAATTCAAGTTTATTCAAAAGGGTATTAAAAAATAAAAAATTTATGATAGATATCTACACACTATCTTTTGCTTTTTACGAGGCTTCTCTCACAGAGAATGGTAGATATGCTCTATACCATAATTTGCAGGTCTATTACTGGTAGATCAACTATACCAGCGAAACCAAATCTGCTTCTTATTCTGGCATCAACCTAGTTGACAAATAAATTTACGGTCAGTTATCAGGAGTTTTGACTCAGACTTTTTTATAAATTTGACATCCCACGCCACCTCTTTCATTGTCGTACGTTTGAAACATGCAGGTAGAATTGAGTTGTTATGTCTGACCCAGGTCAAGTTCATATAACAGATTTGGCTTACACTTGACTCGGTTGTACCATAAAATATGCTGGGTAATTTTTCTACATATAAACTATTGAATAATCTTTCGCTTTCTGAGAATCCTGTCAGAGTTTGTACAGGTTTTTCAAGCTTATTTAGTGTTCCATTTTTCGCTAAGGTCATGTGATACAAATAAGCTTGTGACAGTTGAAATCAGAGTGCTGGTTTTCATATCACCTCCCAAAGAAGAAGATTATGTTTGAATTTGATTTAAATTGAATTTGAATAATATTTAATTTGAAATTGATTTAAATCTACAAGTTCGTATTGGAGATTGTCTTGAGATGCATGGGTTGAGACTAAAAAATAATTAAACTTTAGATTCAATATAAGTTAGCTTAATTTGAATTTAGTTCGTTGATAAAAATGAATCTAATATTTGATTTGAATTTGATTCATTTGATTTAAACTGTGATTTGAATTACTAGACTAGCTTGAATCAAATTTATTCCTAAAGGGAAAAATGACAACTTGATGATGTAAATATTAGGCAAGAGGAAGCATATAAGTGAGGGGAAGAAGTCCCCCGGCCATTCCACATTTTGCAATGCACAAAGGTCCATGGAGGCCAAATTAGCATTGATGCCCATATTGAGAAGATACGGTGCCTAGATCAATTAATGGAAGGGGATGACAATAAATTAAAGGGGCTTCGAGATTTCATCCTAGATGCTCTTAACAAAATTATAAAAAATCAATACACCATGGATATAGATTTTCTGATCATCAAGTCAAACCACTTTAAAAATTTAATGCCTCTTTGTTAGAATAGGTGTCATTTAGTTGATCACATCTTTGTAAAGTGTAAATATTTGTTTATTAATAAAAGCATCATTATGTTGATTATACGTTCTTATTCTTATGCATATGTGCATTAATGAAATGTTTGTATGTAATACCCCGCTTGTTATATATTACTGTAGACTTTTATATATATATATATATATATATATATATCGAATATATAGCAGTAGGTACTACTCTGACTACTTACTGAAAATATACGGAAGCTGGTTTATAAATCTGTGATGGAAAATTAAAACTCATTGTACAGTATCCTGAAATAAAACTCATGTTTATAAAATAATAATATTATCTGAAAACATAAAAGATACTGTACAATCCGAATGCATGAGCAATCCAAAACATGCGAGCCACAAACATGCTATCTGTTGAAACTAAATATATATACATACATATATTTGACAACTTGGGTGAAAACCCGCTCAAGCCATATCCCACACACCAGCCATCTCTTGTGCACCAAGCTCAGCTCCCCGAAACACCAACCTGCAAAAAGGGAAACCACGGGGAATGAGTGACAAGTCACTCAGTAAGCATCTCCTACCTCTACCCTTGGGTAGACTCTAGACTAAGCTGCTGCTACTGATTAACTGTTATCTAGGCGAACTTAACTAAGTTCCTGATAGCCTAAAGCTTCTTCTAATCCTCTGCTTTTCTTAATAATTCTTGCGTTCTGATAGAATTAGCTGAATTCTTTTATTTATTTATTTCTGACGTATATCGTGCAGCTTATTCTTTCTTTTATTTCTTATTTTACATGATTCTGGTCTTACTGTCTGTATGTTCTGTCATGTCATATACTATAACATCTCAGGTTAGAAAAGCTCTTAGAGGTAGAGTTTTGGGGTTAAAAATGAAATTCAGGGATAGATTGGGAGTCTAAAAGAGTTTAGAGGTGAGTTAGTAAGTTTTCCAGAACTGTGTGGTCTTCGTATGATTTTTTTAGGGAGGTTTCAATCATGTGAAGCGCGGGAAATGAATTTTCTTCATTTTCCTTGGTGCACTCCCGTGCACTTCTCCCTGCACGTCCGTACAGGTGGGTAGTTGAGAGAGAGACAGGAGATTAAGTGTTCTCACCCAACAGTTTTTCCCATTTTCAGCATTTTCCTTCTTTTGTTTCAGCAGCTCCCAGCCCTAGAACCGATTTCCAACATCTGGCAGCTCTCAATCCAACAAGAGAGTAGATAGTTTTGAGATCTCCAGCAGTCATGTCAAGAGGTAAGTGTTTCTTACTTCTTTCGTGAGTTCCCAGCTTGTTTTGATGATTGATGATGTTTGGAAATGTGTGTTTACATTTCCAGCTTGCTTATGATATGTTTGCTTGATTATATGAGATGATATGTGATGTTTGAGATGCGTATTTTCCGCTCAAGAAATATGCATGCTTTGCTTGTGTGTGTTAGTGAGAGAAATATTGGATTTCCATGGTGGAATGAGTGTTGATAGATGAATGATGAAATTGATGCATGATATGTGGATATAGAAGTGCCAATAATGCATGTTTCAGGTTAATTTGAATTTGTTTATGAATTGGATGAGTTCCTACACTTTCCAGGCGAGCCATGTCCAAGTAGAACGGGACACACGCCCGTGTGCCCTTGTTTCTATAAGGACACGGTCGTGTGCACGAAGTGCGTATAACCTAGATGCAGAGGACACGTTGTAAGACCTGCCGCCATAAGTACCCCTGCTACTGAAAACTGAGAGGGCCTTTTATTAATAATCTGAAAACTCGGGTACCCGCGACGGGAATCCTACGAAAATAATAAAACCCTGAACCTGCTATACATTTTGAATACAAAGCGGAAGCTGAAATATATATATACATATTGAAACATACATTATGTTCTGTACAATAGGCCCAATGGCCTTTCTCACATATACATATACTGTTCATTTACATCAGAGTACATAAGGTATATACACATGACCACACAGGTCCAAAACTACAACTGTACATACTGAGATCGCGGTGTGTGTGTGTACCCTTTCCGTCAGCCTCGAACCACCCGCTCCTCGACACAGCACGAACACTTGAAAGGATGGAAGAAGGAGGGGGATGAGTGATAAAGATCACCCAGTAAGCGCTCCTTACTTCCCTCAATACCCAAGCAAGCACAAACAATCACAATAATCAAACGTACCTGGGCCTTGGCCCTATTCATACATCTATGCGCTTGTTGAAATCTGAAAACTGAATACTGAATATCTGATTCACATTCATTTACTGATATCATATTTATTCATGTCATGATGTGTATGTCATGTCATGATGTGTATGTCATGTCATGCTAACTGAATATACTGTAGATACATGCATCTGGATATCTCTATGTACCCGAAGGTACCTGCTGTGCTGATCAGACTGGGTGAAACACAGGGATTCGACATCCTGGCCATGTAGGCTGAACAGTCTAGCTACCGACTAGAAAGCTGAATAATAACTGCTGGACGATCTGACTGGTGTCAGATGGCTGAATCTATAATGCTGCTGAACATTCTGATTGGTGTCAGAAAGCTGAATCCCACAGATGCCCCCTCGTGTTCACCATATACTCTTACCCGTACATCGGGTTTTGAATACTGAATACTGCTGAATACGGATCTCTTGATCCTTTCTGAAGCTACATGTAATGCCATGATATGCATATGCAGCTTATTGTCTGAATTCATGCTTATCTGATGCTTATTTGAAGCCAATTAGCCTTTATTCTAAATTCGCATACTTAATCACTTAATTAATATTCTTTTTCTAAAAATCTACAAGTGCACGGGCGTGCGAGAAAAGTGCACGGGCGTGCATGGCTAACACACGGGCGTGTAGGTCCTGGACACACGGGCGTGTGTCTGGACGCACGGGGTCGTGCGCTGGTCGTGCGCCTGACCATGCAAGCTACTGAAATTTTTGGAAACTTTTCACTGAAAGCGTACGCACGGGCGTGCACATGCATTTTCTGGCAGTGCACACGGGCGTGCATCTAGAAAAACAAAGGCACACGACCGTGCCATACAGACGCACGACCGTGCGTCTTATTCTTCAACAAGAGCACCACCTGAAAAAATGCTTTAAACTCATGCCAATTCACATTCAATTGCAATAATACTTCAATTACACATTCCCAGCACCACAAACAACACAATTCAAGCACCCAAGTTGACATGCATCAAGCCATATGGATTCTACCATGGAAGCATATCAATTTCTCTCACTAAAACATAATCAACCAACATGCATGGATCAAGGATGGCCAAAATCAACATTTCACACATCAACCACCATCATATAACATGCATAATATGCATCCAAGCACCACAACTCATCAAACATGCTGGGAAATTACGAGAAGAAGTGAAAGAACACTTACCTCGCGTCATGCTTCTAAAAACAAACTTTCGAACTATTCTCTTCGCTCTCTAACTTGATCGGGAGCTATTTGCTGCTGAATTTCCTCTCTAGGAATGGGAGGAACTGAAAATAAAGAGAGAAACTTGGCTGAAATGAAAATGGGTGAGAAAAGAAATGACAATTCTCTCGGCTCCTCTTATATACTAAGCCACGCACGGTCGTGCATCAAGGGTGCATGGGCATGCACAAGGGAAAATGAACTTAATTCATTTCCCACACATTCGTACGATCGAATCCTTCCGAAAGGATTCGTACGAAGGCCATATAGCTCTGGAAACTTACTAACTCACCCCTGAACTCTACTAGGCTCTCAATCTCTCTCTAAATCCCGTTTCTAACCCTGAAACTCTTCCCCTAAGGGCTTTCTAACCTGGGATGCTACACACGCCCATGTGTCCTGAAGAGCACGACCGTGTGCCTGAATTGTAGAAGAAATGCACCCAGATTCCAGAAGCGTGCACGACCAGCTACACGGCTAACGCACGATCTCATGCGTCTGGGCACACGCCCGTGTGCCTTTGCCATGCACGCCTGTGTATGTCTCATGCACGACCGTGTGCTTTGTCCAAATGTCCGTGCGTCCGCTAGATTTCCCAGAAAAGGTTTAAAAAGAAATGATTAAGCATGTGAACTTAATTTAAAGGTTAAACAACATCTAGATAAGAGCCTAATCAGATAATAATATTGCATATGCACATCATAGCATGACATGTCGCCTGAGAGAGAATCAAGGGATCTGAATTCAGTAGTTTCAACATTTAGAACCTGATATACGGGTTATTGTTTTGGGTGAACTCGATGGGGCATCTGTGGGATCCAGCTTTCTGACACCAGTCAGACTGCTCAACACTTATCATTCAGCTTTCTAACCAGTAGCTAGACTATTCAATCCATATGACCAGGATATCGAATTCTTGTGTTCATCAGTCTGATCAGCACAGCAGGTACCTTCGACATATAGAGATATTCAGATGCATGCATCATCAGTCATTTTCAGTTTCCAGCTCAGCATGTCATTACATATACATCATGACATGACTAAATAATGAATTTCAGTAATCAGTTCAGTAATCAGATAACAGAATAAGCAGTAATCAGCACCAGCAAGTGACTAGATGTATGAATTAAGGTCGAGACCAGGTATGTTTGATTGTTTGTTGCTTGCTTGGGTTGGGGGAAGTAAGGAATGCTTACTGGGTGATCTTTATCACTCATCCATTTCCTTCTTCCTTCAATTTCAAGTCAGTTTGCTACTGATGAGGAGCGGGTGGATTGAGGCTTGTGAGAGAGGACCCTACACACCATTTTTCAGTTGTAGTATCAAATTTGGCCTGTGTGGTCTTGTATTGTAAATGTAAATGTTTCTAGATGTAAAGAATATTGTACAGAACAAATATGTATATATGGAAAAAGGTCAATTTAGGCCCATTGTATATTTCAGTTTATTTTCAGCTTTCGCTTGTGTAATATAATTAGCAGCAGCAGGATTTTATTTTTCGTAGGATTCTCGTCACGGGTACCCAGATTTTCAGATTATTAATAAAAGAACCATGTTATCCAACAGCAAGGGTACTCGTGGCGACGGGTCTTACATATACTATGTATCATGGTATGCTGAAATCATGCTATTTACCCTTAGGCCTGTTTACTGAAAACATGTTTTTAAAAACTGTTGTTAAGATCTAAAGATCCAAAACACTGAAAAATTGAGTAAAACTATTTCTGAAATCTCTGTATCCGAAGATATCTATTATGCTGATCAGACTGATGAATCTAGGGATTCGACATCCTGACTAAGTGGGCTAAACTATACCAGTGAAGTGTCAATAAGCTTAAATATCCTACCACCAGTAAGCTGAAATCTAACCAATCTGACCGAAGTCAGAAAGCTGAAAACCACAGATGTCCCCTCGAATTTACCCTTACTAATTGACTCGGATATCGAGCCCTGAATACTAAAAACTGATACAAATGGATCACTTGATCCCTTTTTCTGAAAACACTGTTTAACATGTTATGCTGAATGATGCTATTCATGCATGTTATTTTATAAATTCTCGTTTCTTTCTGATTACAGCTTATCTTACTGTTTCTGTTCTGTTTTTGCTATTGTTTTCTTGTTTCTGTTCTGTTTCTCTTTCTGTTTCTGTCTTTATTTCTTATTTCTGTTTTCTGTTTTCTGTTTCTGTTTTCTGTTTTCTAATCGTAACCTATCATTAGATTACGCTGGTTTAGTCTGGTGATGAGTTTTTTCCCTTTTCTTTTCTTTTCTTCTTTTCTTTCTCTTTTCTTTCTTGTGATTGAAATTCTGCTTATTTCTTGCTTTTTTCTCATTTTTTGCTAGGCACACGGGCGTGCAGGATCGGACGCATGGGCGTGCATGCGAGTGCACAGGCCGTGTGCCGGTTGTGTAACCCAACCGTGCAAACTTCACGAATTCTGGCTAAAATCTCACACTTGACTAACGCACGGCCGTGACCCTCAGGTGCACGACGTGACCCCCTCTCAAAAGCTGGTCGTGCATGCCTCACACATACGACCGTGACCTTGCCAACACCAGAATACACGGGAGTGCATGAACGAACGCACGGGCATGCATCCAACCCCATTTCGACACCCACGGCTGAAATCTGCAAGATCACACCAAATCTCAACCTAAAACTCATCACATTTCTAATCAAACATACTAGCATGTAACATACACTGCTAATAAGCTAAAAATTTGCATCAATCACTTAAAAATCTCAACCAAGGAAGCACAAACCCAAGGAAAATGGGAAGAAGGTAAGGGAATACTTACCTGGAGCTACTAAGATCTTCTATCTCTCTATCCTCAACTGAATCTTGACTGGAATGGCTACTAAAGCTGACTAATCTCTCCCTCAAAAAGCTAGGGTTTCCTGGAGAGAAAAGAAAATGGAAAAGCTGACTGAAACGGGCAGAGGAAAAACATTGGTTTATATACCAGCAGGCATGCACGGGCGTACAACAAACATGTACAGGCGTGCATGGCGAGAAAGGGATGCACGGGCGTGCGCACAATAACGCACGGTCTTGCTCCTTCCACAAGCTGCATATAAAATCAATAAAAGACCATTTTACCCTTCTATCTCACTGAAACAAATTTCTAACTGAGAAATCTCTCTTCTAACCCTGATTCAAGGCCTAAAAAGACTATTTTAACCGCGGGCTGTTACATTGTATAATCAACGTGTCTTTAAAATGATAGAGTTGAGTCAAGAGAATTACATGATTTATCGTGTTCTCCTTATGTACTTAAAATGTGATTATTCTAGATAATGTTCATAGGCCCAACTGTATTCTAACCCAAGACACAAGTAATAATGACAAGACTATCATTGTGTTAAATGATCTCATTAAAAAATAACAATAGTTTACACATCTCATTAAACAACAATAGTGTATATTGTTTAATAGATATGTTCATTAGACTGACATGATAAAAGGATTTTATATAAAGGGTGTCACATGTGTCTATAAAACATATTCTCTTAATCTAATGGATACATATAGTTTTTTAACTTGAGAACACCAAACCATCTTATATAAGGATTGATGCAGTTTGACGTTATGCAATGCACCACCATACATGAGATTGCGATAAAATTGGTGATTGATTGTATCAAGATCTTTACGAAAATTATTTGCCAATAACAAATTTGTCATTCCCAAACACAGGGGAAGTTATCTCTAATAAGATCAGTAATGAGCATCTAATGTAAAACTATGGCTACAATGGGATATGATCATTATTGAATTTGAATAGGTCTGGATAAATGTCAGACTATGGTTATAAGGGATTTCTAAAGTAAACACTACATTTGGCCTTAATAGATACAACATGACGAAAAAATTTAATTGAATGCTAGTTGTCAAATTGATCAAGTATAAGAGTTGTTCATTGATACTATTGGATGGGCACTTATGATGGCTTACCAAATTTCTCTTGCTTTCTTTCAAACAATCTACAAGTCAACTTTTTCTCCCTTGTTGCAAACATCTCCACGACACATACTTGGTTCCTTGATACACCTTCTCACCCATTCTTGCATATAAGTAGCGTCTTAGACCTTTAGAGTTGGGTGCTCTATGTGGATATCATAAGTGCCACCCAAGGAGGGTTGAAAAACAATTGCAAGACCATATCTCTTTGCCACATGAAGATTGGTAGAGTTACATAGCGTGTATGTTTACATCAAACACCTTATATTTGATTTAGATTTTTATATATATATATAACTAAAATATGATCCTGAATAGAGTGTTTTGAAACTCTATTTGAAATTTCATATATATTTTATTACATGTTCACTCTTTCGGAAAACTCATCACACTTTAACAGTCTTTTGCTATATTTATTCCATCCATATTACATTTAATAGGCATCGAAGTTTTATCAAATTCTTCTCATTATTATTATAACTAAACTTTAAGAATGGTTAGAATCTCTCAACAGTTGAAAATCTAGCAATCATAAGGGAATACCCTTTTAAATTTAAAAATATTTGTATATACAAAATGTGATAATATTCTAAATTTTCTCTGGTATTATATTACGGCAGAGGTGCTACTGCTACATATATACAAAGTATACAAGCTCTTAAATGATGTACACTTTTTCTATTATCAAACTATTTATCTATTTAATTGAGTATTTATACCACATACATAAAGTCTACAAATTCTTAAATGATGTACCATAACTTTTTT
Organism: Anacardium occidentale; assembly: GCA_026122585.1. NCBI lineage: Eukaryota > Viridiplantae > Streptophyta > Magnoliopsida > Sapindales > Anacardiaceae > Anacardium > Anacardium occidentale. The sequence continues at coordinate 332,121 of JAJEJH010000212.1, forward strand.
TATCACCAAAATTTTCATTTATTTAATCGAGTATTTTATTATCTTAACGACCTTTTTTTCAAATTCAATTAATGTCACATAAATTCCGAAGACAAGTTGGCTACGTAGTTGCTGGCCGCTTGACTGGCACGGCAATCAGTTAGATCACTCACGTGCATGTAAACAAAGCAAATTGTTGCTTGTTTGTAATATGCAAGATCAGGATTCAAAACAGGAATTCAACAACCCATTATCTCAAAAGGGAAGTTAATTGAAAAGAGTTTTCAAACATTGAATGGTAGATACTCAGAACACGTTATAACAGGACTCGACAAAGATGTTTGGATATCAATCAAGCATATTGGCTATTTCACTTCCAAGTTCCAACCGAACGCCTGGTCGGTGTCAATTTGTTAACCTACAATGGGAAATCTCCATAATCAAGGTAGATCAATGGAGGTGGAGAGAGTGCAAGCTTTAGCCTATTCTGGGCTGGACGAGCTTCCGGCTCAGTTCATCCGGCCACCCCATGAGCGTCCCGAGAACACTAAAGCCATTTCCGAGGTGAATGTGCCTGTGATATCCCTATCACAGCCCCGTCATGTCCTTGTGGACGAGATCTACAAGGCATGCAGCGAATGGGGTTTCTTCTTGGTCACCGATCATGGGATATCATCGGCTTTGATCCAACAGCTACAGAAGGTGGGCCAACAATTCTTCGAGCTGCCCCAAGAGGAGAAAGAAGCCTATGCAAATGATCCAGCTGCCAGCAAGTTTGAAGGATATGGCACAAAAATGACCAAGAATTTAGATGAGAAGGTTGAATGGGTGGATTATTTTTTCCATATTATGGCACCCAAAGCTAAGGTCAACTATGATTTTTGGCCCAAACATCCACCTTCCTACAGGTAACGTCAAGTTTTATAGTGCTAACTTGTTCAAAAAAATTGTGATTTTGGAGTGGCCTGAAAATGATATTAATAGAGAAAACCTTTATGTAAAATTTATAAAAATACATGAATCTAAGACATGTTGATAATATATGACAAGAAAAACATAAATAAGTTTTCATATCATAATTTCAGAGAACATTGAAAGCTTTTCTTTTGTTTACTTTTTGTTAATTCAAATTTTATTTTCACAGACATTTAACGTATTAGAATTCCGATAAGGAAAGTACAAGGTCAGCTACATACAAATAAAAAATTAATTTCCCAAAGACAGTTGCAACTTGATTGGCAAAATTAGGTTGAGAAATTCTCCCCGATTACTCACCTTTTTTAAATAAATGTTAATCTATTGTTTTCTCCTCTTTCTTTCACTCATCTCTCTTGACTGAAGGTCAATTTGTTTCTTCTTCACACTCATTTTCTCGTTACCGTCTCCTCTTTTCTTCTCTCTTTCATTTTGATAATTAAGAGAGATCCGACTCATATTTCATTTAAATTAGCAAACCCTTCATAATATTGTGGTCTAACCGACAATCACAATGTTGGTTAAAATAGGGGCCAAGGGACTATTTCTCACCCATAGTTTGAGGCGAGGACACCTACCACCCCCAAGGTTTCAAAAGTTTAAACTCCCACCCCCAAGCCAAATTTAATATTAAAAATAATAGTGTACAGTTATAATGTAGGGGTATTTTTATCTTTTTAATATTAAAATTTTATAAATTAATAAAATAATTTTATATAAATATAAAATTTTAAAAAAATTAAATATTTAAAAATATATTTAAAAAATTTAAAAATTAAAGCAGCCACCGCTGCCTATGCCGGCGGTGGTGGCCGCCCATAACAGAACTAGGTGGCCATTTCCAGCCATCTAATTCCAGGGGAGGCCAGATCTGGTCTCCCCATTCGATAGAGGGGGCCAAATCGGCCACCTCCAGTTGATATGGCCTCCTCCACCCGAAATAAAGGCCGAAAATGGCCAGTGGGGCTAAGGCTGACCCTTTGCGGCCATTTCCAGCTCTTAATTCTGTCGGAGGAGACTCCAAACTTGGAGGCGGTCGATCTAGCCACCTCCACCGAACAAGGAGGCCAACCAGGTGGCTGAAAATGACCACCTGGTTCTATTATGGGCGGCCACCGTTGTTGGCACTAGCAGCGATGGCTACTTTAATTTTTAAATTTTAAAAATTTTTAAATTTTTTTAATATTTTTTGAAAATATTTATATATTAAAAATTAATTTATTATTTTATTATAAATTTTTAATTTTTAAAAAGGTAGTTTAATCATTTTAGTATAAAAATTATAAAAAAATCCCTCTAAAAGTGAGAGACTAGATTTTTAAAACCTTAGAGATAGTAGTTTGTCCTCGTCTCAAACTATATGTGGGAAATACTCGTTTGACCTTAAAATAGATATTAAGTTTATTGTAATATATTATTTGTGATTTGAACTATGGACCTGTAAAGAGCAAATCACTTCCTCCAATTATAGGATTCTCTTGTTTTTTTTTTTTTTTTTTAATTTCCCTCACTCATTTCTTTTTAACAAGTGTCAATCTACTTCTTTTACCCACTCATTTCTTTTTCGATTCAATTATAATTATTTTTTAGATATAAACACACAAAAAATTATAATTTAAGAAGTGGCAAAAGTAGATATAAACAAAAAGGAAAATTTATTTTTTAGAAAAATAAAAAATTATAATTATAATTATTAGAGGATAAATTAAATGTTATTGAAAAGACAAATTGATCAATTCAATTTCCACTTTTGAGAAGAGTGTTTTTGTAATTTTAATAAAATCAAATGCATATTAATTATTAAATTTTGTATTAAATGGTGAGTATTAAAGGATAAAATAATAATTCATGTTGAAATCAAACAAAATTCATTAACACAAGCAGATGATAGTTGAAAATTTAAACTTTTCAAATTTAAAAAATAAAAATTTATCATTTCACCAAACGTTACGTCGAAAATAGTGATTTAGTTTTGCATGATTTAGCATAACTTCATTTAATCTGAATTTTGTATAACTCTCATAATATTACATAAAAGGTCAATGACAATCACCTCTCTGAGAGATAATTATCTAGTATTATTTTTTTGCTTAGACTCAACAAATTGTGTTTTTATGTTGGGAAAACCAGCCCCTGGCATAGGCCTAAGCTCTTTTTTGTAGTGTTGGGCCCAAATTGGGATCGGCTTGTGGGTTTCAGGACATGTTTCTTTTTTTAACTTAATTTTTTATACTGACATTTAGTTTTCTTGGAATGTATTTCTTGCACTTACCTTTTGAGTACGAAAAATTTCATTAAACTTATATCTCTATATATCTATATGAAATTTGGGAAGAGATCAAACCCTAAATCAGCACTTGGATTGGATCGGATCGGGTCCTAGACATCAGGAACTTGATTGGCCTGGCCCAGATTTGCCTGCACCCCCAACGAGTCGGTCCAGACCCAGTTTCCCACCTTTACCTTGGCCAAGTTTATGTAGACAGCTAACCGAAAAAAGAAGTTTACGTAAACAGACTTTCATAGCTTGTATCATTTTCTAACAGTCCCTAATAGCAAGAATTGTAGTTCAATAATAATGATCCTTGTTTAATACTCGTGACACAGGGAAGTGACGGAAGAGTACAACAAGGAAATCTTAAGGGTAACAAATGAACTCTTGGAGCTGCTTTCGGAAGGGTTAGGCATGGAAGGGAAGGTTTTGATATCCCATTTGGGCGGAGAAGACATTGAACTAGAAATGAAAATAAATATGTATCCACCTTGCCCACAGCCTCAACTGGCCCTCGGAGTTGAGCCTCACACTGACATGTCTGCACTCACCATACTTGTCCCCAATGATGTTCCAGGCCTTCAAGTTTGGAAAGATGAGAATTGGGTTGCTGTCAATTACATGCCGAATGCACTCTTTGTCCACATTGGTGATCAAATTGAGGTATATATAAATATACTCTCTGTTAAACATAATGTTGATATAAATATAGCACTCATATAAATGTGTTATGGTTTCAGGTATTGAGCAATGGGAAATGCAAGAGTGTTCTTCACAGGAGTATTGTGAACAAAGAGCGTATGCGGATGTCATGGGCAGTCTTTGCTGCTCCTCCGCATGAAGCATCGATTGGACCCATTCCGGAGCTCCTGGATGATCAGAACCCACCAAAGTACTCAACCAAAACTTTTGCTGAATATCGATTCCGCAAGTTTAACAAGCTCCCACAGTAATAACAATTTTATTTATATTGAATAAATTGGTTGAAATTGTTTTTCAAGTACAAGATGTGTTCGATTACGGTTTTTGCCGCCAATGGTTAAGTCCGGGCTTAGTTTCCTTCTCTTTTGTGTTTTAGAAATAAAGATGTTACATTGTGGCGACTCAGTTTCTATAATCTTATGGATTAGGATTCCATATTATGGTACAGAGAGAAAAAATAGTCGTACTTTTGTAACTCCATTTTATACTTGTCTTTCGATTTCATGAATGTTCTCCTCTTTTATCTATGGTGTTTTCCCAATTTAGAAATTTCCCAATAAATTTTGTGTGTTACTCCGGTTTTTTTTCTTTTTGTGATCTTGATGCTAATCGCATTAGTTTCATATCAAATTGATATCAAAGCAAGGTTTGCTCTCTACCATAACAACATTAAAATATAACATTCCTCTTCTAGATTGAAGCATTTAAGTTTTTGTTATGACAAGTCAAGATGCGGGCTATTATTCTTACATATATGGAATTGGATTACGTGACATTAAGTTTTGAGATTATGTCATTGCTTTTGTCAATAAAGGAAAAGATATGTAAGGGCTATATACTTCTACTTAAAGTCAACTATATATACCAAGGTCAAATGACTATTTTTAATTTGAACTTCGATAAAACCGTGATTTCTCATCGTTTAAGTTTGAAAATTTTATTTTCTAATTTATCTATTAAGTTTGCAAGTAAAACTTGTTAAATTTTCTTTTTATAAAGTTGGTGAAAAAACAATTTACCTTTTAAAAATTTATAAATTCTTATCAATCTCTAGTTAACAATTTTAAAATCTAAAAATTATATATATATAAAAATTACGAGATTGTAATTCTACTAGTATTATCAACCAACCTTTTAATTTCCCACAATTAAATGATTAAGACTTCTTGCTATTGTCTTATTTTCAACCTTATACACAATTTTTCAATGTCACTCTTTTTATTCATTATTAACTCGATCTGAATTTATCAAATTTTGTTTAGATTTATCGCTTCTCACCTAAATTGGTTATTGACGAGCTCCAATTTATTTGATCTTTTTGTTTCCACCAACTCCAAATGTCTTCTCGCTCTCATGAGCCCTAAACATGTTCAAATTTTCTATATAAATTTTTTGTGTTATTTATGTTTAATTTTTTTTTATTTCATTGCTATTTGTGTTAGTTTCATATTTATTTCATTATACAACGTAATTAAATCTCATATTCTCATGAATATTTAATTGTTTTGTCCTTTTCTTATTTCCTAACTATATCCTACGTTTATTGTTTCTTTTCCTTCTTTAAACAAAGAAAGTACATAAAAAAAAAACATATATCAAGGTTACAATAATAAGTTTCAACAGACGAACATAAAGAAATAATTGAAAGCTTTTTTATAATAAAATGTTCTCTTAGTACTGAATTAGGGGAATTAATTAAATTAATTACTTTTGGCGGAGTCGATACCAAAATAATGACTCATCTAGGGTTATAACCATATAACTATCATATTAAGTTTGAACCAAATTACCTAGGTATATAATTTTCATTATTCTTTGTCATTATCATTATTGTATCATTTTTCAATGTTTGAAGTAATTACACTCTATAAAATGGAAAACAAGTTAATTGTAATTGATTTTTACCTATATTCTTATTGGATATTGATATGATATTAATTATTTTTCTAATTTTATTTTAAACTAATATGATATAAATTAATATCAAATTTGATTTAATTCTAATAAAAATTTTTGGTGTAATATTTATTGATCAAGTTGGTATCAAAGCTCCTGGCTTGTGCGTTAAAACATTTGTGTTGTGACGTAGTGTTATTAGGATGCAGACCTTGTTTGGTTGTTGAGAAACGTTTTCATCTTTGAGTTAGGTGAAACGGCCAAAAGTTATCATATTGGGGAGGCCAAAGGACTTAGTCCCACCCATAGTTTGAGACGGTGATAAAGTGTCATCTCAAAGTTTTAAAAATTCAGTTTTTCACCTTTACCAAATTTTAATATTAAATATAATAATAAACAGTAACTATTTTAGGGTAATTTTGTCATTTTGAGATTAAAATTTTATAAAATAATAAAATAAATTTCATATAAATATAAAATTTAAAAAAAATTAAAATTAAAAAAAACAACCAGCTAACAAAGTTAGGTGACCGTTTCTGGCCATCTGGTTCCAGATCTGACCTCCCCATTCGGTGGCCACCTCCAGTTTAGGCGGAGGTAGCCAAATCCGACCACCTTCGCCAGAAAAATCAGTCGAAAATGGTTGGTCTTGGTCTCATCAGTCGTTACCGATCGTTTTCAATTTTTCTTTCTGGCGAAGATGGCCAGACAGAACGAGAAGGTCAGATCTGGCCTCTCTTGGAACCAGGTGGTTGAAAACGACTACCTGGCTTTGCTAGCGATGCCCACCGCCACTAGCACCGGCGACGATAGCTGGTTAAATTTTTTTAGAATTTTAAATATTTTTTAAATTTTTATATTTAAAAATTATTTTATAATTTTTAATATTTAAAAGGATATTCTAGTCATTTTAATATAAAAATTATAAAAAATTCTCTCAAGGGTGAGAGATGATTTTTTGAAACTTTGAGGGTGGCACCTGAACTATGGGTGGAAACAAGTCCTTTGGCCTATCGGGGAAGAAGAAAGTTTGGCAGTCAAAGTTGATTTGTCCCTATTTCCTAAAATTGTGCTTGCAAAGTCCATGTCACCTTGCCACCTAACTTGTCCAACCTTCCAAACTTTTGTTGCAACCAAGACAAACCAATTTTTTTTCACATTTTCCTTATGTATAGCCGGCCCATGCATGCAAGCTAGGAGATAAATTTAGTCAACTCTTTTGTTTATAAATTGCTTGTTTGCTTGTCCAAGTTTTACACCATGCTTCACTTTTTCTTACACCTAGTACAATTATTTTACCAAACACTATCAGCATATTTCCTTAATCTTTTGCCATCTAACCATTTTTCTATTAATTACTTCAGCAAGCACTTTCATCATTTACTTAACCCTAATACATAAGTAATTTTCTTAAGCTACTTTCCTACCCAATTACCAAATTACCCTTGTGCATTAATTGCCAATACTATTCCAAGCCCAATCCACATCTCAAGCCCAAATAATTATCAAAACCCCCCTTAGCCCAAACATTCATCCTAAGCCCAAATTTTAAGACTGTGTAGTCTCATCGCATGAGACAATCAAAATACTTAGTCAATGCACGTGTAAGAGTAGATTGCATAATCGTGTTATGTGAAGCAAAAGTAACACTACCAACCCTAGTCGTGCAAAGGTTTATTGGATATAATTCACAAAGCACGACCTTACAGTTTTAGCACACAATCGTGCATAAACAAAATAGGCATCATTTGTCTTGTGTGCTAATAAAGCTTTGGTCCCTTGTAAGCTTTTGAAATTTGAAAAGACACACATGAAGAAATAAAGCACAACCGTGGGTAGGAAACACAAGATCGTGCATGCTTGGCAGATTTTATCAATTCGATCATTGGGTGTTTGACCGAGACAATAAATGAGACAAACACAATCGTGTACTCAATAAACACGATTTTGCACCTAAAAATTTATTGCAACCACCCACCCAACAGATAAATTTTAAATGCAATTGCTTCTTTTCGTTTTCTACAAGTTTTCAAGTATAAAATGAAGTCAATTTGAAGTGACTAGAGTCAAAAATCTTATTGCTCATACAAGCCAATTCTTTTCATTTTGCTCTTACATACTTACTTTCTCTCACTAAGCTTATATTTGTTCTATGTTTGAAAGAATTGTTCTTGACTTTATGTATCAGTCTATTTAGAGGCAATCTCATATCCAAAAACTTGTAATCAAACACAAAATATAAAAAGGCAAAATTCATTTGTATAAAAAACTATTATATCTTCGAGTATTTAAAATTAGTAAAAACTTCAATTGGGTTTGATTAAGGAAAAAGACGTAAGAGGCTGATATTCAAAGCTTCGAACCTCTACAAATCCGTTGAGCAAACTTTTTTTTCCTTTATTTTTTACATTTTTATTAATTGTATATTTTATTGTTTGTATGTTAATTATCTTTTTACTTATTAGTTGTGTTCTAAATATTGTATTGGGATTCTTAATTGAATAATTTGTTTTAAAATCCTATTCAACCCCTTCTCCCCTTCCCTCTAGGATTATTTTTCTAGTCAAAAGGTTTATTAGGAACACTAATTCCACTTTCGAGGTTGCTTTTACAACTAAGAACAATCATGTTCCTTTGTTGGTTACCTATTCTTCCCAAAACTAAAGTAAATTGAAGAATGAAGAATGAAACACCCATTCACGAAGTCAAATTCTTGTTCCATACAATTTCAAGTCAATAACAAGATCATTTACCAGCCGGTTTAACCTTTTGTCCAAAATTGAAGAAAAACTAAGTTTAAAGGCAGAATGTTCATTCCAAGTTTGGAACGTCTATCCCTCAAACAATCCTCAAGTTGTTTCACAAAGAATAAGATAATTCTATTAAGTCATTACCTATTCTTCCCAAAGTTTGATATATTTGACATAGAATGGAACATATTTTCCAAGAAGTCAAATGCTTTTTCAATGTACAACAAGGCAAAATATATATGTAGAAGCTTAGAATAGTCAATTTGTCTTTTTTTTTTTTTAAGGAAAAATCAAAGATTTTGTGCAAGAACAACCCTTTCTCAAAGAACAAATTTTTTTATTAATTTTTAAAATTACTATTATATTATAATATTAGTATTATTTTTTTAATAAATGGTAATTTAGTTATTTTATTAAAAAGAATTTGGTATAGGAGTGAATATTTAGTTTCCAAAAGATTATTAGATAAAATTTTATCATTTAAAGAAACCTTGGACAAAACAAATTCATTTGACCCTTTTAAAAAGAGTATCTTTTTTATTGGACCACATGATTAATCAGTGGGTTCGTTGATATCCTTAAAACTCTCAGATTTATTTCTCCTTAAGCTTTGGGTTTCACATAATTTCAACTTTATCTCAATCCGAATTAAAATTATGTCGAAGACTTTCAATATGAATTAAAATTATCTCAAACTCTCTAAACATGACATTACATGTACAAATTACGCATATATGAAATAGTCAAATTCATAATTGTTACAAATTATATTATTTCTTTATTGAAATGGTTAAAACTGTATTTTTCTTTTTGTCCATAATACAAGCTTATTAGCAGAAAAATAAAAACAAATAGAAGCAATATATTTTATATTTATAATTAATTGTGTCTAAAACTTGAAAAATAATTTCAAAATACATTTATTGCACTTTTATACTCATGTGATGTTGTAATTATTAATATAATGACATTTTTTTAATTTTTTTAATTAAACATATGTTTGTCACGTCATCAATTTAATTCTTAAAATAAGTAGAAAATATAGAAAGTAAATAAAGAGAGTGTACACGACTATTGAATTCATTGTGAGTGGTAATACAAAATGAAAAAAATTACATCATATAATAAAGAGTAATGTTATATACCCATTCTAAAAAATGATAATTATGATCTATCTTAGAGATAGATTGACCAATTCATATTCCTATCTAAGTAGTAGTATTATATGCATCATCAACGCCACCACATATAACCAATAACAAATTGGACTACAATCATATTTTCACATGAATTTGTTGTACATTGTTATCTATCTTAAGTTCTACGATTGCATTTTAGTCAACTTCTCAATTGCTGATCACATTGTTAAAGATATAAGATGCTCTTTAATTAACGAGATAATTGAAGTAATTATGTGTTTATGCGTATGGACACATAAAAATAAAAAATTATATTATTAACAAGAAGATTTCAAACTATACAATCTCTTCAAAGATACAAGTTTGAAAAACAACATGGACTGATAATAATACTGCTTAATTTGTGTGTGTGTGTATATATATATATATAGTAACATATTGCTAATTTAATTATTTATTTGTAAATTAAAACTTGTTATTTGCACATTGTGTTACTTCTAATCAATAATATGCATGCATTATTAAGTTACAACTAGTATTAGTAATACTTATAATTTACAATCATTTTTTAACATCACATTATTATTTAATTTAACCGTTAGTTTTAGTCCAGATGAATGTTTGGATTTTTAAAACTTAAAGGACGAGCATATCATTCAACGAAACCTTGGGTGGGAATATGTTCTTTGGCCTTGTGAATATTCTGCCTATCATATGCTGAACTTCATGTGACATATAATTGATAAACAATTAATAAATACAATAAATAATTCAACCAGTTTATTTGAAACAAAGTGGTGGTAGCTGTGAACCAATAAGCGCAAGTTAGCATCTGCACGTCATAGGAGTCCAAATTTAGAATTACACGTGTTTTATTTTTGTTTTACATAAAAAAAATTTATTACCTTAATTTTGTTTGAAATATTTAAAATATAATTATTTAAATTAATTTGAATATATCATTCTCAGAGTATTTATAATAAAAGAAATTAATTTAAACAATTAAAATCTAAATATAATATATAATTTAATTTAATTTTTTTCCATTTTATCATTTTAGCCAAAAAAATTCATGTTTATCCAGTTACACGTGGCATGTGTATCATATGTATTTATCAAATTAATAATTTTTATTTCAAATCACTCATAAACATAATATGTATTATGCCAATCATGCTTACAAAAATATCACGCAACCACTAACTTTCTACAAAAGTTTAATAAAACCCTCAAAAATTGTATTTTCAATCTTTTCTAAGATTTTAAAACATTTATTTTACATCTCTTTTCTCTCCAACTAAGGCTGGATCACGTATTGCAATTCAAAACTGTCATACTAACTTAATCACCATGAATATATCATTTTAAATTTTAAATCTTTTCATATGATATTTCAGGCTTTTTATAATATGATTTTACCTGTAAAAATCATTAAATTTTACACCTAATAACCAATTTTGGACAAAATTTTTAATCGAAACTTTATTCAAAGTAAATTCACACCAAATAATTTATTTTTTTACACTATAACGTGTTCAACATAAAATACAATTATTTAATTACTATTTTAAGTAATTTTAATCATCAAAATAAATAAAAAAACTTAAAATATTAAATTCTTTCAGTTCATATGAGTCTAATCTTTATATTTGAATTTCATCAATTATGTGTGTCAGATATATGTGATCTAATTGATAAATTATTAATACAATTAGTATGTGTGATACGTACAAATTTTTTATTAAAATTGTTAAAACATAGAAAAAAATTATATTTAAATTTTCTTGTGGCAATTAATAATTTGAAATTACCATGACGTTTACCATATTCATTTTTCCATACTCATTTTTTCAAAAACAAACGAGGAAAAGTGAAAAAGAGGAAAAGAAAGTGTAATAAAAGATAGAGAGAAGACAAAGGAGTAGCTGGTCGGCGCCAATATCTGCGCCGACCAACCAATCATCACTTCCTCGTCTTCTCCACTGTCTTTCTATTTGCTCTCTCTTTCTTCATGAATCCTGTTCTATAAAACCCCAACATCTCTCCTATTTTATCTTCTAGTTTTCTTTTTTCTCTTGTTTTTGAATTCACATCTTTTTCTGTCTTTCCTTCTTCCGTTTATTATTTTTTTCACTTAATCGGAAGATGCTACTGTTTTAATCTCGTTAATGTTTTCTTTCGTTTGTTCTATATTTTGCATTTTTTAATATCTTGATTAAAATTATGGTGAGAGGCGCTGCTGATCAATCTGTGGTCGATGATGGTGTTGATAAGGAGAGGAAGAAGAAGAATCGTCGATCCAACCGCCGATCTAATCGCGTCCCCTCTGTTTCAGCTTCCGGTTCAGGTACTCAGTAAAGTCGTTTTTCAATATGAGAACTTCTTTTATGGCATAATCGATTTTAATGATTGTGAATTGTTTTTCAAAGTAAGCTCGGAAGAGAGAATATTTAAGAAGCTTAGTTGAAGTGCTGTATTACTAGATTTAGCGATTTTTTAACTTTTTAAGGTAATTTTTTTCTGTTGTTTTACGTTAAATTTTGTCAATTCTCGGTAGTCGGGTCCTCTGGGATTAGAGGATAACTGCCTTTATATTTTCGTGGAAACATTAGTAGTAGTGAATAGTTAACTATTTTTTCATGCACGTTGATGTGTATTTATTGAATTTTCTACGTTTTTATCTTCCGCAATCGAATGATTTTTAACAAAGTTGATGTGGTTGGTGCTGTGCATTTTGTTTATGTCGGTCTCTCTGCGTTCCTGATTTATATTGCATACATTGGTTCCTGTTTCTTATTTTCTTGATTTTAATTAATTCTTCGAACAGCTGCTACTTTGATAAGTGAAATGCATGAGGAAGCTAAGCAGACCTTGAGGAATGGTAACAAAAAGAGTTTTGTGAGTCACTTATCGTCCAGGCAGCAGGGCTTGGACTTGCATCCGTCCAATACTGAAGAATCAACCAGCACATCTGCTGTTGCTTTCTGTTCATTGCCAGCAATGCTTATAAATAAGCTTGATTCGGTAGAGACAAGCAGCATGCATCATCTGTTGCCTGCTGATTTTGGTGGAAAAGTAGTTTCGAAATCATGTCCCAAACCGTCCACCCATGGTGGTCGGGAATACATAAATGAAGAGCGTTATGCTCAGACTCCGATTTTTTTTCCACATTTGTCCAGACAAGCAGTTAATGAGGCCTTAGAGGTTTGTACCATTACTTCTAAATGCCTAAGGCTTCTTCAAATTTATGTTAACATGCATATACAATTTTAGGTTCCTGTAACCTCATTTTTTTTGTTCTTTCTTTTTTGGGTTTCCTTTATATCTGGCAGAAAGGATATGCTTTAAAAGCATTGTTTCATGCAAATGCCCACAGTCAACTTGAGGTTGGTAATAGTCCTTTTCCAAAGTTTCCTATATTTCACGTTACCCTTTTTTTTTTCCGCGCAGTATTATGCATTTGCTGTTGTTGCACTGTTAGGCCTATTGCAAAATTGAAGGAGTACAGGCAGACGTTCTTATTAGTGGGGTTGCTGCACAGAATAGAGCTGTAAGTCCGGAATTGTTCACAGCATTTTTTTATTATTATTATTATTTGAATTTTTTGAATCTATTTATTTTTAATAGCACTGATTCACATATTTATCAAAGAACTTTATGGAATTTTTGTTTACAGATCTAAATTTTAATTGTTTGAATGAGTCATTTCTTTTCCCTTTTTTTAAAGCTTTTAATCATTGAATGGTTTCCATGACTTGATTGATATTTATGTCAAGATGCTTGATTTAGTGCCTTTTTTCTTTTCTTGTGTATAAAAATATTTGTGATGTTACATATATTTCTTCAGTGTAGGGGAAAACTTTTAATTCTTGAAGCTTCATTTTCATAGGTGGAAGGAGATGTTGTGCTGCTTAAGGTTGATCCTTTGTCACTATGGACCAAGATGAAAGGTCTGTCTAACAATTCAGTCCTGGCAGAATATAGTAACTTCCTTTCTGAAGCAAATGAAAAACATGGTGATACCTACAAAGGAAATAATAAAATAGATTTGGGCTATGACTGTGTCAATTCAAATTGTACAATACTTTCCGAGAAGGAGTTCCATTACGAGGATGTTTTTGCACCTGGAGAAACTTCTTATCTAGAAAGTATGGAACCAGCGTGCTGTAATTATATTAACAGATATCATATTGCTACTTCAGATTCTACATATATCGGTTCCTCTAGTCAGCAGTGTGATGTTTTGGATGCAGTTGAGAGGTTGTCTGCCACTATTAGTTTAAATCCATTAAAACAACCAACTGGCAGGATTTTAGCGATCATTGAAAGCTCTCCTCATCGAGATTGTATTGTTGGATATCTTAATGTTAACCAATGGTTTAGTTACAGGGACAGGTACAAAAAAGATATTAAAAAGAAGTGTTTGAGGGTTTCTGAACATGAGTATATCCAACTATCTCCCATTGATCCAAGATTTCCAGAAATGATGGTCCTTGTGAAAGACCTACCCGACTGCATCAAGAAAAGATTAGACGAAGGTGATACTACTCTTGAAATGGATCTGGTGGCTGCACAAATACTTTGTTGGGGTGAAGAAAGTCCTTTTCCTCAAGCCCATATCTCGCGTGTTTTTGGACGAGATGGTGAAGTGGAGCCACATATAAATGCAATTTTATATGAAAATGCTGTTTGTTCTGAATTTTCTCAAGAATCCCTGTCTTGCCTTCCTTCTGTTCCTTGGGAGGTGCCAACTGAGGAATTTAATAGTAGAAAAGATCTTAGAAATCTGTGCATATTTACAATTGGCCCATCAACTGCCACTGATCTTAATGATGCTCTATCAATTGAAAGTTTATCTGATGGAATTTTTAGAGTAGGTGTCCATGTTGCAGATGTGTCATATTTTGTTTTACCTGACACAGCCTTAGACATAGAAGCTCAGTTACGATCAACTAGTGTGTACATGTATCAATATAAAATTCCAATGTTGCCCTTCTTGCTCTCAGAGAATCTTGGTTCACTGAACCCTGGAGTAGATAGACTTGCATTTTCTATTTTCTGGGAATTAAACGGTTCTGGGAATGTCATAGATCGTTGGATTGGCCGCACTGTTATAAGATCCTGTTGCAAGCTTTCATATGAAAATGCTCAGAATATTATCAATGGTAAAATTGATGTGGAAAGTTTTAAAACATCAGGAAATGGCTTCCCACAGTTGTATGGCAATTTTGAATGGGCTGATGTTATTAGATCTATTTGGAGTCTTCATGAAGTTTCAAAAACTCTGAAAGAGAAGAGGTTTAGTGAAGGGGCTTCGCAGCTCGAAAGTTCCAAACCTGTTCTCTTACTCAATGAAGATGGAACTTCACATGACAGCATGCTTTCTGAAAGGATGGAATCAATTTTTCTTGTCACAGAGTTCATGCTTTTGGCAAATAGGACAGCTGCTGAAGTTATCTGTAGAGCTTTTCCAGAGGGTGCTTTATTGCTGAGGCACCCTGCACCTAGTTTACAGAAGCTCAAAGAGTTTGAAGCATTTTGTCAGAAGCATGGTTTAGAATTGGACACTTCTTCCTCAAGACAATTTCATCAGTCACTTGAACGAGTCATGGAAAAGCTTAAGGATGATACTGTGCTTTATAATATTCTTATGAATTACAGTGCAAGACCAATGCAATTGGCATCTTACTTCTGTAGTGTTGATTTCAAAGATAATGTGGACTGGAGCCATTATGGACTGGGTGTTCCTCTGTATACACGTTTCACTTCACCACTGCACCGTTATCCTGATATTGTTGTACACCGTACATTGGCTGCAGCTTTAGAAGTTGAGGAGTTATTGGGGGACTATAAAAGAAAGTTTTTCAAAGAAAAGCAAAGTGATGAAATGAAAGGAAGATTTTTATCTGGTATTTGTTATGAGAAAGATGCTCTAGAATCCATGGAAGGCAGGGAAGCATTGTCAGTTGCCGCACTAAGGCATGGGGTTCCTTGCAAAAGTGTACTTGCTGGTGTTGCTGCTCATTGCAACGGCCGTAAGTTGGTCAGTAGAAATGTTAAGGATGCTTGTGAACAACTCTACATGTGGGTTTTGTTGAGTAAAAAAGAGGTATATTCCTCCGTTTTTAACACTTTGTCTTGTAGTGACCTCTTTAAAAATTTTGTTATAATATTTTTAAATTATACAGAGTTGCAAATAGGGCCCTGGGCTGTACTAGCAACTAATAACTAGAATTAATTTCAGTGGTTTCCAAAGTTGATTTCTTATTGATATGAACATAGGTGTTTTAAGTGGAGACAATTGAAGTTTCCAATTAAGGTATCTGTATTAAGACCTTGATCAAATTCATATATTGGACTGCAGTGTGAGTAACGTGGTGATATATTTATATATGTTTGTTGAGGGTATAAAGTTATATAGAAGAGGGTGCCGTTGTAGCGGTTACATAACTCAAGTACTTAGCATATCAGTTTCAATACATCTTTATTATTTTTCACATCTTAGTCTTATTCCATTTAATCTTTTTTAGATTTGTGTGATCTGCATCATCGTATTTGTATCTTGCCCATTTGTTGCAATAATATGGTATTTCTTCTTCTTCGATCTACTGAGCTATGTTGTGTGTGGCTTACAGACAATTCAGTATGGTGATGTGCTTTTGCTAGTGAACTTTATGTTCATGTGTTTTGGTTGCTGTAGATGCTTTCTCATAGAGTTGAGCCTTATGTTTTACTCTCTTCTGTTCTATTTGCAGGTTTTATTGTCTGAAGCGAAAGTTTTGGGTGTGGGGCCGAGATTTATGTCCATTTATATTCACAAATTAGCTGTAAGTAGTTCTAGAACTTGTATATACCTCTTTTAATATATTTATTTTTTATTGTTAATGTCTTTCTCTATCCAAATGCATATTTTTGTTAGATTGAACGTGTGATATATTATGATGAAGTTGAAGGCTTGAAAGTAGAATGGCTTGAGGCTACATCTACATTGGTGCTTAATTTAAGTACCTACAAACGATCATGTAGGAGAGGTGGTCTTGCTAATTACCGGCGTCTTGAAGATGTTGCATTGGTTAAAAGACCTTTCGACCTAAAGGAGGAGCAGAGTATCTGTGGAGGCAGTGCTAATGAGTGCATTGCAACCAATGTGGGTGTGGCTGATTTAACTCGCCCATATTTGGATCCCAATTCTAATTGTGGAATTGATCCTGCGGTTTTCCCCATGACTGTGCATCTCCTTTCAACAATTCCTGTGGCACTTCATGCTGTTGGTGGGGATGATGGACCCCTTGACATTGGAGTGCGGCTCTACATGAGCACTTATCTGTGGTAAGTTTTTTGTTTTGGAAGTGATGAAATCAAGTAATTGTGTCTTGGAAGCGATGAAAATTCAATAATGGACGTCTACTTGAGGAGATGAAAGTTTACCAGACTGTGTGTGCAGAATTATCAAACCTCAGTTGTCGATATTGTGTATGGTTTAAATAGAGTTTTAGGATACAAGGAAATCTATGGCTTCATTTGCCAATGCAAGGTGAATCTGTCTCATGCCAGAACATCATCAGTGGGAGTCGTACATAAGGGTTGGGTCTTCATTGACTTGGCCTCTAGTAGCTGTTTTTGACAAAAGCTACTCGCTGGAATTCGCCTTCGTTTTTTATTTGGGGCCAGTTTCAGTATAATATGTATGCCCTTATCTAGTGCATAGACTCTGAGCTTTTCAACTTATTTAATGCTTTATTTTTACTAGTTCGACTGCAACCCAATAATTTTTGGTTTTGGGTTGCCGCATCTTGTTTTAGCCCTATTTCTTCTATGGTTTCTTTTTCTCTGGGATTGAAATGGAAGTAGCAAATAATGTTATATATATATTTTTCCCGGCCCCCTTTAGTTTGTAATTGCAGTTTTTCCCCATTCTTCTTGTTTTATATTAGATTGCAATATGTGATGTGTTTTTTTTTTTTTTTTTAGGGGACAAGCTATGTGATATGTATTTTACAATTTACGATACACTCGAAAAAATATATATATCTTAAAGTGTATAAAATTGGGATGTATTGTGCAATACGATCCATATTATTAATGATGGTTGATATTTTTTTTGAAAAAATAATGATATGATGAAGTATGTTTGAGAAATTTTTAAATTTTTAAGTGTTTTATGTTTAATTTAAAATCATTCAGTTTATTCATATAATTTTATTATTTTATTGGTTATGGAAAAAGAAAATTTCAAATCAGAAAATTTTTGCTGTTCGATTTGTCTCGAAAAGTTGACATAAAAATTCTTGTCAGTTTTTTAAAATTTTACAAGTTACTTGTAGCAGGAAACTTACAGCAGCTGCAAGTGTTGTTATTGATATAAAATCTGAAATTTATTAGAAGGATTCAGGCATATAAAACTTATCAATACATCAATGGAATTGAAAAATGGTAAGTTGAAGAATATTTTACCATAACACTGGGGTGAAACTGGCCCGGATGCAGCATTAATGAAATACCAAAATAATTGTGATTCCATCGGT
This sequence comes from Anacardium occidentale, assembly GCA_026122585.1. NCBI lineage: Eukaryota > Viridiplantae > Streptophyta > Magnoliopsida > Sapindales > Anacardiaceae > Anacardium > Anacardium occidentale. The sequence goes on from JAJEJH010000212.1 coordinate 350,359, forward strand.
ATACAAACAGCTCCTAATCTTGGATCCAGATTTATTCTTAATATGCTTCGCATTTACTCCATTTTATGTGTTCATGAATTGATGAGATTTCAGATAACCTTTTGTCCGTTGCCTTATGTTAGATATGGATTTGGGGTGTCATTGTAGACATGAGGAAGGCCAAAAAGCGTATTCCCACCTAAGGTTTTCTTAAATGACACTCTTATCTATTAAATTTTAAAAAGTTAGATACCCATTTATGGATCAAAATTAATAATTAAATTTAACAGTCAATTGTTAAATGTTAATATTATTTTTATTTTTTTAAATAAAAATTTTAAAAATAATAAATAATAAAATTAATTTTATAAAAATAATTAAATTATAAAATAATATTAAAATAATAATAAAAAGTTTAAAAATTTGATAAAAATCTAAAAAATTAAAAGAGAGACTAACATTGTTGATAGCATCACTAACTGTGGTGGTTGTCGAAGCTGGTCATCTTTAATGGTGGAGGCAGTCAAATCTGATAATCAATTAAACTATATAGCCATTTTTGGTTATCTGGTTAAGTTTTCAATGGTCATCGCCTTTTTAAAATTTTTTTATTAAAATTTTATTTTATTAAATTATTATTATTATATTAATAAAAATTTATATTAAATTTTTGTAATATTAATATTAGTTATTTTTTTAATAGAGGGTATTTAGATTATTTCATAAAAAATGATAATAAAATTGAAAGAAAATTGGTTAATTGGTGGGTATTTGACTTTTTTAAAATTTTTTGATAAGACTTTAATTTAGGAAAACTTTGGGTAGGAATAAGTCTTTTGGCCTATGAAGAAATTTGAAAGAATAAATAATATTGTATTGCACTACGTTATGCAAAATACATTGCATGTATATATGCGCACGGCTTTCTTAATAACCCAAAAAAAGGGAACAACAAAAAATGAGAAGGTAATAACAATTTGATAAAGAAGTCCTTGAGAACATGCACGACTAAACTATTTCCTTGGTTGTCTTGGAGATAACTTAATAGTCATCGTTTGGAAACTGCCAGTTCTTTCTTTGATCTCCACATTAATGGTACCCTATCAATGAATGTGACGAACCTTGTTATGGACCTCCTCGTTGTAGGACACTCTTCCCATTCTGGATCACAATAAGCTTTTAATATGAGTTCATTAGTTTCGAGATAGAAAATACCTTCTGTTGTTGTATGACTGATACAGCCTACAACCCGATGAGCCATTTCCATTTGAGGCCTTTGTTAACATTGGAGGAATTAGCTTAAGAGGTGAATGATACAGAGTTTTGGCTCTGTAAGCATCAAGTACAGAAGTCGTCTATTTAGACTCATATACCCCTAACTATTTTCAAGGGGTTCATCATCTTCAGCTATTGTGGAAGTTGCACTTTTTAGTGCAACCTCACCATCAACATCCCTTGCATATTTATGTTGACTAAGATATATTCCTTCCAACCTTTAATCCAAGGAAGAAGCTTAGCTCCCTTTCTGAAAATAGAATTTGAAGCATTATCGAAATACCGAAAGGAAAGAAGGTGATTGGATAGAACTTGGTGTTTAAGATCACATGCAAGTCGGATAGACCAATGAAAGATACAAGACTAGATTAATTGTGAAAAAGCTACAACCCATTAAAAGGTTTTAAGTATAATCAAACGTTGACACCAATTGAAAAGTTTGCATTTGTCAAAGGTTTAATTGTAGTAGCACCTATAAAGGGCTGATATTTGCATCAAACAAACATAAATAATGCATTTTGTAGTCGCGACCCAGAGGGAAAGTGTTCATAAAGATTCCTCAAAGGCTTACCAAAGTGATATAAAGAAGCTAGTTTGCTAACAAGTCATTATATGAACTTAAATAAACATTGTGACGATGGATCGGCAAGTCAAACATTGAGACAGTGGATCAATAAGTCTTCTGAGGCATTAATCACTTATGGATTCAAACAAAATGGCTTAGATAATTATCTCTTCACAATAGATAAAAGTATCAAGATGATCGTCCTAGTCTATGTCAATGAAATCATGTATAGCCATTGTGAGCTCTAATGTGATAAGGACCCAAACATCAATGTCAAAAAGATCAGAAGTTTCCGTAGATTTATTGTTTCTGACAAAAATTATTTTGACATTGTTTGGCCTTGTGACATATATCACAAGGTCTCAATTCCTTGTTTTCAGAAAGAAAGAAATCAGAAGCATATTTCATTCTTGGCTACGATGAAGCAGTTGGACGTCCTGTCTTGAATTTGCTACATAAACTAGGTTCTGTAGTTCCTTATCAAGATGGTACAGTCCTCCTCACCTTCCTGGTGATAAAGATTTGAAATGACGCAGCCATTAGGATCAAAGAAAATTGAGCAATTTTACTTTAACAGATTAAATTGCAGTGAAAATTGAGGCAGTATAAACATGATTTAAACGATTGAACCATTTATTTTGATATTTCCGATCATTTTCACTTGTGCTTCTTCACCTCTGTGTAGAGAGACTTTGATTGGTGTTCTAGGTTCAATCGTTCACTCAACAATCCTGTAAGACAACCGACATTATAGTGGTACTTTCCACCATTGTCAGGAGTCCACCTTGTTCTATTATGATTAAAAATCTAGTTTATGGCTGGTGCTTTTTAGCTTATGCATATATTGTGACGAGAAACTGCTTCATTGTTTTGTGTCGATGGCATAATGAATGATTTGCAATTCTTATATACCCTGTAATACTAAATAACTATCTTTTACTTTCAGTTCGTGCAAAATATCCTGTAGACTACATATATCATCCTGAAGTGAGAGCGTTTTACACTGCAGAAGAGACCACTCTCAAGAAATTGGAAGCGCCGGAAGAGAGGAATTTTAGGAACTGTTTGTGGCTGCCAGAAGCATCACGATTAACAGATACCTGTAAGGAAAACTTTTAATGCATCTGTAGGTGAATTCTTTTCTGTCAATAACCTGGAAAGCATTCGGTGAAGTTGACTACGAGATGTTCACCAGCAGCAGATCTCATTTGTACTGGCTGTCATCTATGGGCTTTGCCCTCGGATTCGAAGATGAGATGCTTCTGCTGCATTGCAGTGCTGTGCATAAGGCATCATTATGGTTACTCACACGATTTTGTCACCTTCACATAGGTCTATACCCCAACAAAACCCGTTCTACTGTTAATGAAGATGTAATTGATTTCCTAATTGATTTCATTTTGGAAACTTGATATATACAGGCCCTTCACGGTACATATCTTCACTTCTTGGTATTAGAAACATTGCATATTTCGTTTGAATGAGTAGAGCATCGTAATCTCTTTTGGCTTAACTACATTTATGTCTGGGATGGATTGGAATACAGACCACTTCTTGTTAGAAACAAGGGGGCAGAATTCTTGTTTGGAAACATTAGATATGAATGAGTACCAATGCTATGTAGGCAAAAAACACGATAAGCAAACAGATGACACATATGTTCAAGAGAAGAGTCAAAAGAATGCCAGAGTTACTGATATTCTTCCTGAAGTTATTAGAGAGTTGAATGCTCTCACCAGATGCATATAGTAATCTGTAAGGAAAGAAAAACCACCAATGTGATAAAAACATCAACTTCTATCTAATTTCGTTGATTCTGCTAAAACAATTGCTGAAGCAATCAAAGAACCCTTTAGAAATTTGAGGTGACTATACATTCTAGCCTACATAGAGAAAATGGGAAGTTTGAATTCGGGGAGGATTTCTCATTAACAGAAAAATAAAATTGAACCCCACTCTCCACCTACATTTCGGCTTGATAAGCCCCCCGCACTAGAAAGTGAACAGCCCAGGCCGACAACCTGCCCACACAACTATCAGCCTTGATATAGCTATGAGAGGACATAAACCCAAGACTTATGGTTAATTGCCGCCTGAAAGCTACCCCCTTAACCATTCAAGCTGCCCATGGCGGGCTACTACATAACTATCTTATTCAAAGAAAAGTTATCTGTGGCCATATTAAATCAATGTGTAGACTTGATTTAAATCTGTCACAGACAGATATCACTTCTTCGAAATCTAAGCCCTTTTATGGTGACATGCATAACCAAATCTTGAGCTTTCACCACTAATTAGTTAACCCAAAACGTTAAAACCCAGGCAGAGAAGTGAAAGGGTCCTGGATTCTTAATGAACCCTTCTGATCAGGTGATTTTTATTCAGTAGTAAATTGATATGGACAAATTATGTTGTGATCGTCTTCGAAGTCACTGGCTTTCCCATGAAATGAGTGAACATGAGGTCAAAACAAAGAAACATAAGGAGAATCAAACACTCAGAAAGGAATATCTTCTCAAGTTAAGCAAGAAAAACAAACAGCCAGCAGTCAATAATGAGGAACTTGGCCATAACCATATCAAGACTCCAATCCTGTTTCTGTTAACGAAGCATCTGCTGCAGAATTTTGGTTTTCCAATAGTTTCATTTGGCGCTCTGCATGTTCTCTTTCACAGGCTGTGATTCCCATGATAATATCAAGCATTGTCCCAGTTGTGCCAAAAAATACAAGGGGTGCCAGAGATTTTCGTTTAATCCCTACTGGAATTGCAAGCAAAGCTCCAGCAACTGAGAACACCCATGTACCCAATGCACTGCAAATATTTCACGTTTGGTAAGACTAAATTCACACTTTAAAACGACTGTGTTCTGATGCATAAAAAGAATAGATAATAAAAAAAAAAAAATTGGTTGCAATATCTTACATGCAAAAGAAACTCAAGAAATGACTTAATGAAATAAACCTAATACTCTTAAGATGTGGAGATTCAAACACACCAACCTCTTATGAAAAACACTTCTTATAAGTATGATCTGCACATCTGAGCTCAAACAACTTCAGATTTTCTGAACTTATAGCTACTTTGGAATAATGCACTGGCTATGACCTTTGTTGAAAAATTGTACATTATGTTCTAAACTAAAAATGGCCGATCTAATTTGAAATAATATCAATATTTTTCTGGCTTCCACCTGGATTAATGGTTCAAGATCGATAACAAACAAGGGTGGGTATCAAAGAGGTCATATGGAGATGCCCATAGACCATTGTGACAACATTCCCTGGATATATCTGAAATTTCCCCGTTAGAACACATACTTTGATAAAACCACACATGATCTGAAAAATATCAGAAGGTGTACATATTTGCAAATCTGTTTTAATATAACAACTTGCAACATAACTTGGACACAAAAGACTACACATTAACCTGTTAACCTACATAACAATTTGAATTTATATACTAGACAAAGCTCGAAATTATGCAATCACGAGTAAAAAAGTTAAGTGATAGTTCTGAAAACTCGTTTATGGAACAACAAACACTTGAATTAGCCATTCATAAAAGGAATCCATGAATGAGCAGTATTTAGTAATACAACTACAAAATGCTCCTAAGTATCGATATTGAACGAATTTCATCAATATAAAGAAAAAAACTAATTCAAACTTTCTAATTAACTGTAAATTAATAAACTTCAGACCAAAATGTCAATATGCCAATAGTATACCCCAATTAAGAACATCATTTTGCAGTTCACAAAATCGATGAAACAGAGAGATGGATTAAGAGATTAGAAGAAAAAAACTGACTTGGATACAGAGCAATCCTCAAGTTGCTTTACTGGTTCTTGATTTTCCATCTCTCTCTTTCACCTAACCGTGCTCTCGCAATCTGCAAAAATCCCATAAACCATCAAAATCAAAGACACGAAAGAACAAAGAAGTCAATGAATTTCAGAAAATCTGTCGATGCCCAGAAACAGCAATTAAGATTTCATGTCCACCTGATGAAAGCCCCAGCCAAGAGGGAAGAACAAAGCCGCAAGCGCCACTACCAGCGTCAGTTCGTAATCTCACTCCTGTTAAAAGCAGTATGCAAGAAAAACGACAAAGATGAGTGTCGTTTCGAAGGAACAAAACGACACTGCAGTTAAGTCGGTTGCTTAAAATAATTAAACCCAAAACTAGTGAGCGAATTTGAAAGCCAGGAAGAGAGACGCGAAGAATTGGAGGGCCATTGTTGATAATTGCAGACCAGCCAAGCGACGTGGGTTCATCAATTTAAAATTCCAACAATACCCATTAATTTCTTCAATTTTGGGGTGGACCTGGGCCAACCCTCACAAAGGCCCAGGTCCTCCCCTGGCCCTCATCCATTGGACCTCAGATGGGCCTGATCCAAACAGGTCTAAATGAATAATGCGTGGAAATTTTGATCAGCACCCAACAATAATGAGCTTAACCATCAACTGGGGTGACCACTTTCTTCAACTGCGAAGAAAGCAACAACTTAACCAAAATTATTAACCTCTAATCAGTGGAGAAAGAAGACAACGCTATCAACAACTCTCCTTTTGGTGTTGTGCAATTTGTATATATTTAACAATAATTTCATTGTATTATTACCCTAATTAATTCCTTAATGATGCTTTCAAGAGCACAAACCCTCTTTAATTAATGGGTTGATTCTCTTCTAACAAAAACAATTAGTTTACGTGACCATCATAGCCCTCCTTCCTTAGCTTTCAATGACGGATCTCAGGCACTGACATCAGTGGCCTTCAACTTCAACTAATTATATTATTTAATCAAAGCATGACGTGGGCTAAAAAGTTAACGAAAATGACTTTCTTTTTGAACAGCTTCCGTTGAAATTATCGCTCCATGTGGAACACAGACAACCAGCCTTTTGGTTCCCCTAGAAGCCGCTTATTGCAAGTGATTTGCCTGCCAGGCCAGCACCATTGAAGATGCAACCTAGTAGCTTCTGTTGAGAGGAAATTTTATTATATCTGTCTGCAATACAATAATGATCAGAAGCAACAAATTTTATATAACTTCAATCGATTTCAGGGTCACAACAAATCACCAGCTCCCAAATGTCGTCTCTCCTGCTGGGTTTTTATTCGTAGAAGTATGGCGAACTTATCGGCCGGTTGTTCAATAAACATCATCCTCCTTATGAGTCATTATTCCATTTCTTAAACTACCAGAACCCGTGATTCATTCTGCCTAACAATCTTCCCCCCATCCCAATAATCTATACTTAGATTAAGTTTTGAGCTCCACTTTATCCAATCAGTCACTGTTTTTTAATGGCAAAAAGGCATCTGGGTCTTTTAAAATGCAGTGAAAACAAATGAAAAAATTTAAAGCATATTTGGGCAGAGGTTAGGGTTAATAAATGGGTACATTAGCAATGATTTAAACGGTGATGTAAGACGGAAGAGTATTTTATAAGAAGGAATCCCGTGGTCCTCATACTAGACAAAAGAATCACATGTCCTCCGAGGAACATACGAGTTCCTATATCTGTTCCATTAAATTGTTAATTACAAGAGTTGACAACCAGTGTTTTTTGTGTTAGGATTTTTATTTATTCCCCTAAGAAATGGGCCAATCCTCTTGTATTTTGACCTGGATCATGAATGTTTATTCCTTATGCTTTCATCACGATTTATCTGTGCCCAGATGCTAGTAGATATTTTATTATTTAAACTAAGCTTGCCACCTTAGCTAGTACATGAATATAAATATATATCAATAATCCTAATTATTAATAATTTTAATGATTTTTTAATAATATAAATATATCAAATAAACTTAACAGAAGACATTTTTTTTAAGACCCTAAACATCCCCTTTTTTTTTGTTATTATTATTTTAAACATAAACTTCAATCATTTCTGTTTTAAGTCTGAATTCCATGCATTTAAGACTTTGGTAGGCAGTAGCATTTGGGTTGCAGTTTAAATGTTCACTGTTGGGGGACATGATAAGCTTAAACTTGAAATTTTAAAAGATTATTATACTCCCACAAGAACTTGGGAGAGTCGTCGGCTTTGAACCCTGAATGGACTGCAAAATACAATACTAAAGGCCAAAGGACAATTTCCCACCCATAGTTTGAGGCGGGGACAAAGTCCCACCCGCTTAAGTTTAAAAGCTTGAATTTCCACTTATCATCTATTTTTTTTATTATTTTTTAATAAATATATAGTAATAATCAAGAGTATTTTTGTCTTTTTAATATTAAAATTTTATAAGTGTAAAATAAATTTTATATAAATA